>CM040120.1:436879631-437239984 GCA_022559845.1 Amorphophallus konjac
TTCAGCCACTAGGTCGGTAATAGAGAAGGAGGGACCGACCCTATCCCGATATTTCTATGTGAATTTTCGTTGCACTACGTCGAAATTCTCAGCCTCACTCGGCTCTAGTGAATAGAACCATTCTAAGGCGGGACCGTCCAATGATCTCATGAAGAGGTATGCCAAGGATCTTTGATCATTCTGCCAAAACGAGGACTCATACATAAAGTCCTTCAGATGAATGAGGGGGTTGCCTGTGCCGGTGTACCGTCGATACGTTGGCATTTCAGAAGGAGGGAGATGGAATACTGGAAGGATTGGTAAAGAGATCTCAGGCGCGGATTTGACATCCACGATCTTTTTGAAATCTCAGAATTGTTCATCCATCTTGTTCATCCTATGAAGGAGAGATTGAGTGACCTCATTGTAAGGAGCAGGTTGTGGTGGCCACTGAGGCCTCGCAGAAGCCTGAGAAGGGAATTCCAGATGAGAGAGACGTTGTGACATATCAGCAAATGGAACTGACTTAAATGTCGTATGAGGAATTGGTGGAACTTGAGATTGGGGAGGTAATTGGAAAGGGGGAGGTTGCAGATGTGGCATATCAGTAAATGGAACTGACTGAAATGTTGGATGAAGAATTGGTGGAACTTGAGACTGGGGAGGTAATTGGAAAGAGGGAGGCTGCAAACTTGTCTGCACAAGAGGGAATGAGGGAGGGATTGCCTGTGCGGGCTCTTGAATAGAGAGAACAGCTGGTGTTGGGTTTTGAGGAGTAGAATCAACAGATTTCCCTTTCAAGACGGCCTGAAAGGCTCGGATCTGATCAGAATTGAGTTGTGTGTTCGCGAGAACACCTAGCAAGGAGGAAATATCTTGTGGTGGGGATGCTTCCCCAACGGCGGCTCGCACCTCATGTGAGGGCTCACGGGAGGAACCTGCGTCCTCAGCAGGGACATGTGTCCCCTGGTGACTCGGGGTCGGATTCTGACCGTTCCCGGACATTTCTTGATCTTTTTCGGAACGTGAGATTTTGCCGGAACGCAATATCATACACACTCAAACCAAGAACAAAGATTAACAAACAAGTTGATGTTTAACGCCTTTTTGTGTTTTCTTTTGTTTTCCCCCTTTTTTTCTTTTTCTTTCTAATTAAAATGTAATAACATAAACACTCAAACCATTAGCAAAGATTAACAAACAAGTTGATGTTTAACGCCCTTTTTTTTGTTTTCTCTTGGTTTTCCCCTTTTTTTTCTTTTTTTCCTAATCTAATGTTCACACCACAGGAGGGACCTTAGTTGCAATATTGATTTCCGCCGTGTGATCTAAGGACACTCGACTCACCACGAATGGGTTAACTATCTCCAGGGAACTTCAGTGGTACAACCAGCCCAGTGAACGAAGAGGGAATCCTTCGATGTCGGGGACTTACGGAGGTCCCAGTGAAGGAGATCCTAGTCCGTCGAGAGGAATTCCCAACGGAGAGTCTTTCCTTCACCAAGAAAAGGTGATCCTAAAAAAAGATGGAACAAAAGAAATAAAAATAAAAGGGAGATGATATGCAATGCAGTGCTGAATTTAACATGAGATATATAAACAGACAACAAATATATGCAATAAAATAAATTAAACAAACATCACAACACTCCTTTTCTGCAATGATAAGAATCTCTTCAGACTTCAAGGGGACTCTGGAGTAATGCACGTAGTGCACGAGGGGTGAAATTGGAATGCCAAGAGTGATAGCGGGAACACAAATATAGCGCACGCGGGCGCAATCAGGAGGGGCACACGTGAGTGCCAAGTGGAGGGGCACGCGTGGGTGCCGAGTGGAGGGGCACGCGTGGGTGCCGAATGGAGGGGCACACGTGGGTGCCGAGTGGAGGGGCACGCGTGGGTGCCGAGTGGAGGGGCACGCGTGGGTGCCGAATGGAGGGGCACACGTGGGTGCCGAGTGGAGGGGCACACGTGGGTGCCGAATGGAGGGGCACACGTGGGTGCCGAAAATATGTGGGTAACCAGAGGAAACAAAAGAGGTCCCACCGTGATCACCAAAAAGGTGTAGACGGCAAAAGAGTGTCGTCCACCCTCGGGGGAAAGAAACAATGATGCAAAGTAATGATGAAAAGGTGATTGCCCGAGAGGTGGAGACGGCAAGGGACGTCCACCCTCGTCTGTCCTAAGACATGGAAATGACGAGATCAACTCAAGAAGAGAAAGAACATAAAGGAGAGAGAGGAAAGAAGGATGCGAAACGAACTCCGGTACGTGGCGGAGATAGGGGTCGGAAGACCCTCTCGCGTAAACTAACCCCTTCCCGGTAAGCGTGACTTACCGTTCCACGAGTAGTTTTCCATATACCAGGAAATTCGAGAATCTAAGTAACAGAAATGGGGAGGCACGAAGACTCAGAAACTGCAGCGGTATATCGTTCTCCAGAAAATTACAAAGATAATACGAACCAAGACATACAACCACAAGACATTGGTCTTTGTGGGGTTCTAAAAGCGATGCAATAATATCAACACTAATGAATATATATGTACGTATTAGGACCACCGCAAGACATTGGCCTTACGGGGTTTTTATTGCAATATAGATAATAAACATGAGTATATATACATAAGACCACCGCGAGATATTATTCTCCGCGGGGTTTTTACTGTAATATATATAATAAAAGGCTTCGCGAGGAATTACTTCCGTCACGTGCACCTTCGCGAGGAATTACTTCCGTCGCAGGGTTTAGACAGAAATTTAAAGAAATAAAATGACAGAATGAAAAAGGTTTCGCGAGGAATAACTTCCGTCACGTACACCTTCGCGAGGAATTACTTCCGTCGCAGGGTTTAGATAAAAATCAAAGGAATAAAATGACAGAATAAAAAGGCTTCGCGAGGAATTACTTCCGTCACGTACACCTTCGCGAGGAATGACTTCCGTCGCAGGGTTTAGACAGAAATTTAAAGAAATAGAATGACAGAATGAAAAAAAGGGTTCGCGAGGAATGACTTCCGTCACGTACACCTTCGCGAGAAATTACTTCCGTCGCAGGGTTTAGAAAAAAATCAAGGGAATAAAATGACAGAATGAAAAAGGCTTCGCGCGGAATGACTTCCGTCGCGTACACCTTCGCGAGGAATGACTTCCGTCGCAGGATTTAAACAAAAGGGAAAATTGACAGGAAAGAAAGTGGGAAGGGGATGTGATCGTCAGGGGCTGAGAGCCCCACAGGAAATGTCCTGATCGCGTTCGCCGTCGAAGCGGGAACAGTGCGGGTCCTCTCCTCCTCTTCCGTCGGCCGGCCGACGAAGAGGTCCTTCTTTGGTTACCCTGATTTTATTATTCTTTTTTTTATTTTGTTTTATCTTAGTTATTATATTTTTTGGGGGGAGGGTTTTGTTGCTTTTATTGTCTTTTTATGTTCTTTTTATGTCTTTAGAGAGACGTGAGGAGATGAAGAAAGAAACCGAGAGGTAGATGATAGAATAAGATAATATGATATAAGAAAAAAAAACCACTAAGAAAAATATAGGTAGAGTGAGAGACGTATTCTAGACAAAACAGAAGAGAACGGAAATGAAGATTTAATGATATATGATAACAACAAGAGAGGGGAGATAGGCTTCCTTTTAGACAAAATGGAGAGGGATGAGGGTGGAACTTTAACGATAAATAACAATAACAGGGGACATAATCAGAATAGGATGAGGGAGGCGATAGCCGGGTACCTCAAGATAGGAGTGATGGTCGCATTTTATCCCCGAACTGGGGATCACGTGAATTCCTCCTCCTCTTCTCTCGGTCGACTGAGGAAGCGGGCTTCTGGACTATTAACCCTCGCAAAACACAGCAGACAGAAGAAACAGATGGTGGATTAAAAGGAAAGTAGTGTAGTACCGATCCCTTGAAATTACAATGGCACGAGCATATTCAAACACACACCTGTTTAATGTTATTTGAAACCCCTTGGGAATTAAAGGTGGGAAAATGATATGATGAAATGCGTGCCGAAATATTCTCAATGCAGGGATTGTATTATAAACATGATAACGAGTGATGTATGCAAGGGAATCAACAGACTGAACATAATGCAAAAGGGGAGAAATGCTTATTGGTGGGCGTCGATGATGAGCTCGGCATTAACTTCTCCTTCCCTTCACACATACGCACGCAAATATTTACAGACACCTGCAAAGACACTCACACGAACACATCTATATACATATACGGAAACAGATCTATAAAGGGGAGGTCGAAAAGAGAGGGAGGAAGGAAGAGGGAGAGAGAAGAGAAAAACCTTTTTTGAGATTTTTGTACTTTAGTTTTATTATATAGTATGTATATATGTAGAGGATATATATATATTAACTATATAAGATACATATATATATAGTATGCTTATATATATATATATGTTATATCTAAGAGAGGAGGGGAAGAATAGAAAGAATAAAAGAGAGAGAGGGAGAAAGAGAGAGAGAGAGAGAGAGAGACGGTGGGAGAGGAGATTAAAAAAAAGAAAAAAAGAAATAAGAGAGGGAGATTGAGAGAGAGTGATCGAGAGGGCAGAGAGAGAGAGAGGGGGGGTAGAAAAGCAGAGAGAAGGAGAGAGAGACGGTGGGGAGAGTGGATTAAAAAAGGGAAAGAAAGAGTGAGAGAGGGGGGAGATGGAGAGGAAGAGAGGGAGGGGACGGTAGAGAGAGAGAGAGAGGGAGAGAGAGAGAGTGAGGGAACAGAGAGGGAGAGTGGGGAAGAGAGAGATGGCGGGGGGAGAGGAGAGAGAGAGAGTGAGGGAACAGAGAGGGAGAGAGAGAGAGTGCGGTGAGAGAGGGAGAGAGCGAAAGGGAGAGAGAGGGGGGGTTAAAAGAATAAAATAAAATAAAATAAAAAGAGAGAGAGAGAGAGAGAGAGAGAGAGAGAGAGAGATCGCGGCGGAAACCGCGAGAGAGAGAGAGAGAGAGAGAGAGAGAGAGAGAGAAGCAGAGAGAGACAGTGAGAGGGAGGGAGAGACAGAGAACGCGCGGGGGAGAGAGGGGGGGTCCGACGGCGACGGCGGGAGCGGCCGGTGCAGAGGCGGGAGGCGGCCGACGGCGAGGGCGCTGCGGGCGGAGGCGGCGTCGGGGCCGGAGGCGAGGGCCCTGCGGGCTGGGGCGTTTGGCCGGAGACGGCAGCGGGGCAGAGGCGGCGTCGGGGCGGCGTCGGGGCGCTGGCCGGAGGGGGGGGTGGCGTGCAGGCGGCGTCGGGGGCGCCGCGGGCAGCTGGAGGCGACGGGGGTGCTGCGGGCTGTTAACAGGCGGCGTCGGAGGTGCTGCGGGCGGCCGGAGGCGACGGGGGCCGGGGTCGTGGGTTAAAGAGAGAGAGAGGGGGAGTGGAAGGCTCGCCGATGGGCTACGTAGGTGGGGCAAGGGCTTCGGACGGACATGCAGGAGGCAACGCAAAGGTGAGAGAGGGACTGAGATGATGAGGGATGCCGACAGAGGAGGCTTGCGACAGTGGTGGCCAGTGAGATATGGAGATGACGGCGGCGAGAAGCGGCTTGCATGCACGGGGTGGGTCTGTCGACGAGGTGTAGTGGGGGAGTTCGACGGTATAGGGAGGTAAGTGGGGATCGTTTGCCAACGCGGTTAGGAAGTGAAGGACGGGGAAAGGTGAGAAAAGTGTTGGTAGTGGAGGGGTGAAGTGAGTGGGGAGGTCGGCAACGGCGAGGACGGGATAGGAGATGGCAAAGAGAGGTTTTACGGTGGTATAGCTTGTGTTAGAGAGAGAGGGAGTTGGTGGAAGGCTCACGGAGGCGGTGGAGCGATGGCCGGCGGGCTCGACGTGGGTGTAGTAGTGTTGCCGTGGGAGAGAGAAGAAAGGGAGAGGAGGGGTAGTGGAGGTCGCGGCAGGGAGAGGGGAGGCTAGTGGGTGGCCTGCGGCGGAAGGAGATGGCCGGTGGCGATGGGCTCGCGATAATGGCAGTGGGGAGGGGAAGACAACGACGGTCGCGGCTGTGGCTAGTAGATAGAGATGGAAGGGAGGCGGAGGGACGAGAGAAGAGGGTGCGCTGTATTGCGTGAGCGGCGGAGGTGGGGTGTCAGGCGTGGTGAAGAGGCATGCACAGGGGGTGGCAGGTGGCTCGTGGGTGGTTGTTTGCCGGGGAGTTGCAGGCGGCCGGTTGACGGTGAGGTTGTGAGCCGAAGGAAAGGGAGAAGGAGAGGTGGCTGCAGAGGAGTGGAGTGAGAGGTCGACTGTCGGGGGGCTGCGATGGTGTTAGCCGAGGAAGGGGGAGAGAAGTGAGAGGGTGGCTTTTGTGTGTATATTTTGAGTGGGGACAAGATCCGAGAAAAATGGGGAGTGAGTTAAGATGAGAAGTTAAGATTAGTATATATATAATGTATATATGTAGAAGGTGGGCCAAGCCCTATTAATGTATTCTTTTTTTTATTTTTATTTATATATATCTCTCTCTCTCTTTTCATATTTTATATATACATATATATAAGTCCATCAACCCCCTCTTTACTCTATTCTTATTATTAGTATTCTCTTTTTTTTATTTTTATTTATTATTATTATATATATGAGATCAAATGAATTTGCAAGAAAATTGAAAATCACTCAGGTGATTCGAATGTGCGAGCTGCTTTGGGGCGTCTTAGCGTAATATATAGGATCTGCTCAGTGTAATGCTAAAATACCGTGTCTACACCCTGCTTGCCTAGTATTGCTTCCGTATGCACACGTCGAACTCTCAGGTTGATATATGGAAGCTCTCCGAGGGTATCACTCACAAAGGTGGGGGTAGGCTCAAGGTGCTCACTGGGTTCCACCACGGTGCCCATATAGGGTGCTAGATCCGCCGCTCCGAAAGTGGGGTGTATCCCAAAACCCATTAGCAAGTCCAACCCGTAAGCCGGGTTGTCAAAGTCACTCGGAACTTGGCAAGGTCCAAGTCCGCGTGCCCTCAAGTTGGAGGTGACTCTAGGGTAGAGACACTCCAATGCCACCATCGATAGGTTGCCTACTTGGAATTCCAAGTGGCGCTCGCGAGCCTTTGCCCGCTCTTTGTGAATCTCACCGCTCGTTGCGATTTGCTTGCGTGTATGCTCATGCCATGCATTATGATGAGGTGAGTGGTTGTGAAAGTGGGTAGTGTGCAAAGGTGGACCTGGGCAACCATAAATTGACCTATCATGCTTTGATGCCATGTGGACCTTGATGAACTTAGGTGGATCGGGGCAGCCACAAGTGGCCCTATCATGCATGGATGTCATAACAATGGTTGGAGGGCCGGGGTATCTGTAGGGAAATCTATTGTGCATGGGTATAGCAATTGCCGGGGGTCTCGGACATCCGTGAATGCTACTAATATGCTTAAGACCCATGATGAATGAAGGCGGACCATTACAACTGAATACGGACCACTCATGCTTCCTACTTGGCATGTGGGTGATATGAACGAGTGGACCCGACTTAAGAATCATATCAAGTGGTGTTGGACGCCAAGACTTATGCACTTTTGTACCAAAGATGTCTCATATGTGTGGACTTTTGGACCTCCATTGGAATGGGTCAAAGGGGTCTAGGAAGGTGGATATCATGAAGTGGGGCACTTCCTCGATCCCTAAGTGTGTATTGCCCAAAGTCATGGCTCCCATTGTGTAATCTGAGTCTTGGGAGAGATGGGCTTGGTCCAACATGGTGGGTGAGGGTAGGAAGGAGTGGGTGATAAGTGATGTGGGTGGACCACATGGGTTCCTGGGTTCCCATTGGGAGGGGTCAAAAGGATCAACATAAGTGTACCCGGGGGAAAGGAGCTCTAAGTTTATATCAACATCCTCAAGGTCCTCATAATATGGTGGTGAGTCATCCTCCTCCAAAGTAATTGGTCCAAGATCTCTAGTGAGTTGACCGTTTAAGGCATTTGGGGTCTCAATGGGTGGGAGTAGACCGGAGTGGGTTCTTCCTCCAAGGGGAGAAATAGAAGAATCTCAATAGTGCAATGCCCACTCGTGCAAACAGAAGTGATGGAGCTAATGGTGGGGTGGGCAAAGTTAATGGTGCTAGGCTCCGAAGGTCCCATGGCAAGCAAGCCGATCAAGTGGACTTGCCAATATAGGCAATCCACTATGTCTCCCAAGTCTCCCGCGAAGTAGAAGGTTTGTAAAGTGACATGGGGAGACCGGGTGGGAACAATTTGGGATTGATATCCCAATGGCGGTGATCTCAAGAGGGTGGGACTTTGCTTGAGCCATTGGAGTATGGACTCATCTATGGTGACGGTGTGCGGCTCATGAGGACCCGGACTAGGAGGGGTGGGTGAGTTTTGTGGCTCCTCCTCCTCAACGGTGTGGGCTTGGGTTTCCTCGAGGGTCGGGAGGGGGTCTAGTACAGTCTTACTTCCAAGGGAAGAGGTGTTTACTTCCAAGGGATCAGGTGTTTGGATCATGGGCTCCTCTTCCAAGGGGAGGAATGGGTCTTTTGGTGGAGGAGTGGAGATAGCCGGCTCATGGTATTCCCGGGGTGGTGAACATGGACGAGCTTGGGTTGGGATTGATAGGGGAAGTACTTGGGTTAGAGTTGAGGGTGGAAAAGTGGTTGGTTGAGGAGGTCCAGATTGGGGTGCGTAGATCTTTCTAAGATCGGCCCTCATTTCAACCCAAGATTCAATGGGTGCTTCCCTTTTGGCTTCTCTCAAACCTACAATGTACTCCCATTCTTTCCTAGCTTGGCGCCCGAGCAAACTCTTGGCATAGTTGACTTGGATAGGCCCTGACAGGGTGAACATCCCAAAGTGTCGGTCTATGGACTTCTCCCATTCTAGATATATGCTAGGGCGGGATCCATCAAACACAAAAGCCGCTAATGGGTCTAAGGATGGCGAATAGGCTAAGTAGGAAGTGGTCATGATGAACGGGTGACGAATGCAATGGCCCTAGGACAAGACTTAGTACAGACAAGTCTAGAACTTGCTCTGATACCAAATTGATGTGACACGACCCCTCAGACCTAGATTCGCAAGCAAGCGAACCGAACGACGGACTCACCTAAGCGGGTTCACCAGCGTCGCGCACACCCGGGTCCGTAGGTGGACTGGCGATAGTGGTGAGGGTCCGAGGTTGGACCTTTTTATTCCGGGGGTTTGTCAAGCTTAGGATGGACCCCCAAAGGGCATGTGATGCCCAATTCCGTGGGCGGCCAGCACGCCAAGGGCGTGGGTTGTAGGGTCGCACTCTCAACTCACTCCGCGGTGGTCGCACAATTCAATAGAGTTTGAGATCAAGCGCTCACCTCACCGCCGATGGGCAACTAGAAACAATAGTAAGACAAGCAAAAGTAAAACTAGCAGAGGAAGTGACCAAAAGCTCACTTGATCGGCGTGAATACACCGATCCGGCCGGAGACGAGGGCGAGCGGGGAGGCGTGGGCTACCCGGACGCCGCGTCGATGATGCTTCAGCCGCTTACCTGCTAGTACAATCACTACGCCCTCACAGAGGGGGTGGACTAGGGGTAGGGATAATCCAATTACAATCAAAACTACCTCCACACAAGGAGGGGCGGTCAGCCGGCCAGGCGGGATAGGGAGGAAAGCTAAGGAAGAAGCCGATTGAGGACTTCGCCGATTCTGCCTGCTTCTGGAATTGCCTGACAGGTACTCGCTGTTGGCACTGCCATGGGTTCTCCCGAACTTGGAATTCATTGAAACCAGTGCTGAATCTTCACTGACTGAGCCGGGAGGGATGCTGAATTTTCTTGTGAGTTTGAGTCATCGCTGACGGCCGGGGCAGATGCTTGACTGGTGCTGCTCTGTTCTGGCTCTGACTGGTACCTGGATGTTGTAGCAGGATGTCGGATTCACCATGAACACTTCTGAGATCTGAACGATGCGGGACTAGGACGGTCATGAGCGTGGTCGAGTCTTCTTCGATTAGCAACTGAGAATGGCACCAGAGGAGGTCGGAGTCGAGAAAACTATCCTGAAGAGTGGGGGGGGGGTATCAGGACTGACCGTGACTGGCCTGCCCTGCGTACCTGAGGGCGAAAATTTGGAACTGGTTACTCCGAACCCTAAACGATGTCCCGCTGCCTGCGTTGGACAGAGGACTGGTATAGCTTTGTCCCGGTCAAGTGGCGCGCCAAGGAGAGCCGGGGTGTGGTCGCAGTAGCTTCTGAACTAAGGCTCTAGTCTCTGCTCGGGTGCCGGATGCACAGTCAGACGAGAATGGACGTCGTGGACGGCTCCGACCTCAGATCGAGGCGGGATCACCTTGCCTGCGAAGCCGACTGGAAGAGCTTTCCAGCAATGTATGATATACCTCGAGAAGGTGCTTGGTGAAGACGTGACTGCCTCTGCAATTCGACCCTTGACTGCTGCGTGCGAACTGAGATGAAACAAGGTGGTGATAGGTGATGGGAAATGGGGTAGATGGGATGGGGTGGATGGGTGTGGGGGCGACCCCTGACTATGTGGGGGTCTGGTAGGGGGCAATCCAAGGTGTGGGAGGGGCAGAATGGTGGTTGGAAGGTTGTCTAACAGGTGGAGGAAGGGGGAGCTGCGAATTTGGGTTGGGAAGGGGAGAGGGAAGGAGAGATCTCTCCCTTGGTTTGAATGAGTGGTTAATGGTGGGTGGTTATTGTGGCCTTGGGGATGGAAAAGGGTGTGTTGGGGAGAGGAAAGGTTGTTTGGGGTTGGTGAAGGGGTGTGTGGGAGAATGGGATTCTCCCTTGGGAGATGGAGGGGTGGCTTGGGAAGAGGAAAGGTTGCCTTGGAATGTGAAAGGGTGCTTGGGGCTTGGTGTGAATAATGGTGGGATTGAATGGACCTAGGGAAGATGAGGGGTTTGGGCTGATGTGGAGGATGAGGTGGCAGGGGGGAGGAGAGAGAGAGGGTGGCGCCCTAGAGAGAGAGGGGGGTCGCCCCTTTTAGAGAGAGAGAGAGAAAGAGAGAGGGGAATCTACCCCTTAGAGAGAGAGAGAGAGAGAGAGAGAGAGAGAGAATCTCACACAATTTTGGTGAATTTCAAATTTTCTTTCAACAATTCATTAGCTCTCAAATGAGGGAATGGGGTCCTATTTATAGGAAACCCACATTTTACAGAAAGTCCCTGACTTTTGGACAAATAACACTAAACCAAGGGGAAGGGGGTGCCCCTGGGCCTAGCCCATAAATTGGGCCCATTAGCCTATCAAACTAACATAATGACTCAAGACTTAGGTAAATAACTACCTAACCTAGGTATTGGACTCAAATAAAAGGAAAATTACATGATAAGACTCAAATAAGCAAATGAAAAATAAATCATATGACTCGAAATAAAGCGGCGAACAAGGTGTAGCATTGCCGGTGATCATCAGGAATCTCAAAAAAATATGGAGTGGTCGGAGATGTCCCCATCAGTGCTTCTATTGGGAGGTACTCCTGTCGAGTCGGGAGTGTCAGGCTGTCAGTCGTTGCGACTTCGACCTTTGGGTTTTTGTCGTGTTGGCTGTGGTGTTTCGGTCGTTTCACCGTGGCACGTGTGTCAGTTTTCGTGCCATGAGACCGGTGTTTTGTAGATGGCAGGGCTTCCCTTTCCAAGGTACTCGCTTACTGCTAGTGTAGCAGTTTCTCCGTTTTGTGAGGTAGGGTTCGAGTGATCCCTACTGAGTCTTGTTCTGAGACTCATTCCCTGCGTGTTTTCACCGTGTTTCAGGCGAGGCGTGGCTTCAGGGTAGCGCGTCTGAGACTCAGCGTGGTTCAGGTGCCCAGCGTTAGTGCCAGAGGTCAGAGCTGGGGTATGCCCGTGTAGCCGTACTTTTCTTTCTTGTCTCTGTACTAGTTGTGGACTACTGTTGTTATTTTATTGTTATCTTGTGGACCATGTATCATGTAAAATGTTAATTTATTTCTTGCTTAATTATATAACTGTTTAATTTCTGTAATTATTTGTGATACTTGTGTAGTCTCCACACCATCCTTTTTAACCCTTCCGAGTCTTCGGGCTCGTGGGTGGCGGTGCGAGTCTCGGGTTATCGGGCCTTCCCGGTAATCAGATTCTTGGGTCGTTACAAGAAGAACGAGAAGATAGGTGATGTTTGCTGGCTTGTTCGTGTGGCGGCTTCCCGAGACAAGGTGCCCCCACTATTTTATTGGTCGCTCACTCCCCGGTACACAGGGCCACCAGGTATGCTTGTCTTTCGTTTCAGCTTCAAGCTGATTCTTTCATGCTCAGCATGCATCTTTCTCACCAGTGCACCTTTGCAGCTCACCTCTCTGTGGAGGTGACTTGGCATTACAGGGAGCTGATTTCTAAGGCGCAGAAGCCTTCATATTTTGACATCCCTAAGCCGGCCCCGACCATGATGCCGTTGCCTCCTGGCGACTCACGGAAGCGTCCCAGATCCCAGGTTAAGGAGGCCGTCAGCAGGGCCAAGAGAGCGGTGACCCGAGCGATGCGGGCACGCCAGAGGAGGGCTGCAGAGCAAGAACCAGCCGTTGTTCCCCCTCCGGTTCCATCCTTTGACGAATTTGAGGCCGCCTGGGCACAGATGTCTAAAACCGGAGGTAGACTGTTTACTTTTCCGTGGCTTGTTTGCTTGTTCATTTCAGCGGCTTGACTGATTACCCTTTTACAGCTGTTGGCACCGTCTCTTCCGTTGTTGGACTGGAAGCGGTGACGGGCGCCGTGGCCAGAGAGGGGGAGGAGGAAGCCCCTCCAGCTTCCGTTGAGGGAGATCTGCCTTCTCCAACGCCTCAACCAGAGATAGAGGGTAAGTGGCAATCCATTTCTGGGGCCTTTCGGCCTGCTATACCTTCAGCCAGAACTTGACTGCTTGTTGCTCTTGTCTTCAGTTGGCGTTCGACTGACAACGCTCCCCAAAGTTGAAGCCGTGGGAGAAACCGCTGCTGGGGAGCAGATGATTTCAGGGGAAAAACCCCAAGACATTCTTCTAGTTGATGCTCCTGGGACAGAAACCATTCAAGAGACTCCCGCCGAAATGGCTGCCCCCTTCAGCAAGGCACCTGCCCAGGTGCTGGAAATTTGAGAGCCAGCCAAAGATTCCTCATCTTCTGAGCAAGTTGACTATGGTGGCGGCTCCAGCGATGGAGGACTCCCACCAGCTTACACAGAAACTGAGGATGCCGGGGCTTCTTCGGCTTATGAGAGTGACTTTATGACTTTCAGCCTCCCAGGCTGCCAGTAATTGAGCAAGGGCCATCATACTCAATTGCAGGAGGAGGGCCGGAACCAGCAGAGGCCACTCTCGGGGGCCTGAATATAGTACCGATCGAGGTAGGAAGTGTTCCGACACCCGCCTGCAGCCCTTCTCGTTATTTCCGAATCGGCTGGGTGACATACTTATATGTGATGCAGGCTGAGGTGGCGCCGCCGATTGTTACGGTTCGAATACCTCTTCCGGACTTAAGCATGGGCCAACCGACCTTTCCGCCAGTCCTGTGCCCCCTCGCCTTACGACTTCCACAAACTTACGCGGCAGCAACAGCTTCAGAAGGACCCGGAGCGGTTGTGGAAGCTGGTGGCCTGACGGAAGTCGCAGAATCTCAACCCCCGGCTGCTGGCAAAGAATTGCTACTAGAGCAGAGTAGCCTCTCGGAGATAGAAGCGAAAGAAATTGTTGAAGAAGAGGCCGATGCTTCTAAGGCCTTGGCCGTCATTGAGGAATCTTCTCCCGTGGAAGCCGGTGGGACTGCACGTGAGGAGTAAGTATCCTCGGCTATCGAGATGGCCATCACGGCTTGACCTCAGGGGGCAGGCAAGGAAGTTGCTGTAGTAGAGACTCTTCCAACTGTATCAGCTATCGTTGTCGAGCCTAGCGTCGGTGCCCTGCAAATCATGCCGTCAACGTCCCCCGGGGCGAGCGATGATATCTGGGCTGAGGTGGATGGCAGGGTGGACTTTCAACTCCCTGAGACTTCGCCACTGGGTTTACAATTTTCTAACGAAATGGTGTGGCAGTCTCTGGATAATCTTCAGCGAGCCATGTCGGCTTCCCCGAGCTTGACTTATGCGCAGTTGAGGAGTCTGATAGAGCACCTCTCCCGCTCATTATTGGCATTCGGGTGCCCGATGGATGATTGGACCCCGTGAGTTACAATGTTGTTGAAGCACGCCAATAGGCGGGAGTACCTTAGCCGGGAGTTATCCGATCGGCTGGCGGCTATAAAATTAGAGAAGGCTGATTGTCGAGCCGCTACCACTTCATTGAGAGGGACCGTGGGGCAACTGAGAGATGCTGCCAGCACTACTTCAGAACGCCGGTCCTTCCTCACAGGGTGTATAGTGGAGCTGCGTGCAGAACTTCCCAGGGTCGAAGCAGAACTGCAGGAGACTGAGCGCCTAGAGGTTCAGCAAATGGAAAATGCCGATTTGGCCGAGGGGCAGCTTGCTTCTCTTGATGAGAAATTGTCGCAGCTGGAGGTCACCAAGTCGCGATTGCAAGAGCTAGCCCGATACCCTTCTCTGGGTCTCTTGGAGGTGGAGGATATTTTCCGGCGCCCACTACAGTAGCCGTCCTTTTGTTCCTTTGTTTCTTGCATTAATTTCTGCTCCTCTTTGTCTTCGGAGCTTATGTACCCCAGGAGATGCCCCGAGCAGAGATATATTCTGACACTTCATATCAATGAAATATCTTTATTTGTTGCCCCAATCACGACTTCTTTCTTTCTTTTCTTTACTTTCTCCCTTCAGCCGATTAGCTCAGTCCAAGGATATAAGCTACTAGCATAGGAGAGCGCTCACGCCTTCAGCGAAGGGGTGAGGTGTTCGCTCCACCGCGGATTAACTATTCCCGAAATCGAGCTTTGGCCAAGGTGGGGCATAGGTAGAGTAGGCGAATGCGCCTTATTAATTTTGCCAATGATGACGAAAACTGAGAGTGTGGTTTATTCATCGACATGGGTTAAATGTCGAAGCAACGGTAGTTTGTCTATTAACGAAGATGGAAGGTCCAAGTTAAGGGATAGTTGACCGAGCTCGCCGATGGTGACGAGGGTCGAAAGGTAGCGACCAATCTTGCCGATGGTGACAAAGGTCGAAAGGATAGCGACCGATCTTGCCGATGGTGACAAGGGTCGAAAGGATGGCCGGTCTTGTCGATGGTGACAAGGGTCGAAACGATAGGCAGTCTTGCCGATGGTGACAAGGACCGAAAAGGTAGCGACCGATCTTGCCGATGGTGACAAAGGTCAAAAAGATAGGCGGTCTTGGCGATGATGACAAGGACCGAAAAGGTAGCGATCGATCTTGCCGATGGTGACAAGGGTCGAAAAGGATGGCCGACCTTGCCGATGGTGACAAGGACCGAAAAGGTAGCGACCGATCTTGCCGATGGTGACAAGGGTTGAAAAGATAGGCGGTCTTGTCGATGGTGACAAGGACCGAAAAGGTAGCGACCGATCTTGCCGATGGTGACAAGGGTCGAAAAGGTAGCGACCGATCTTGCCGATGGTGACAAAGGGCCGAAAAGATGGCGACCGATCTTGCCAATGGTGACAAGGGTTGAAAAGGATGGCCGGTCTTACCGATGGTGACAAGGACCGAAAAGGTAGCGTCCGATCTTGCCGATGGTGACAAGGGTCGAAAGGCAGTGACCGATCTTGCCGATGGTGACAAGGGTCGAAAGGGTAGCAACCGGTCTTGCCGATGGTGATAAAGGTCGAAAGGGTAGCGACTGATCTTGCCGATGGTGACAAGGGTTGAAAGGTAGTGACCGATCTTGCCGATGGTGACAAGGGTCGAAAGGGTAGCGACCGGTCTTGCCAATGGTGACAAGGGTCGAAAGGGTAGCGACCGATCTTACCGATGGTGACAAGGGTCGAAAGGGTAGCGATCGATCTTGCCGATGATGACAAGGGCCAAAAGAGTAGCTTATTCGTCGGCATTGGCTAAATGCTGAAGCAAAGGTTCATTCATTAATAAGGACGAAATGTCCAAGCTAAGGGGGACTGACCGGTCTTGTCGATGGTGACAAGGGTCAAAGAGCAGCTTATCGGTGGGACTCTGGAAGGGAAGCTTCGTCTTGTCTCCGAAAAGGATTCCTCCGGATGGAGGATGTGTCACTATATATATATATATATATATATATATATATATATATATATATATATATATAGTTTTGAATCACATTACTGGCTCAAGCGCCCTTTCAGGTTTTCGTCGAAACCAGCCCCCTCTTGCTTTTGCCTACGCGTCCTTTCGGGTTTTCACGTAGCGGGGTACCCGATTTTGCCTGTGGCGCCCTTTTGGGTTTTCACCGCAACCGGGTTAAAGCCTTTTTTGCCCTTATCCTAGTATAGAAACAAGGCCGGCGAGACACCTCTATTTTAAGCCTCATTTTCTTTTCTTTTCTTTTTCTTTCTTTTTTTTAAATATAAATCAACGTTTGTTCTGCTAACATGCCGACCAGCCTTGCCGATGCTGACAAGGGTCGGACCTGGGTTTGTTCATCGACATTGGTTAAATGCCGAAGCAAGGGTAGTTCGTTAACGAGAACAAAAGGTCCAAGCTGAGGGCAGAAGTCGACCGGTCTCGTCGATGATGACGAGGGTCAAACATAAGTTTGTTCATCGACATGGGCTACATGCCGAAGCAAAGGTATATTCATTAACAAGGACGAAAGGTTCGAGTTAAAGGTAGAGATCGACCGATCTCACCGATGATGACGAGGGTCGAAGTTGGGTTTGTTCATCGACATGGGTTACATGTCGAAGCAAAGGTATATTCATTAACATGGATGAAAGGTCCGAGTTAAACGTAGAGATCGACCGATCTTGCCGATGATGACGAGGGTCGAACATGGGTTTGTTCATCGACATGGGCTACATGTCGAAGCAAAGGTATATTCATCAACAGGGATGAAAGGTCCGAGTTAAAGGTAGAGATTGACCGATCTCGCCGATGATGACGAGGGTTGAACATGGGTTTATTCATCGACATGGGTTACATGTCGAAGCAAAGGTATATTCATTAACAAGGACGAAAGGTCCGAGTTAAAGGTAGAGATCGACCGATCTCGCCGATGATGATGAGGGTCGAACATGGGTTTGTTCATCGACATGGGTTAAATGTTGAAGCAAAGGTATATTCATTAACAAGGATGAAAGGTCCGAGTTAAAGGTAGAGATCGACCGGTCTCGCCGACGATGATGAGGGTCGAACATGGGTTTGGTAGGAGACCTCCGGTGGGACTTTTGATGATCGTCCCTTCTGGAGTTTCATTAGGAGGAGAAAGAAGAGGAACTTTTAGATTATCACTTTACTAGCTTAAGCACCCTTTCGGGTTTTCGCCGAAGCCATCCCCCTCTTGCTTTTGCCCACCCGTCCTTTCGAGTTTTCACGTGGCGGGGTACCCGATTTTGCCTGCGGCGCCCTCTCGGATTTTCACCGCAGCCGGGTGATAGCCATTTTTGCCCTTGTTCCGAATATAGGAACAAGTTCGGCGGGGTATCTCTATTTTTAACCCTATTTTTCTTTTCTTTTTTTTTGAAACATGTGGGAGAGGATAGTCGGTAGGTCCAAACGTGGTATCTGGCCCTTGACGATAGCAAATAGCTGTTGGCTGGGGCACGGGGCCTTGCGCCAATTGAGGAGAGGTTTATTCGTTGGCAAGGGGAGAATGCTAGCGTATGGAGAGAGCTTCCTGCCGAGTCGGACGTAAGGCCCGACGTGATGATATTGTCTGAGAGTCGGCTAGAACACGGGGTCTTGCACCAAGGCAAAAGGTTTATTCGTTAGCAAGGAGACAATGCTGACGCAAGGGACAGATTGGTGCCGGTTCGGGCGTAAGGCCCGCAATGTCAATGCTGTATAGGGATCGGCTAGGACACGAAGTCTTGTGCCGAGGAAGAGGGTTTATTCGTCAGCAAGAAGACAATGCTGACACAAGGGATAGATTTGTGCCGATTCGGGCGTAAGGCCTGTAATGACAATGTTGTAGAAGGGTCGGCTAGGACATGAAGTCTTGTGCCGAGGATGAGTTTATTCATTAGCAAGAAGGCAATGCTAACGCAAAGGAGGAGCTTTTCACCGATTCAGACGTAAGGTCCGCATTGGCGATGTTGTTTATTTTATGCGAGCTCGGTTAGGGCAGAGTGCCACTAGACTGAGGTGTGGGTAGCTCGATCAAGGTGAAGTGCCACTAGACCAAGATAAGGGTAGCTCGGTTAGGGCAGAGTGCCACTAGTCCAAGATATAAGTAGCTCGGCCAGGGCGGAGTGCCACCAGACCAAGATAAGGGTAGTTCGGCCAGGGCGGAGTGCCACTAGACCAAGGTGAAGGTAGCTCGATCAGGGCGGAGTGCCACTAGACCAAGGTAAGGATAGTTCGGTCAGGGTGGAGTGCCACTAGACCAAGATGAAGGTAGCTCGGCCAGGGTGGAGTGCCACTAGACCAAGGTGAAGGTAGCTCGATCGGGGCGGAATGCCACTAGACCAAGGTAAGGGTAGCTCGGTCAGGGCAGAGTGCCACTAGACCAAGATATAAGTAGCTTGGCCAGGGCGGAGTGCCACTAGACCAAGGTAAGGGTAGCTCGATCAAGGCGGAGTGCCACTAGACTAAGATGAAGGTAGCTTGGCCAGGGCGGAGTGTCACTAGACCAAAGTATGGGTAGCTCGATCAGGGCGGAGTGCCACTAGACCAAGATATGGGTAGCTCGGTCAGGGTGGAGTGCCACTAGACCAAGATGAAGGTAGCTTGGCCAGAGCGGAGTGCCACTAGACCAAGGTATGGGTAGCTCGATCAGGGCGGAGTGCCACTAGACCAAGATATGGGTAGCTTGGCTAGGGCGGAGTGCCACTAGACCAAGGTATAGGTAGCTCAATCAGGGTGGAGTGCCACTAGACCAAGATATGGGTAGCTCGACCAGGGCGGAGTGCCACTAGACCAAGATGAAGGTAGCTTGGCCAGGGTGGAGTGCCACTAGACCAAGGTATGGGTAGCTCGATCAGGGCGGAGTGCCACTAGACCAAGATATGGGTAGCTCGGCCAGGGCGGAGAGCCACTAGACCAAGATGAAGGTAGCTCGATCAAGGAGGAGTGCCACTAGACCAAGATGAAGGGTCATTCTGAGAATGCTGGTTGAGCTGCATGATACAGCTTCAAGTGTTTTCCATTAAGTGGGGAGAACTGGACGACTCCTTTGTGATCTACAAGGACGTACGCACCCCCTTCATATACTCGGCAGACGACATATGCTCTGACCCAGTTTTCAACCAACTTCCCTTTGGGGTTGGAGGCCATCACTTCTCTTCTTTTAACCATCACCAGGTCACCTTTCTTGAATTCTCGTCCTTTGACCAGCTTATCAAAAGCACGGGCCATGCGAGCTTGGTAGAGTTGGATATTTTGTTGTGCACGGAGACGCTTTCCTTCGAGCTCGGCAAGCTCTTCCAACCTTCTTTCTGCATTAGTTTGTTCACTGCTGACTAGTCCATGTTGGATGGCGACTCGCAGCGAGGGGACTTCTAATTCAATCGGCACCACAGCCTCTGACCCGTATATGAGGGAGAATGGCGAACAACCGGTTGGGGTTTTGTAGACGGTACGATAGGCCCAAAGCGCTTCGTACATCTTTTCTTCCCAGTCCTTCTTATTGGACTTGATAGTCTTCGCCAGCAACATGCATAGCGTTTTGTTGAAGGCTTCTGCAAGTCCATTGGCTTGAGGGTTGTAGGGGGACAATGTCCTCCAGTCAATCTTATATTTATCAGCTAGCTGATAAACCTTCTGGTTTCTGAAATGGCTGCCATTGTCTGAGATAATTCGGCTGGGAACCCCGAACTGAAATATTATGTTCTGTCGGAAGAACCTTGCAACCAACTCTCCTGCCACTTCTCTTAGTGCTACTACCTCTGCCCATCTGGAGAAATAATTTGTAGCTGCTAAGATGTATTTGTACCCTAATGAAGATGCTGGCAGTGGCCCTACCACGTCCGTTCCCTATTCAGCAAACAGCCAGCTCGGTATGGTGGGGTGTAGCGGCACTGGCGATCTTCTTGACACATTGGCGTGCTCTTGACATTTCTGACAAGCCTTGGCGAACTTGCAGCAGTCATCAAACATAGTGGGCCAATAGTAACCCAATTTCTTTATCTCAATTTTCATTTTCGGGCCGGCCTGGTGCGCTCCAGCTGAACCCACATGGACTTCTTGCATCACCTGCCCAGCTTCTGCTGAAGATAAACAACAGAGTAGAACTTTCCTTCGGGCGTCCGCCATTATTCGGAACAGGGTTTCGTTTCTCATCTCGTAAGAGTCTTTGACCCTCAAGAGTTTCATTCTCTATTCTTTCTCCTTTGAGAGCTGCTGGTGCTGGAACCATCGTAGGATATGTTCTCGCCAATCGATCTGTTGAACCTCTTCGACGGCTACCACCTCGTTCTCTTGTTCGTCGGCCAAGACCTCTGTCACACTGGGGACCTGTCGACAGTTGATCACTGTTATGTTCAGGCTTGTGTCTGGAGGGATTGCCAAAGAACTGGCCATCTTAGCGAGGGCGTCCGCCTGAGCATTCTATCCTTGGTTGACATGCTTGATGCTGACGAAGGTGAATCTTGACATCAGGCGGGTTGCCAGCTGATGGTAGGGGAGGAGCTCTTGCTTTCGCACATCGAACTCTCCTTCCAGTTGTTTTATAACTAGCATGGAGTCTCCGAATGCTTCCAGCATCTGAATTCCCATGGACAGTGCGATCTGTAACCCGATTATTAGGGCTTCATACTCTGCTTCATTATTTGTGCAAGGCTTATTTATTGAGCAAGATGTGTGCACAACTTCCCCCTCTAGAGATTTCAGGACTATGCCTGCTCCTGCTCTGACCCTGGCTGACCCAGTGGTCGAGGTGTCAATTCTGGAAGCGCCATCAAAATATAGCTGCCACAAGGAGGGCTGCACTTGAGCGGCTTCCAGGGTTTCATCTTCAGGAAGCTCCGGTTCCAACAGGCAGTCTCCTGGTACTGGGTGCTCGGCGAAGAAGTCTGCAATAGCTTGGCCCTTGACAGCCTTTCGCGGCACATAGAAGATATCAAACTCCATAAGGATCACCGCCCATTGACCCAAGCGACCTTTGAGTGCCGACTGGGACATAATATACTTCAGCGGGTCCTCTTTGGATACCAGGCTGATTTCATGCGACAACATATAGTGTCGAAGCTTCTTGACTGCGAAAACCAGTGCAAGATAAATCTTCTCAATATAAGTATATTTCTCCTCTATCCTGACCAGTCTCCGACTGAGGTAGTACAGGGCTTGTTCTTTCCCTTCTTCATTATTCTGGGTCAGCATTGCTCCTAGGGAGTTGTATGTGGCTGCTATATATAATATCAACGGCCGTCCTTTCACCGGTGCGCCCAGCACTATAGGAGTCTTCAGATAGTCTTTCAACTTGTCAAAGGCTGTCTGGCAATCTTCATCCCAGTAAAAGGGAACATCCTTCATCATCAATTTATGGAATGGCTGGCATCACCCTGACAAATTGGAAATGAACCGCCGGATATAAGTCAAGTGGCCCTGCAGTGATCTCAGCTCGGAGAGGTTCCTTGGTGCAGGTAGTTCCTGAATTACTTTGATCTTCGCGGGGTCTATCTCGATTCCCCGATATCTGACAATGAAACCCAAAAATTTTCCGCTCGATACTCCGAACGCGCATTTCATAGGGTTCATCTTCAATTCATACTACCTCAGCCTCTGAAAAATGATTCGGAGGTCCTGCATATGGTCTTCTTTTTCTTCTGGTCTTGACCACCAAGTCATCTATGTAGCACTCGACCTTGTGGTAAAGCAACTCATCAAATATTTTGGTCATTGCACACTGATAAGTTGCGCCAACATTCTTTAGTCCGAACGGCATCCTCCTGTAGTGATAGATGCCTTTAGGGGTTCGGAAGGCAGTGTGGACCCGGTCATGTTCCGCGATCCATATCTGGTTGTAGCTGGATGACCCGTCCATGAATGATAGGGCCTCATAACGGTTGTTGCATATATCATGACCTCCATTATTGGCACCGGAAAGTCATCCTTGGGACAGGCTTTATTCAGATCACGGAAGTCAACACATATCTGGATCTGTCCATTCTTCTTCTTCGCGGGGACGATATTCGCCAGCCACGTGGTGTACTAATTTTCTTCGACAAATCCCACGTCAATGAGCTTGTCGACTTCTGTACAAATTTGAGTGATAAGCTCCGGCCTCATGCGCCGCGGTGGTTGTTTCACCGGCTCGGCTTCAGGGCTGATCGCCAACTCATGTTGTGAAACTGCAGGGCTCAGACCTGGCATTTCTTTGTAAGTCCAGGCGAAGCAATCCCGGTACTCTTACAGCAGCTGGATGTACAGCTCTCGTTCTTCTGGCGATAGTTGGGCACTGAGAAAGGTAGGCCTGGGATCTGCCTCATTTCCCAGATTGACTTCTATCAACTCATCGACCGTAGCTTGGCCTCTGTCTTCTATCTCCGAAGGTGTTGACTGGAGGTCAACAAAATCTGGAATACCGTCTTTGGGGTCAAGGACCTCGATTTTCTCATTTGACATCATCAGAGTCTCCAGAAGGTCCTCTACTTCATTCAATAGTGGCAGTGCAAATTGTTCTCTCAGCAAATCCACTACCGTTACAATTTCCAAGGGCGAGAGAGCAGCTTCAGCCCCTATAGATGGGGTTGCAGCCGTGACAGACTGGTGGTTGCTTGTCGTTAGGCTGGAACAGCATCCCAGTCTTGTAGCAGAAGGTGAGGAGGTCTCACCTTCTGGGGCAGTTGTATCTTCAATAGTAGTGGCATTCCCTTTCTTGGCAACATATACCTCTTGATCGGAGTCGGCTAAGGCTTCCCCGATTGGCATGAGAGGTGCCAAGGTCATCATCGGTAAGACTCCACTGGAGGGAGAGGTCCCTGCTTCTTCAACATCTTCGACTTCGCTGCTGCTAGCCGTGTCAAATTTGGCTTGAAGGGCCCCCTCTTTGGGATAGACTTGTTCCCAGCATCGACAAGGAATCACGGTCTCCGCTTCTTGATTTCTTGGTTGAGCCGGCTCAGCATACTCAGCTTCTGCTGGGTACTCATCAAAAGTTGCCCCCAGTGGGCTATCTTCAGCAGGGTAGAAGGCGGAGATGGCATCCACCTCATATCGCCCACTGTAATAATATTCTTCCAGGGTAAAGCCCAACCCTGGGTGCTGAGAGACGCGTCTCAGTTCCTTATCCAGACTTGCGGGATACCACATTTTCTGGAAAGCTTCCTGGCTTTTATGAGACCGATCGGAGGGGATGTGTTGCTTATGGAATATCCTGGCCATCCGATCGGTTGCGAATGCCAGACCATTGATGGGAACTGACGGATTGTCTATATCTTCAGGGAGGCAGCAGTCTGTATCTTCCCGAGTATGGTGCTCTTCAGCCGTATAGAACAAGCTGATGGGCCCATCTATCTGCGCCACCTCCCAAGCTTTGAAAGGCTCGATAGTGGGGTCATCGAGGCCGGGAATCGGCTTGGTAAGGTCGTCCGGGACCCCAATGTGGTTATGCTGCCGATCGACCTGAACTTCATTGGCTCCGGGGTACAAAGCTGGGGGTGCTATTCTGCCCACGTCCCCAGATACGGTGATATGAGAGACCGCTTTGGGCTTGACATATCCGCGCGGCGGTGGTGGATACCAATTGTCGTCGGATGCACTTCTTGATGCCCCCGCAGGGGTTTTGCCTTCAGAGGTCTTTTGAGAGGGCCCCGCATATAGGTTGGCGTCCTCCAAGTGACATTCAAATACTTCGAATGGGTGGAGGTCAGCAAATATCCTCTCCTCCTTCCCCTGGAGACTATATTTGATACATTGGTGGAGCATAGAGGGCACCACCATATTTTCATGCAGCCATGGACGGCCGAGCATCGCCTTGTACGAGGTGCGGGAGTCGATGACATGGAACTGCACCGTCGTAGTAAAATCCGCCAGGGTAAGTGTGAACTCCGCCACCCCCATCGACATTTCATATTTTTGATTGAAGCCGGCGATACGCATATCCCCGACTTTCTCAAGGCACACGTTGAAGTGGTGCCTCTCGTATATTCTGTAGGGCAGAATGTTGACCACTGCACCAGGGTCGATCAGAATCCTGTTCAACTCCCTTCCGTTTAGGTGCCCCTTCATGTACAGCAGCCTGTTGTGGCTGATGGTGGGAAGAAGCATGTCCTCTTGAGTGAAGGTCATGCTGGCTTCTGGCATTGCTTCAGCCAAGCAGGTCTCAAAATGAGCAGGCGTCTGCAGATCAGTGATGATCGCATGTCGAGTCTCTTCACTCAAAGAGAGGATCTCCCATATTGTAAATCTAGTAGGGAGCTTCTTGAGTAGCTTCATTATTCGGCTCCCAGCTCGGACATTGGAAAGCTTCATCTCTTCCGCCCACCTGGGCTTGGGAGAGTCCTGAGTTGTGGCCCTAGATGGACCCGCTTCATCTGCCTCGGACTCGGCACCTCTCTGGTTAGCACCGGATCCTTGCTGTTCTTCATCAGCCGCTGCAGGGCAAGCTCCATCTGCACTCGGAGCTTCGGCAGACTGTGCTGGCTGCGGGTGAACATCCCCGGGTGCAGGGTTAGCCTCCTGGCATGGTTGCTTCCCCTTAGACATCTTCACAAATTCAAGGAATGAAGGGACTGCCTTGCCCCCACTCTTGCCGTAAAGGCCTCATGGAGGAGGGATCTAGACCCCCTTGACCTCCGGGGGAGGTGTCTTGTAGACCTGCTCTCCCCTGAATATAATGTTGTGGTTGGGTGGCGGCTGGCGCCCCAATTTTCGGCCTGACCGGGTTGCATGTGCAGGAGTCGCGGCTTCGACCTTGCCTCCCTTAACAGGGGGTGTGAAGCAAATTTCCTCTTCCTCCTCCTCACCGGGCAGGTTGAAGAGTGCTGAGAGAGTATTGCAGGAGACAACCTGCACTTTATCGGCCTCAGCAGCCCTTCTTTTCTTCTTCTTTTGTTTCTTCTTCTTTTTTACTTCAGCAGGCGCCTGCCCCCAGAACAGACTGGCCTCCTTATCGGATGCCGCTTCAGCTTCTTCTTTTTGCTCAAGTGAGAGCTGCTCCAGTTCTTGTCATGGGACATGGTCCCGCACCAGTAAGGGCTTCAATTTGGGCTGCACGTACTCGTCTAGCCCTTCTATAAGGTCTCGTAGTTTGCGGACCCCGGGACTGGTTTCCTTAACTACTGGCAGCGGAGTTTGTCTCCTCCGATTATGTGTAGGTATTCTAATGACTGCAGGTGGAGTGGTCCATACAGGTGCTGCCACCGGCGGAGCAGGTCGTGGTGTGACGCCACGGACATGTGCCCCCACTTTCAGGCGAGGTGCCCTCTTCTTCTTTTTTTTTGCAGGGACCTGCTGCCATCCCTATTGCTCTTTCACGGGCTCCAAGAAGTGAGTTTCACAGGTGCTCTATGTGCTTGATTCGGAGATCTCCTCAGGCAATGCCTGGTATAGGGAGATCATATTAACTCCTGCCCTTCTGGGAGGGGCTTCATGCGGTTGAGGAGGGTCCACTTGGTACTCTCCCAACTCTATTTCATTTTTCCTCACCATCCCTTAGGTGATGTCCTTGAAAACATAGCAGTATTCGATTGGATGTCCCAGCATCTGGTGATAGGGGCAGAATCTTAGATTATTCCTTTTCTTCAAATCCTCCGGCCTCTTTGACTCTGGCAGGGTGACCATGCCATACTCTGTTACCCAATCGAACAGAATTCTGGTCTTGTCCTTTGGAAAGGAGTAGGCTTTCTTCATCTTATCTCTCAACGAGGGACCTTCTTTGCCGTCTGCGGCTCTTGCAGGCTGTGGGGCGACTGCCTCCTTGCCTTTACCTTTCTGTTGCTCAAACGCCTTGATGTCAAGGGCATTTGCTTCTTTAGGCGCCTGGCGCCGCTCCACTACCTTGCCCTTCTGGGTTGTGTCGGCAATTGATGTAGGGGCAGGTCTGGCCAGAAAGGCTTCCACCTCAGCCACGACATTGTTCAATCGGTCATATGACCGTATTTCCATTCCAATCATCTTTTCCAGAACCTCCCTCCTAAGGTTCTGTTTGCATATTTGTACAGCGTCCTCCTGATGCGGGGGCCGCTTGCATCTCATCCCGAGGTTCCTCCACCTCTTGATATAGTCGAGGGCCGTCTCATCTACCCTCTGCTTTGTTGAGTAGAGTTCGGCCACTGTGACCTCCCTCTCTGTAACATGGAATCTCTCCCTGAACTTCCTCTGTATGTCCGACCAGTCGCAGATCGACCCGGCCGGGAGGCTGGAGTACCATTCAAATGCGAGCCCCGTCAGCGAGGACCCGAAAAATTTTAACAGGTATGACTCGTCCATGGACAGGTCGCCCATGATGCTCATGTAATAAGCGACATGTTCCTTCGGGGACCCCTTCCCGTTGAACTTGTCGAACTTTGGCGGCTTGTTGATCCCTGGGGGAAGCCGTTTAGCAACATGGTGCGGCGGGTATGATACCCGATAGGCATCAAAGGTGACGTGGTCACCTTCACTTCTTTCTGCGAGCTTCAACTCGATCATCCTTTCCACCATCATCCAGTTCATGACCGTGGGGTCAACTGGCTCCGGATAGAAGTGTGCCGGCTGCAGGTAAGGGGTGACCAAAGTGGTCGCCTGTGGAGGGCGCAGCAGCGGAGGTGTCTGGTGCACCTGAGGGAGTACTGACGGCATCAGCGGCTATGGTGGCCGTTGTTGTGTCGTTGCCATGCTCGGCTCTGACGGCTGAGGCATAGTGTAGAGTGGCGGAGGGTTGGCATGATGAACCAGTCCCCAGGACGATTCACCCTGGACTTCGGGCAGCTTAGAAGTTGATGACTGCTCTGTCTTCTCCATCAGCTGTTTCTTCAACAAGTCTATCTCTTGCCGGTATCTTTGAAGTAGCATTAGGACCGATGGGTCCATAGTTGCAGTGCTGGGGATGGCCTCTGTCGCTTCTCCAGACGTACCTTCGGGCAGGATGTCGAGGAGGATGTCATCTTCTTCCTCCGCCGTCACTACATTGGCAGTTAAAATAGCGGCTTCATCACTCCGCCGCTGGTAGGCCAGGGGTTGTTTTCCCTTAGCTGCCGCCAAGAGCTCCCCTGCAGCCTTTGTCCTTCGAGTGTTCGGCCCTGGCCTTGAGGCCAACTGAGCCAACTCGCGACGGTCTTCAGGGAGCCCTCCATAGCGGCCGAACACCCCAGCCATATTGCAGGTGAAAACCTGCATCCTTCTTCTCCGTCGGTGGACCCTCCTTCCAGCTCGATCCGGAAAGGTCAACCTCTCGAACATAGAAATTCTTCTTTCTTCCTCCCACCGAGGGGCGGTTTCATCAGCTTCGATCTCAAAGCCGTCATCATAGCCATTGTCATCAACTGACGACACCATCATCCTTTCTCCTGCATCTTCTTCAACTGCCATTGATGGGCAGTAGTCTTCATTGACTGCGGCTGCTTGCATCATCCGTTACTGTCCAAGCGAGGGGTTGCCTAGTCCTCAGAAATAATTCTTGACCAGATTGGCCATCTCTTCTTGACCCCGTTCTTGATGCAACACGGGGGACAGTTGTCGACCTCCTGCAGGAGGAATATAAGCAAGCCGAGCCCGGTCGGCAAGTTGCTGAAATCTTTGTCCCACAGCAGGGACGTTGGCTTGGCTGGTGCAGGCCCGGAAGCTTCCGTGGTGCGGAAGGTCCGTAACCATCTCCTCTCCTTTCGGGGCAAGGCCCTTTCCTTCCTTCCCTCCACTTCGTCGCGTACAGGATGGCGACGAACTGGCGGTGCTTGTTGAGCAGGTTGGACCCTCTTGGGGATCCACACCTGCTTGAACTTTCTTGGCCTTGGGGCCGACTTCTCTTGCCATAGCGTCCGGCTTCTTCTCTTTCTTCCCTCCTTCCGGCGAGGGCTTGGTACGAGTTGTGGACAGGGACGACGGGGACGACCCGGTTCGGGACTATTCGTGTGTCGCTTCTGTTGAGGAAGACGCGCACACCGCCAACGATCATGGATTTATTGGACTAAGAGAGGGATCCGGTAACCACAGCAGTACTCCTCCGGACCTGCTTGCGCTCGTGACCTCCGGACTTGTTAGCAGCATTAGGGCGGGCCCCAGGAACGGCATGGTGTACCAGGCAGCTGGCGACTAAGGTTGGACTCTTGAGCGAGTCGTGGCAGCATCGAGCCTTTAGAGGCTCCATCTTCTTCGTAGCTCCCTCGATGGACTCTGAGGGTTCCACTTCCAGCATATCCACAAAGGCTAACCCGAAGAAGTTGGGGAAGTCAACAGCAGCGGGGAAGTTGCCGAACACCGTGGGCATCGCCAGGTACCCTTGCGCATGACCGGCAACGATTGAAGGGCCGAAGCCGATGTTAGTCAGTCAAGTTGTTGTCGTCATCGTTCGCCTGCCAAGACAAACAAACCAACGATCAGCAACCTTTGAGAGGTCCTCGAAGCCCAAGTATCTCGGCAAAGAGATGAAAGGTGACATTGGACCCACCGGGCGTGCCAGACTGTTTCGATGGGATCTGTTGATTTTATTTTATTTTTATTAAAAATTATTTTATTTGGTTTATTTACGCGTCGATCAACTAATTAATTAACTGGTAATTAACTGACTGATTGACTGCGCAAGCGTGCCAGTTACGTAAGTGACGAGTTTATTGTTCGCTCATTCTGACCCGTGTCGGGCGAGAGTGAGATTCGGTCGGGACCAGCAGTCCCCCATACCATAAAGGCTATGACGTTAATTACATCCCCCGCGGGGAGGGAAAACCTTTGATTAATTGCCGAGATAATGGGCTGTCGAGGCCGGAATAAAGAACGCAAAGGATGCGAACGATCATGCAAGATATTATAATCTACGATGTACGGTTTATTGGGGCGGAACCCTCAATACGTGGCAGAGGATATAGGTCCGAAGACCGCCATCACGCATGGCAAGAACTTCCCGTCGGGCGTTGCCCGGCTTTCTGCTAATGTCATTTGATATACCGAGGGCCTGCGCACTCAAGCATATATTGATGCGGCATGAATGCTTAGACTAAAACATGATAATGAAGCTATGGAATTAGCCGATTCTGGTTTAGACAAACCAATTCACTCAATTTATTGATTACAGGGTTTATTTGATTCTATTATTAGTATTGGAAATCACCCCGGAGGTGAGGAGAGGGTTGAAACGGCACGACGACACGATTCGGAATGAAACTGGCACAGTACGCGTAGGTATAGAGCTTAAAACGGCGCGGGAACCATAGGAATAGGTTTAAACGGCGCCGCGGGGTGTAGGTGTGGGGGGGAGGACTTAAAACCCATATTAGGGCGCGCCGGGTGTCGATGATGCCGGTTTAGCCCCATTTCATGGAAACCGAGGTTTTATTAGTTTATTTTCAGATTTATTAAGATGTTTTAAAAGATTTTGAAGCTTTAGTGAGTCAGTCATTCATCGGATCGGTCCCGGGCCGTCCGGAAGTCAAGTCATAGGCTTGCGCGAGGTTCGTACTCGAGCGCGGTGATTGTTCCGAGTCAGACCGGTTTATTAAGTTAGTTTATTGAACAACTTATTCGACTCATTCGAGCTAAAATTTTGGCAGCATCTCCCCATCCCGGAGGATTTTTCAGGGAGAAGCGGAGAGTACTCACATGGCGGAGCAACCCCTAAAAGCCGGGTGGCACAATGGCGGCCGACAAACCTGGACGGATAGGAGAACCCCGAGGGCTAGCCTACTCGGGGCACCAAGTCCGTGGGTGGAGAGTAGACGGATAGCGCGACTCATAACGGGAGCGGAGAACCCGAGGGCTAGCTTGCGAGGGGCACGCGACCCGAGTCGGTACCACGTCTAAGTCGGGACGACCGATTGAGAGGGAAAACTCCGAGGGCCAGCCTACGAGGGGCACCCGTCTCACGGCCACCACAAGGTCCATCAAGGACTGTGGATTTGGGTATATTGGGATTAACCCGTTTAATGTTCACTCGTTAATCCATAAGAGAGCTCGTCACTGAGAGATGGTCCCCTGTGGACAGAGTGGAAGCACAGTGAATCTGGGGAATGTTCCCCTCTCCCCGGTCACCTAATTTCCTTGAAGAGATGGTAATACGGCGCGGTTGCGAAACATACACAGTTAGCATATTAATTATGATAGCCATAGATATACGTATATGCGTACATATATATATTCACAGGTCGATAGAACGGTTATCGAGTTAGCATTCAGAAGAGAATGATGCGGCGTATAGGGACAGCCTCATCTCCTCCTGCTCATGGTCAAGAATAGGAGGGGGATAAGAGGTCAGGCTCATAATCGACCAGAGATACGCACATATGTGTATGCCTCCGGCAATGAAACCTTTGGCGTTCAAGCGAAAGAGAACCCCGGGGAGAGGGGGGATTAATGTAGCCCACAGCGTAGCCGGGCATGTCGGCGTAGGAGAAGACGAACGGCAGAAGTCATTCGCGCAGGGTAAATGCACAAACATGGAGAAGATGAATGGGCAGAGAAAGGTGAGGACGGCGCCGGGTGAAACTTATTTCGTTCATCATCTTAAGCACAATGGATAGGGGATGTACATATGTATCATCCTATCACGGCGCCGGCACTGTTGCACGGCGCCGTTCCACCGGCCAAGAGAAGAACGCGCACAGGGGAAGAAGGAGAGGTGATGCGAAGATGAAGACAGCAAGCATTAAACCCCTTAACCGTTGATATATTCATTCATTGCATAGAAGAAAGTCGTACAGGACTCAATCCGGCGCCGGCATTGTTGCACGGTCGCCATTAACATCGGATGAAAGAAGCAATCGAAGGAGGAACAACAGAGACGGTGAGAGGGGGGAATGGGCTCCTATCATCGCCATCCCCTCCTCCTCCGTTTACATCGCAGCTAAAGGCAAGCGAAATGGGTGAGGAAAATAACGGGAATACACCACGACGACCCACCTAAAACCAATGGAGCAGTGCTTCCCTTCTCCGGTAGCGGGAGCTTCGAGCAGTACCGAGAATGGCGGCGGTAGTGGAGAACCAGAAACCCTTCTTCCCAAGCAAACCCCTTAGACTCGTCACTCTGATTGGTGGCTCTCGAATCTCTTCTCTCCTCCGTTGTCTCTTTTGTCTCTGTTCTCCTTCTGTCTCCTCTTTTTTAATTGGTCGAATGAGTGTTACTTTTATAGCAATCAACTAATCCGGCGCCACGGAGGGCGCGCCGGATTTAGTGGCGCCGGGGACAAATGTCCCCCAATCACTTTGGCGCGCCGGATTTGTGGCGTCGGATTAAGGGGCGCCGGTGACCTTTGTGCACCAGTTTAGCTTGTTCGCTCGACGCGGGCTAGCCGATGGGTCCGGGGATGGTTCCGGAAGCCCCCGTTGACTCTTCCTCTTGCCACGGTCCTTGGAAAAACCTTGACGGGGCGTTGACGAAGCTCTCGGCACGACTTAAGGCCTTAATCCGAACTCAGTGTGTGTTTGGCTCGAGCACGCGGGTTTTCTGCTGACACGGCCTTCGGCACTATGATTTGCGCTTCGGCTTGGCTCGACTCTTGCTGGAGCTTCCTTGCGGGATGGTACGACATCCGGAATAATTCCGCCTCGACTGGACGATCGTTCGGCCACTGACAGACCCACATAGCGAGAAGCCGAACCCGTGTCGGGTGATCGGGACCTTCTACTGCCAGGGCCTCCGGTTCCTTGTTATGAAGGGCCGATGACGTTCTTCCTCCTTAGGAGAGTCTTCATTCAAGTGGCAGGCCACCGGGTAGACCATCGTCTTTGGTCGGGCGACGGGCGTAGGGTATGCGGCATGACGGAGTCGATACCGGATCATTAGGCAGGCTTGGTCGCACTGCCGGTTGGTTGTAGATTCATCTCGATTCTCCTGAGCTGAAGTCCACGGCGTTCGTTCCAGGTGACTCGAGGCTCTGGCAGCTTGAGAAGTCTTCAACATGTTGTTCTTCATCGGCTTCTGTGCTTCAGTGGGCCATATCATTCATCTTTGCGGCTCGATCGCCGTTCATCACATTTTGAGTGCCAACAGTCGCGTCGCTCCCTCTTGCTCTGCTCCTCTCACGGTGAGTCGGTAGATCTCTTCCGGTCAGACCGGTCGATTCCGATCACATGGCATAGGGCCGCGGTGTTCTCCTCGCAACATGCGTGCTTTTGTGCAAGGGCGAGGAGATCAGGAAGGGTCGTGGGGGCCTCCACTCCGAGAGCCCGTCGGAGGATGTGGTCTCGCGTCCCTTGGGTGAGCGCAATGGTCGCGATGCCGATATCGAGGTGCGGGATGCGGAGCGCCTCCGTGGGGAAGTGGGAGACGAAGTCCCATATCGTTTCTTCTTTTCCCTACCTTAGAGCGAGTAGGGTTACCGCTGACTTGGACACCTTTCGGCAGCCGACGAAGTTCTCCTTGAAAAGTTTCTTGAGCTGTTGAAAGGAGGAGATAGTCCCGGCCGGCAGGGACTCTAACCAAGCCCGGGCATTCTCCCGAAGGGTTGTGATGAATGCCAGGCACTTCACAATATCTGAGGCTCGATGGAACACCAGGTGGGACTCGAAGCTGTGCATGTGGTTGGCCGGGTCGGTGGTACCATCGTAGGAGGTGAATGACGACAACTGGAGCTTTAGCGGGATGGGGGCTTCCATGATCTCCTAGAGAAGGGAGCATGGAAGTCTAGGTCGTCGTCGATCAGGCCACGATTCTTGGCGGCCAGGAGGACGTCGTCCAGATGGCGGACCTTATCTTCTATCTCGTCGAAGCGCTGGAGTCGGTGATCCATCTCCCGGTTGGAGTGTAGTGGGCTGCATACCCTCGGTGGGGGCTGGCTGTGCGACCGTCGGGTCCTCGCGACCGAGGCATGGGAGGCCTCTCGCACTTGGCAAGGGTTATCCCCAGTTTGGCCTCTATCGTCCTCCCGCTGGTTCCGCAGTTCCTGGCAAAACTCTGTCAGGGCTCGGATCTGCTAGCGAATTTCGTCTAGATCACCTGGGGTGACCTCGCGTTGGGGGTGAGTGGAAGAAGCTTCTTGCGACCCCCGGCGGTAGTTGGGTCCCTGATGGGAACCGCGCCCCCGGTTGCTAGCGTTGCAAAGGCTTCCATAGGGTGCCATAGCTTTTTGCTCGGTTTCCCACAGACGGCGCCAAGAAGTGCAAAGCCAGGAAAACGGTTCCTAGGCCACGTACCACCTTCTCTATTTATTTGTTGGGGAAGTCGTCTTACACCCGTGGGGGTCTGCAAACACCAGAAGCCAGAAAGGCGTCAGAAGGAGTCCCGGGTGTTACCCCAGAGGACAACCCTCCGATGCTTAAGTCAGCAACGGGTTAATAAGGAATAGAGAAGAGCGAGGGGGAGAGAGAAGGAAATCGCAGTCGAGAGCTGAAGGGCCGTGTAGATCCTCAGAACTAGTGCTCGCCACTCCCAATGTTCACTCAGCGAGTGCTCGCTGGGTGGTAAGGTCGCCGGAGGAGAATCTTTCCTTCAGCGTAGATCGTCGGTGCTTCCCTCTCGTAGCACTATAGGGTAAGTAGCTCTAGTCTCTTATGTAGTAGATTTTGGCAGAATCATGCACCGTGTCTCTCTTCTCAGTCACTCCCCTTCTTATAGGGGTTGCCCTGGAGCGAGGAGCCTTATCCCTTGATAGGGAAGGCGTAGGAAGTGGAGTAACTCCCTTCCGCTATAGCGGTGGGATTTTTCCGTTGGAGGGCGAATACCCCAGCGTTGGCTGGTCCCTGGGCGAGTCTTACGGCACTCATGAGACGTGCTCGCCCGTTATGGGATCTGGGCCGACGTGGTAGGGGGCAACGGTCGATTGTCGGAGGGTCCTCCGGCCACTAACGCGCTTTCCCGTGATGTAGAACCCAATGGCGAGGCTGGGTTGAGCCGCGCCTTAGCAGGCCGTTCACTTCAAGCGCCTCTTGGGCGTGCTTAAGGAGACGGTTCTGATTTGGGCCTGCCGCTATTGGGCTGCCCTAGGACCAAATCGGATCTACCCTCCTCAAGACCGTCTAAGATCAACCTTTTGGGGGGGGGAGTGGATTATGAGAAAAAATATCCAAAATCTCAAACCTTTCCAAACTCGCGAGACATGCTGAGATGCTGCCACAACATTTCATCTCATGTTCGTGATCCAATTTTATCGATATAAATTTTGTCATTTTATTTGTCACTTATCGTCCATTTACAAATTTAATTTGGTACTCTACAATTCTTAATACTAAACTTGGATTCTATTTTTTTGCTAGTCAATTTTAAATCGGATGGCTTTAAAAAGACACGACATCGTAACATTTGTCTTAAGATAAGCTATCAATTAACAGTGTTTTTAAGATTTTTTTTCACCATGATTAATTATCTTATTATTATGCAACATGCATGGGATTAATTAACTTGTCTAGCTAACTACTCATGTACCCCGGTCCTTAAGGGCGTCTTTGATACCCGAGTAGACAGGTGTCTTAATCGACCTCAAAAAGTCGATTTAGATACTCGACCCCGGTTACCGGGTTTATGTGAGGGGGAGGGCGAGCGGAGGTGGGGCCCATCGGTTAGCCGGTGTCGGCTAACCTAGGGACCAAGCCATTGTCAAAGACGACCTAAAAGGTTTGGACTCGATTTGACCAGGGTGGGGACCACGATCGAGTGGGGTCCATCCCGCGAAGGGGGGGGGGGGGGAGAGAGAGATGTCTTGTGTTGGGGTGAGGTTGCGAGGGGAATTTGATAGAAGTGGGATATTTCCAAACACAATATTCTGGGGTTGTCTTCTCCTACAGGCGGGGGGCCCACCCGGAAAGACCCCAATTTTATTTGTTTCTCGTGTTGGGCATCATTGTTTGCTCGAGGCAGACTCTGGATTCCAACATCACATCGTCTCGTTATCTTCTCTTTCCTCTTTGTTTTCCCCCTTTTTTCTCCGTCTTTTTGTATGTGACAGGAGGATGCTTCAACAGTTACACTGCTAACCAAGTACTCCCCTCCCCCTTGGTTGGGTGGAGAAGGCCGAGACGAGAGGCATCTCTCTCTCTCTCTCTCTCTCCCCATATATAAGCATGTCGGATAAAAAGGCTTTTTCCCTGATCTACCGAAGTTCTTATTTACCGTATGTTGGAGGGCATAGGATCCAGCTGGGGGGGGCAGTAACTTGTGCTGAAGGAGATAATACCATCGCATCGGTGCGGCACACAGCAAGGGGACCTATGTATAATTGGAAAGAACGGGAGGCATGTCGCTCATGCTCCCTGAATGGTTGCCATGGGATCCTGGTCTAGGACAGTGGCATCGCCAAACCCCTCGTCCAGTGTCCCAGGGCGATTCTGCATGTCTTATACCTTTCTGCGGACAAAAGCTTGAACTTGACGGATCACAGGTCGGGGGGTGGGGGGGGGGGAGGCCTCGGGCTGCTGTAGGGTGTGACTGCATGATCATACTTGACAGAGTATGAATGGAGTTCGGATACCTGCAGGGCATGCAGCTCTCTGGCATGTGGGCATATGGCCAGGGCACTGTAGGCCAATGCGTCTGGATGGCACTGCCACTAAAGGCTGTGTCGATGGGGATGACACTTCTTGCTGCGTGGGGAGTAAACAGGAGGCGATGACAATAATGAAAGGTGTCATTACAGGTGATGACACTTTTAACAGGACATACTGCACTGTACGTCCCCTGCGCCGATGCTTCTCCACAGATCCATACTTATGTGCATCAGAATTAACCTTCAGTTCGGATTAAAATAAAGATCCAACTGTTCACGCTAGCTGTCTGGGTCAATGGTGTTCAATTGTTTGAGTGTTCCGCCATCCGTGGTTATAGATCAGAGACAAAAATTCCATTTTGAAGATGCCCGAGAGAAGAGGAGAAAACAATGGACTTGCAGGTATTGGAAAGCTGGAAAAAAGGATGGAAACAGTGAGGAAGCTTCATGAAGATACGATAAGATATGGGACTAATCCACGACTACTTCTTACAAATGCATAATCCAAGGGATGTGTAGACAAGGATATAGCATCCAGGTCGTGCCCGTGTCTCACCAAAGCGCTTTATAGCTACGACGGATCGAGGCTGTAATGTTGATCATATCTTATTCAGCAGTGATCTTCCACATTGAACTGTCCTCCATCGCAACATATCGCGTTCATGGCAGATCCGCTGTAGCAGTAAACACACAGGATCATTGAATACACTACGTAATCCGCGGCAGAGAACAAACATAACTACATGACAAACTGGTACACGCCAAGAGCCAAAGAACAAAAGGCTACAGCTAGCAGTCGGCAGTACATGTACATTTATTCTCTACAACACCACAACTGTTGATTCAACAGCTATATTTATAAGACTGCAAGCAGTTAATACAATAATTTATTAGAGGAGACAAGTAATGAGAAGATGCAGGTAACTGCAAAGTGGGGAGTCGCTGTGCAAAAAAAAGATAAAAATGAGGTGTTGAACTAGGGATAGACATATACCAATTTTTCTAAGTCGATTCTCATCTTTGAGCACAGTGTAAAGTTGTTCCTTTTGAGTAGTAGTTATCCACTGGGCACCTATTCTTTTAGCCTTGGATTGGAGTAGCATGTGTTTCTTTGAGGAGGTCAAGCAAATACAAACTTGGGTCGTTTTTCTCAGATGGCATAAACACACACCATGATAGAGTGTTATCTTTGTTGCTTTATTCTGATGTGCTGTTTCTTTATATGCAATGAAATTGTTCTCTCACTGTAAAGACAACAAACTGATTAACAAGACAAAAGGTAGGCCATTGGCGCCACTGAGCTTTATGGAGGATGCGCGAAAGGTATATATTTGCAGGATTTTATCTTCCTTGGAATTTCTTGTACATATTTTTTCAGTGCTGTGTGGTCCGATTGGTGATCCTGATCACCTGTGAGGGGCCGGGACCGAGTTCGAAAAATTGCCCGGGATATGTTTATACTGTTTGAGAAAGATGATCAGTTGCCAAGCAAGAGAACAGTAGCTAGTAGCCTACATAGGCTGTTTAAATGTTAAGCAAATATATGGTTTTTTTTTTACTGGTTGGAAGTATTTAGAGAGAGACGGAGGAAGATTAAAACAAAAGGGCAATCCTAAGAATCGTATTTCACATGGTACGCACTTACACTTTTTTCCTTGTTCCCCTTTGACAGTGACCAGCAGCCCACCTGGTCTTTCGTTTATATTGCTGTTTCATGTCATTAATTCTTTTGAGTTAGACTATATGCTCAGGATCCTGTTCCAAGTTGGAGACCAACTTTTATCCTCACAACCCCTTTAAACAAAAGAAATTCTGAGATTCTGAGTTTCACATGGTATGCACATAACCTCCCCCCCCCCCCCACACCACCACCTACGTGTGTGTGTGCATGCAGCTACATACACATGCACACTACAGACGTCTATACTCTATACAAGGATAAACATATATGGGCGTACGAGAGTGGGAGCGCGGGGCTCCAGTATAGGAGAAGAAACTGAAATCTTTACGTTTCCTGATAAGCAGACGTTAGCTGCTGCTGCTTCTTCGTCATAATCATCATCTTTTCTTCCCTCTCCATTAATGTGGCATAGTCTTTGACGTCTATAAGGAGACCGGAAACTTTACATGCATTGAATACTTTTGTCTGCTGGTAAGTTTTTTGGGGTCTTCAATCCCTTGAGTGAAAGAGCATGATGACTCATCCAGCAGCATATAAAGAGACAAAGGGTCCCTGCCGTTTGTCAGCTTAACTATGATTAGGTGAAAGACCTCTTTCTCCATGTTATGCCATGCATAGCTAGCATGTATGGCGTCAAAAAGTTTGTCCATCATGTTCTTCGAATGATATGCATGTGGATGTGACCAGTGGTTAATCATAGCTTCACTGATGGCCCACGGGGAAGAAGATGAAAACCAGCGCTTCAAGGTAAATAATATACAGACGCCCTTTTAATTCTTCGCACTTGCATCCTGTGGTGACCATTAAATATCACTTCATAGCGTGCATTTGCTTCGGCTAAAAAGTTTACAGAAATTGATGTGCATTGGCAGAATTCGGTTGCGTCTGTATTAATTCACCTTTAAATTGGATTAAATAGGCATCAAATGTTATCTGCATTTCTGTATGGAACCGAAACGTCTTCATGGCAGATAAAGAGGCCACCACGCTCCGACGTAAAAGCTTTCTTCGATCTGTCTAAAATTAAGCAAGTAGTACCACTAATTGTATGCTTCTGCCTTGGATGATTCGAATGAAACAATTGATGAGGGCATTTAAAAGGTTGTCCCCACTCCCCACGGCCTGAAGTGTTTTTTATTTATTTATTTTGCTTCGCTAAGCAGATCAAATAATTTTTGGGCAGAACGATAAATGCAGGAACTAGACGGAGGGGAAAATATCTGAAAAACTTTCAACTCAATTTGATTGCATGCACACTCGGAATTCCATTGCCAGAGAGATGTCCACCCCCCTCCGTCCACATTGGATGAAAGCTACAAATGGGGTTTCAATGCTCCCACATCTACCCCACACTTCACTTCCAGTCATAGTGCTACCTGCAAAAGCTTCTCTTTTGCTGCAGTTGACCTGCCAAAGAGAGATATCTCTCACTCTAGGCGTTTACAACCAAATTTCTCATTCATACTCCTGTTCACGTACATGTACACCTAACCATATATATGATACCCGGTGGAAAGGAGCTTTAGACAAGGTTTTACGTAAGGGAAGGGGGGGGGAGCTAAAAGGGGCATCTACCTATGTTGATGGATCAAGAGGCCTCATCTGTTTCCTTTCCCCCCTTTAGATATGCTTTCCTTTGTTTATTATCGGGTCCCTCTCCACACCCTTCTTTTTGGGTTGACAAGTCCCTTTTTGGATGAGAGCCACCAGTCCATGTGCTTGCATCACCCTCGCTCGTGGTGGTGGACACATTTCATATGAAAGACAAAAGAAAATGAAAACAAAAAGTGATGAGTAAAGAAGAAGAAGAAGAAGAAGAAGAAGAAGAAGAAGAGGGGGGGGGGAGAGAGAGAGAGAGAAAGAAAAGGCACTGGGAAGGGATGGAGAGTGTGTTAGCATGTCATCCTGAAGGAATTGGATAAGAAAAAGGGTTCTTGTAACTAGGAAAAAAGCATGGCTTGAGTGTGACAGAGACAAAGGAGGGGTGCTCCCACAGAGAAATTAATTTATAAACGGCCGGGAGGAAAAAAATAAAAAGGATCTGGGGCTGAGCCCTTTTTTTTTTGGGCACAAGGTTTCACAGAGTTTGTTCACACAATTACGTATAAACAATAGACATAAAAGAGATCTATTCCTGTCTTTTAACAAAAGGCAGACCCCTTGCACAAGGTTTCACACCCAGTTTGTTCACACAATTACGTATAAACAATAGACATAAGAGAGATCCATTTCTGTCTTTTAACAAAAGGCAGACCCCTTGCAGAAAAACCAAATGATTTGAGGAGGTTGGGAGGGATCCTTCCATCTGGGCATCTGGGTCGTCGGGCTCGTCTTTGTGCAAGCTTTATCCTAACTAGACCTTTCCCTCGTTGCTTTATCACAAAGCTCTGGTGATACCCACAAAACAGGCCATGTGCTGCCTACCTATAAATCCCTAAAAGGCCGATATGGTTGCAAAGAGAAGGAAAAAGCTAGGAGGAAATATTGAAAAGTCAAAACAATCGAATCACTGATGCATGCACTCCTCTTTTTGAAAAGGAAGGCAAGTTGGGTCACCACCACTGCCATCTATAGCTTCTCATTCACTTGAGAAACATGAGGAGAGGGGTGGAGGGGAGGCACGCAGATCCACTGCCCCAGATCTTTGTGTTGCCACTTCTGATAGATGATCGATTGTAAGATACTGTCTGGATAGCCGTGCAATATAATTCATTTGGCATCTTGCAGTAGGTATATGGCTCAAGAGAACAACATGCATGCACGTCTCCTTCTTATGGTCAGGCAAACCCGGTACTAATTATTTACCCAACTGCGCAACAGTACTCTCATCGATCGCCACAGTTCATTTGATGCCCTTCAATAAGTGTTGAGCTAAAGAGTGTGTATGTACATATATATAGAATATGTCAATTGGGTGAGGGGGAAGAGGTGGAACGGACAGGGCCTACCAACCTTAAGGACCATGTTAGTGGGATTTTAGTCCGTACGTAGTCTGAGGCCCCCCCATTTGCATGCCTCTTTTCCCCAGTTGCTGCTGCTGAGCTCAGTACTGAACGGGAGGTAAGGACTCTGAAAATGCCATTTGGGTACAGTTAAGATCTGATAGCAGGGTTCTAAGTGTGTTCTTTTCTTCCGGTAACCACCTTAGTTAGGACGACATCTGCCGCAGCTGCTGCTCCAACAACCGCTGCCGGCGCCAGCCATGGTTTTCGATTTTGTCACCGATGCTTCTTTTTATGTTGTGTCACACAAGCCACTTTCCCTCAGGGCCCTCGATGACAAAGTAAGCTTTTGAGGATGGGGGTTTTGTGGGCTGGGTGCGCCGGGGGGGGGGGGGGGTTGCTCTAAGGTGAGAAGATACCGCGCGCTTCTGTTAGGAATGTTGAAGTCCCCATTCCGAGGAGCTTTTCTCTCTTTTCTTCCTTAAGTTTCTCAGTTGGGAGCTCTCTTTTCAGAGCATGCAGTGTGGGATGAACAATTGAGAGACACAGAAGACCTTTCTAGCCTAGTCTGCCCATATCTCACGCAATGATTTACTTGATCACGAATGAATGACGTTGTTCCAGACTGTAATAAATTATATTACCTTACTTTGAACAAGCTTATTAAGATTGTTTGTTGCATCTGTAAAACTCGGAATTGTATTGCGCAGCTTGCACCTTTGCAGAGAGGGATAATCGAAGCCTTGTCACAGATAAAATAATCATGCATGTTCTGTTGTGCGCTGGGCGCCGTGCGACAAAATTTATGGAAGAAAGCAAACACATGAGAAAAAGAAAGAAACACCGTGCACGCAGTGAGTTTGCTTCAAACCTAAGTAGGTATATTATATATACAGTTCTTCGCCGGGTTTGCTGCCCAGAGTTGGTGTAGAACCACTGTCATGTGAAAGAGAAATGTCTCTACGTTTGTTTCACTCTTTGGGAGGGGTGTGACTGAAATGTATTGGATCGGGGCACGGACCCGATGGTGAATCCAGGGACGGCCCAATTCAGAAACGGTGACCCAATTTGGTTCCGGCCCAATTTCAACTCAAGGATGTGTATAGCCAATTCCGTCTTAAATTTCAGAAAACGGATTTGGGATGCTCAAGCTGTTCTTCTGAATCAGTACTATGCTAATTAAGGTGGGGTCAGTGAGATGTGTAACAACATTAATTGTCAAGGCAATAGAATTAAAGAAACGCTTGTTAGTGAACGGCATATGTTTAGTTAAGAATCGTGCTTTTCTTGGGAATCAGGATTCCTAAATATTAAAAGTCAGATTTAAAAAGAGTTTTAGGGTATTGAATTCACACCTTGGACAAGTGGTTAGTCAAAACTCTTAATTCAGTAACCCAAGAATTTTAACCCTCAAATAAAACTCAACCAGAATATATACATTCATCATTTGAAATACAATTCATAATCTAAATTCAATTACACATCTCACTGACCCCATGGACATACATACTTGTGTATACACATCGGCCAATTCACGAAGAAACCAAAAATCAGAATTACTTCTCAGTATGCTAATAGAATATAAGAAAATAGCAGCCCAAATATTTTTTAGAACATGTATATGCTATAATCTAAAAACATTATATGCTCTCTAGAACAGCTATGTCCTTTGAAACATGAAGCTATTTTCAGCCTAAAAGGTGCCTTATGCATACTTACCAGGACCAATATATGTGGACAGGGGAAACGAAAATGGATCGATGTTTCTAATTCTATTTTCATTTTTTGCTTTTAAATTGGTAATGGAGGCAGAAATAAAAACATTTATTTTGCTTCGGCTCCCAACATTCCATATAGAAAATAGAAGTTGAAATATCTATTTCTATTTTATTTTCCTCCCTGTTGTATGTTTACAACTCTGTCAGGGAGACGAATTGGATGAACTAACCAGCTTGAGATAATGACTGGCTTTAAATAGTTGTTCCCCAACTAAGTAAATTGGAGGGAATATATAAAAGGGATTTTTTCATATATACCCTTGTAAAGTTCGGTTTTGTCAAATATACCCTTCATCGGAGCATATTATCATAAATATCCTTGAAATAAGAGTAATGTCACGATTATGCCCTCGCCGTAACTCCTGTGTGTTTAACTCGAGTTAAGTGTGAGTTAAAGAGTAAGATTTCCGTATATATATCTCTATAAAGTTTGATTTTGTCAAATATATCATAGATCTAATGACCATAGATGACATATTTCACGGAATATTCTTCTCCGTCGACGTCAATAAACTAAAGGCATATAACCGCAACATTTATGTCTAAATGAAAGATATTCATGATAATATGCACATATGAAGGGTATATTTGACAAAATCAAATTTTTACGAGAGTATACATGTAAAAATCCCTACATAAAACTAGTTGGCTGCCATGTCTAGTGAAAAGGAGAACATTGCCTTTTGATGGTAAAGAGGTGCAATCCACATACCCACCCACTATGTATCTCTACATTCAATTAATGAATAGACCTAAAGTCATCTTGTTTATTTCTTTTACCAAAAGTTCTAGAAAAACATTGATTAGTGCGCGTACCGGGTTAACTACGCACTTAAGGTATGTATCAAATAAACTATTTTTTAGATTTTTTTTATGACGTGAGACTAACGTATCCTTAATTTGCCGTACAAAACACACCCTCAACCGATGACCAAAAAAATTTTAAAAATAAAAATCAGATTCATGGGGATCACGTCGACCCTCCAATTTAGTTATAAATTTAGGGATTTTTACATATTAGTCCTTACAAATTTAGTGAATTACCGATTAATCCTTCAAATCTGACTATTATTTTAATAGTCCTTACAATCTTCGTCGTTACACATCTAAGTCTCTCTCGTTCATTCCGTCCTACCAAAGTTAACTAAACTATAGTTAACTTATACTTAAGGAAAGTAAAATACTGAATTACCCATGGTTAAGTGTGAGTGTGTGTTTGAGAGAAAGAGAGGGGGAGCAGGGGTGGGCGCTCTTGGAGGGGGACATCGGAGGCGTCGCCGTCTTCTGCTCGGACGGTGATAGAGGGAGAGAGAGAGAGAGAGAGAGAGAGAGAGAGAGATGAGAGAGAAAGGGATAGCAGAGGAAGGGGGACGAAAGAGGCGTTCCCCCCTCCAAACTCGGTGAATTGAAGGGGAGGAAGAGGGAGCTGAGGGTGATGTTGAGGGCGGGGACGGCGGCGCCGGCCAGGCTAACGTGCCAGCCCCACCCGCCCTTGATCCTGGCGGTGCCGTAGTTCACCAGGTTGGCCACCAGGATGTCGATGGTGATCATCAATTGGAAGACGATGTTGAGCTTTCCATGGTGCCACGGCGGCGCCATCTCCGACAGGTACACTGGCACCGACTGTAGCCCAGATCTCAACACCAGTTAATCAAAATTAACACCAAAATCGTATCAACCAGATCAAGATTTATTTTTTCCCCTTTTCTTCGCCAGATTGGTGGTCGTTTGAAATCGCTACCTGGTTACCGAAGCCGACGCCGACGTCGAGCAGGATGCGGCCGATGATGAGCATGGAGGCGTTCTTAGCGGCACTGTTGATGGCTGTGCCGACAAGGAAGGTCACCCCTCTGAGGAGCATGGACCACTTGCCCGAGCACGCTGGTCACCGTCGACGCCACGAAGGGGGCCGCCAGCGTCGCCAGGTATAGCGATGACGTGAACGTCGTCAACAGTTGGCTGTCAAACTTGCAGTACTAGTTCGTGCTCACTGCCGCCGCCTCCTTCCTATACACCGACGGGAAGAACCTCTTCAGGAACGAGTCCATCGACGTCACCCCACCTGAAAACGACCAAATCCAAACAAATGAAGGCCAATCAGAATCCGACCCGCTACCATCGGGCGCGCGGTGTATACACAGCATTGCTGACGGCATTTTCCTCATCGGAGATGCCGATGTCGTAGCCGAAGATGAGGCCGCCGGTAGCGGCGACGAAGCCGGTGAGGATGACGAAGCCGGTGAGATTGCCGGGGTACTCCCCACGGCCGCCAGCGTTCACGAACCCTCCGCCTGCCATCTTCACAGAGCTCCCCGCCGAGAAACCCCGCGGCCTTACCCTCTATGACGGCACCTAACAGAACGAAGGAAGCCGAGAGAGAGAGAGAGAGAGAGAGAGAGAGAGCATTGCTGACGGCGTTTTCATGACCGGAGATGTTGATGTCATAGCCGAATTGAAGATGAGGCCGCCAGTAGCGACGACGAAGCCGGTGAGATTGCCGGGGTACTCCCACGGCCGCCGGCGTTCACGAACCCTCCGCCTGCAATCTTCATAGAGCTCCCCGTCGAGAACCCCACGGCCTAGAGAGAGAGAGAGTCCACAGTCAACAGGAGTATTTTGTACTTTCTCTATACAATAGATGAATATTCTACAGAATATTCTTTTTTGTGGACGGAAACAAATTATAAAGATTTATTTGTAAAATGTTGAAGATTATAAGAGTTTTTAAGACAATAGTTAGATTTGAGGGATTAATCGATAATTCACTAAGTTTATAAAGATTAATATATAAAAATCCCATAATTTTATTACAGAGATTTGGCAATTCCTTGACCCTACTGCTGTAGTAGAGGGTCATCCGTATTTGTTACTCCACATATCTATTGGGAACCGAGATTTGTTAGATCGATTTGGTACGCGTGATATAGGATGTACCGAATTATATCAGGTGGTTACTGGTGCGGTTAATGTGTGACACGCGTATGATCTAAGAGGGTGAACTTTAGTGGTGGCCTGTCGAGCTTCTCCGACGCGGTAGCAGCACGGCAGTGGCATGGCGTAGTACACGCCGTATCGTACCATGCCACTGTAAAATTAGAACGGTTAGTGTGATCGGACCGGCAAACCTTATTGGGAAGAACTAATCAATCGTGAAGAACTAACCGTTCTTTAAACCTACAGTTGTAGTAGTATGTCATCCACCTTTGGTACTCTTCAAACTTGATCCATGCTACCTCACGAGATTCTTCCGGGGGATCCAGATGAAGTGCTTGATGGTTATTGACCTCATCAAAGTACTAGACCCATAGAAGGGGATTCCTGATCTCAAGCGGGACAATTGCTTGTCCAACGAACACCAGGTCTTAACATAGATTTTGGGTAGATGTGCAAGTTATGGTGTGGTTATGTGGTCAAAATATGCTTGGAAGCTCATCGACGTACGACACTCCTACATCTTCCAGCCGAATCTTATCCCCCCCCCCCCCGAGAACGGTCCTGCTGATGTTCATATGACCAATTCAATCCTTATGAAGAAAACGGCCACACAGGGAGTTAATATATATTAAAAAATGAAATTGTATGAAAATATGAAAAATAATTAGCTTATAAGTCAAAAATAAGTTCATTTTTAAAAATAAATATCATACGAATATATTAAAATATTAAAATGATTTTTTTAGAAAATACATGTTTAAATCACGATTTTTTAAAATTACTAATGGTCTAAAGATCTTCTTTCAGTAAATCGTGATTTTCTCATGAAAAACGTTGTGCGAAAGAAAATATAACGAAATCCTACTTTTCCCCCCCAAAAGACCACATAATCATGTTACACTTCCTAAGAATTAGCTTGCTAACCTAATTTCATAATGAGTGTAACGAACGTACACTTTTGTGTTTGCAATTGGGCAAGGGGAAATGAACCGTTTAAGTGGGCCGTCGTCGAAGTCCTCTTTGGGTGCGGCATTGAGGCCCATTGCGCCAATCTACTGTCCATCTAACAAAGGGCCTGTTTTCCTTTGGCGCATTACAACCAGTAGAAATCGAATTTTGCCTCTTGCACCATGGGAAGTGTAACAATTTTTTTTTTCAGATTTGTTAGGGATTGTTGCATATAAATCCCTAAAAACATAGTTAATTACTGATTGATCCCCGAGTTACAACTATTTTCTTGTACCCCCTATAATAATCACCGTTATACCATTAAACCTCTATCGTTCATTATGTTTGACAAAAATTAACCAGATCATTGACCCAAGATTAGAAAAAGATCAAATTATTCATGATTAGGAGAGAGAGAGAGAGAGAGAGAGCAGCGGGGGAGGGGAGTTGCCAACGCTCTGCATGGGGGGTGCCGCGGGCATCTCTCTCGTCATCCTCGTGACCAAGAGAAAGAAAGATATATTGCATCGTCGAAATTGATGATGCAGGAGAAGAGCTCCACACATCATGCTCGTGTTCATGCAGAGTCCGATCGAGGTGGCCTTATACGATGTCTCATAGTCCGTCCTCGTTTGGCAAGGATCTATAGATAAGTCTCGGCATTGATCCATGGGGGCACTAGTGGAGCGGAGGAGGTGGTGATGGTTGTGGTTAGTGTCCAAGAAGGTGATGTGAATGCCCGTGAGGGGGGGAGAGAGAGTCTCTGTAGCATGAGCCCCTACCGTCGGAGTCCCCGATCATGGGGGACGAAGTGGTCGACGGGTGTCGTGTCTGCAGTGAAGGTGATCACCTTCCTCGAGCCCTCTCTGCATCCTTTGCGGGCTAGCGGTGGTGCTTCTACTTCAAAATGGGAATCAAGGGGAAGGCTACGGAAGGGCAAGGTAGTCGGGGCTCCACCGACAGAGGAGGAGGAGTGAGGGATGCAGGGGGGGTTCTACGTACTCCACCGAAGGAAGAGGTAGGGGTTGGGAGGGGTGGCAGGGGCAAGGTTCTGCTTTGTCGGAGGGGGAGGTAGGGGGTCAAGAGGGGTGGCGCAGGGGTGGTTAGTATTTCCGACGTGTCTAGTGCCTCTATCATTATACAGATGGAATATTCTCTGAGATTTTTTTTTCGGACGGTCACGAATAACATGGACCTTTTAGCAAGTGTTAGAAGATTATAAAGACTTATGAAAAAATAATTATAACTGCAAGACTAACTGACAATTATTTAAGTTTGTAAAGATTTATATGTAAAATTCTTTTTTTTATAAGTCTGCCCTAGCCAGGCTTACATGCCCCTATAATCGATTTGAGATCAAGCAGTTAAATATTTTTTAAAAAAATAAAGATTAGACGTCTTAAATAGATGCAAAGCAGTTGACCGATTAATTTGGGTAACCATAACACTGTAGGTATATGAGTCAGTTTGAGATGGCCGATCTGAAAAAAAATGATTTTTCTTTTTTCACTTGCGTGGTCGGATATATAAGATATAGAGCATGATCAAAGTAATTATGACTTATGGTTTTGCTTTGCGGTCATAGATTCACGGTACACAAAGTTGTCTACTTCATGAAGTGCAGAGTGCAGACTATAAGGCCTCTTTGTTTGTCGACTAGGATAAGGCGTTCGACCCAAAAGGGTCGAACAAAGCTTGTCGGCCCGAATAAGCAGGGTTGTGTGTGAGTGCAGTAGGTGGACCCCATATATTTTCTCTCTCACCGTTTTGTTAACCCGGCCGACAATTCGATAAACAAACTGGCCCTAAAGGCCAGTTTGTTAATCGGGTAGGGCGGCGTGTTCGCCGGTGCCCTCCCAGTTCCCATTTTTATTCGTCAGTTTCTCACGTAATCGGCTTTGGCAAATTCATCCGTAACCCGATTTCACATGAAGGCTGGTGTCTATTTTGGTCGAATAAGTGATTCAACTTGTATGGGTCGAATCACTTATTCCTCGGATGGATAAGGGTGGCTATATTCTACACGATTAACAAATTGACCCTTAAAGAATAGTCGCGTATTGAAAACGGGATAAAAATATAATGTTATTATAATTATGATGTCCTCTCCATTCAACACCAGTTTTGAGTTGGATGGCCCAATCCAATGAACTTTATTAGAGCATGGTCTTCTTGGGCCCAACAGAGTAATCCAATCTAATAAATTTTAATATGGTATTAGAACATAGATCCATAAGTGTTAGATGGGTCGTAGATATTAATTAGGTGAAAGATAAGATAAGAAATATATATATGAAGTTGAGGTCAAACTATGTTCTGATACTAAATTAAAATTTATTAATTTAATACATCCATAATTATAATTATATTATATTTTTATCCCGTTTTTAACGACGGACTATTCTCTAACACAGACAAGTTTATATTTTCTGGTTTGACCGTTCCCGTTTCATGGCAGGAACGAAGGCAGGAGGGCGATGTCGCGCTGGCAGTGGGCGCAGAGGAAGAACGACGGCACGCACTCCCCGTCGGCTATCCCGGCGCAGCGAGTGTGCTGCCACACGCCGCAGATGTCGCAGGCCATCATCCGCTCCGCGTCCACCTCCTTCACGCCGCACGCGCAGTCGACGGGCCGGTCGCCGCCCTCGTACATCTCTCCGGCGACTGCTCCTCCGAACGTCCCTCTGACCACGACGCGGCTCCCCGGCTCGATCGTCCCGAAGGCCAACTCTGAGTCCCCGGCGCCGACATCGACCACCGACTCGGCGGCGAATGTCTTTAGACCCAGGTACATGTCCTTGAAGACCCTTTCCACGGCCGTTTTGAGGTCTCCGACCGTCGCATGCGCGGGTAGAGATAGCAGTTCATATGGTGGCAGCGGCAGCGCCTGCTTCAGTTCTTGCCCTCCGGCTCTGACACATGGAAGGACGGTGCACAACAGCTTGATGCTGCCATCGTCCCCTCCCGCCTCGTTCTCCACCCCCAGCTCCCTCCGGTAATCTTTCACCAGCAGCTTGGCGTCCAGGATCGTTCTCACCGCAGCCGGAACCGAGGTGAAGACGCCCATGGCGAGCGCCGGGCTCTGGTCCATAAGCACGTATTTGTACAGGTAGAACAGGTCCTTCCTGAGCTGCGCCCTCGTCGTCTGCAGTCTCACCATCCTCACGTTGCGGGGTTCCCCGCCTGGGTGGTGGCCGCAGTGGGCGGGGAGCCCCCCGGAGATGTCCTCCAGGCAGTACTCGAGGATCTTGGTGGCGGGGTTGACCATGCGGCGGACGACGTAGTTGCCGACGACATGGTTGCTGAGGGACTTGAGGACGAAGTCCAGCAGGCCGGTGTCGCCGACGTAGGCCCGGGCGGCATCCCTGACATCCTGCCGGGAGACCCACCGGAAGTTGGCCCGCTTGAGGGCGTCCACGATCACCTGCGCTGCCATCTCCAGCCGCTTGGTCGACCACCGGCACGCCGGCTCCATGGTGAACCGGCGGTAGTCCACCGCGGCGAAGGCGTCCGTGGGGAGGCGGCCCTTGAGGTCCAGCATGAACTGGAGAGGTGGCCGAGAGTTACCAGAGATTGGCCTGCCATGGCCTGGTACTTGGCGACAATGGAGGGTAGTTCGTGCCTCGAGCTGGCGTAGTGAGGAAGGAGAAGACACAGCGGCAGGCCTCGCAGTGCGTCGCTGGATTGCTGGTACATCTGCAGGCCGACTCCATAGCCGCCTCGGCCAAATCTGTAGCCCCAGCGTCCGAACCAGGGCTCGCCGTACGCCACAGCATGGATCAGCCTCAGGTCCATGGCTCGCTTCCTCGCTGTGTCGATCAAACTGACCTCCCTTCCCAAAGCAAGCAAAAACTTGTGGGCATCAACCCTGGAGAGAAATTATTTAAGTGATGTGCGTGCATGCAACTGTGATTGAATTATGAGAACTAATTCTTGGCTCGATCGCTATTTGGAAGCCACGTAGTTCAGCTCTCTATACATCGCTGGTCAAAGAAGTTCACTGTTCAAAGCTAGTTCGGAGAATTAATCTGATTTATGAAGTCCACTTTGATAATTAATAATTTAGGGCAAGGTACACTTTGATAGTAATTTAGGATAAATATCACCGTGTGATCTCGGAGTGGGTTATTCCTCAATTTTCATATTTATAGTTTGATACTTATCTTATTCTAGATCGGGTAGGATATTCCTGTGAGAGAGTTAGAACGAGTTAATCTTGAGTTAATAGTTTTAATCTTATATGACCTCTAGTAATATATTAGACTCCCAAACTTGATAAACTAACTTACTCACGAATAACTCATCCTAACCCGTCTTTTTTTATTATCAAAGTGACCCTATAGACTGAGTAGTTGTATATGTTAGAATTTGGACATAGTCCCTGGGCAATAGTCCCGTATTGGTTAAATGAGTTGTGGTTCATGTACTTATGACCCTGGGCCCTTGTATCTCAACACTATGATTTTGTAGATTCAACATGGTATTAGAGCATGGTCTTGGGTCCAACTCATCCTGTCACTTCCACCCAATTAATGTCCACGGCCCATTTTGACTATGAGGGAGAATGTTAAAATTTAGGCATAATCTCTGGACAATAATCCCGTATTAATTAAATGAGTTGTAATTCATGTACTTATGGCTCTGGGCCCTTGTATCTCAACATTGTAATTTTGTGAATTCCTCCGTATAGGGAGGAAAAGACTGATGCAAGATCCTTATGGAAAGGGATTCTCATCCCACTTACTGAAGATCCTAGTATTAATTTATTTCGGAGAACTTCTCCCCATGACGATCGACTTTTGAATACTCACAGATGGCAACGATAAGATGCGTATATTGAAGTGTTGGGGAAATTAAACTGTGTAGTTCCAAACTGATTATTCAATATGAGTCACTTTTTGATCACATTAAATTTAGATTTCTCCACCTACGTAATAACTCAAAGTTTCAAGTTGACAGTCCCATTAACTAACGTGGTATATATTAGAGTCACCTCAAAGTTTCCAGGTGTGCCCACGATTTGTCGACTTCATACGGATTCATGTAATTAAGGACGGGTGCTTGTACTAATTCTGCACCTCTCCACTCGCTAGTTCGATTTTATGTTGATGCATGGCTGCATTTAGGCATCACTAGAAAAAGTGCTACTTGCACTTTGTGATGACATTAAGGAGTATTGTAAAAGTAATATGCTAAGCCTGTCCCGTACGAGGAATAGCAGTTGAGGTCGTCCCATCGCCGTCACCCATCTTGGTGACCTCAAGCTCGGATAAGAAGAGGAAGGATGGGATAAGTCTCTTTCTCAATAGCTCTTGTTATAGGATTAAAATTGGAGATAAATATTTTCACTTATTTTCTTGGTTTTCTTCATTTTCTTTAATTGCCCCAGCCAAATGCCTACTTCTCTCTCTCTGTGTGTGTGTGTGTGTGTGTGTGTGTGTGAGAGAGAGAGAGAGAGAGAGAGAGAGAGAGAGAGAGAGAGATGGGTACCTTAGCCCTAAACCAGTGCAAACCCGATCCCACAGGTCTAGTATCTGACATCCTGAAAGGATATCCGACCCTCCTTCAAGCCCATTTACACACAGCAGATGCCCGAAGCCATTAGAGTGCACGACCCCGTGCATTAGCAGACCCTGTATTTCCATCAATCTGGACTCCCTCATTGCTACCCGGAGACTCTTCTCACCAACTTCGCAGCTGGGTCCATTTGATATCAGGAACGCCTTCTTTGAAGGCAACATGAAGTGAAACCTCTTGTTGCATATCATATGATGACCCCAACCTGCAAAACCCGAAAATGCAGTGTAGAAAAAATTACGCATGCATCTGGTTTCACATTCTTACCAGATAAAAAGGGCAAGAGGATAGACAAATTGTTAATTCCAGATTAGACTACTCAACTTCTGCCGACGGAAGAATTCTGGGTCAAATGCCTAAAGCGCTAAAGATTTCTATTAAATTAGAGAGGGAAGTCGATCTGGCTAGAGAATCCTATTCTAGGTGTTAATTCGATATATGACTATGCCATCTTGCACTTACAATTCGTTCAAAACTTAGAAGGATCGATGTAATCTCTTTTTATTGGTGCAGTGAAGGCTGCTATTTTTAATACTTTTAACTAAGGTTTGTCGACTCCGGGATACATCTATATTGACTAGATCTAATCCAGATACGATATGACACGACTTAATTTAAAGAAATTTTGATTTGACTCAAAGCAACTCGATCGGGTGCGACTGGCATCGACTCGACCGTCTCGATCCGTCCCAGATATGATAGAGTACTCCAGGGTCCGTGCTAATCACATCAAGTGAGCAAACCATGCTCATAATACGTCGCCTTTAAGATGCTCCTTATGTAATGTTTCGTGCAATTCGAGTTTTCCAAGGTCAAGATTAAGTATTGGAGATCGGGTAACAAATAGAGTTTGATGATTTCGATGAGAGGAGAGGAGTACATTAAAGGATCTCTTATGTCGCATTTGGTAACAAACTCAGTAGAGATTCTAATCATTGGAATCTCCGACAGGGTTTAAGTTTTATCAAATGCTCAATAGTTGTCTAAGTTTTTGAGCCATCAAAAAATCCGGATGAGAGAGATTATAGGAACGAAACCCAAGTGCGCCCGTGAATCCCCGTAAGCAAGCAAAAAGGCGCTTCCTAAGATTTTTAATAATTACAAATTCTTGATGTGCAGAACTTTATCAGGTGAGGAGATTATACTGACATTGATGAAGTTAGGTGAGTTCTCAAACGCGACTTAAGAGATTTACGGATAAACATTTTCCCCACGAAAAAAAAACTAACATAAAAATGTTGTTTCTTGTGCAATAATAAGGTTACCAATAAAGCAGCAGTGTTGGCAGCGGAATGAATGGGACTTCTCGACCATCTCCTCCACGACGAGCAACAAGACCGAAGAAGGCGGATTCCTGCGGACTTCAAGTTGGAAGGACCAGCAGCGGGTTCCTGGTCCATGCAAACTCTCCTCTCGGCGCCCGAACTCGAGCAGGGACGACATGTTCTCCTGGAAGAGAGAACCTTTGAAGTGAACGGGGTGGCCAGGATCGCAGAACGTCTTGAGACGAAAGGCCCTGCCACCCCTCGCCCTCTTCTTAGAACTCCCATTGCTGGTATGCATCTCGACGTACGGAGAGATTCCACAGATTGCTGGAGGCAGAGGGGCGTGCCCGAGATCGACCTTGGACGGAAAAGCAATGGACGGCGTTAATTAATGGGAGAGATGTTTGGCTTGGCTTGGAGCCAAGCTAGGAGAAGACACACTACTACATCACACGCTTAGCACCTGTGACAAAATTTGGTGGAGCCAGCCAAACAGGCATTAATTCCATTTTGATAAACGTGGATGGAAGGCCTCACCTTGAGCATGATCGATCCCCTTGGCAATTAATATTTCTTGCCCATGAAACCCATGGAGGCCGATCGATATCCCAACTGGTCTCTGAGCCAAATACAATTCTTAGACTTGAACAAGTTGAGCCATGCTTTCCAAAGCCCTTCTTCCATCTTTAAACGGAGACGGGGAAGCTCGACGTTTATATGTATATCATAGTGAGCTGGCCACCAGATTCTTCTTAATTTGGGTGTCCGGCCTCTGTAGACCTTAGATTTACATAGAAGCAGTAAAGATCGATAGAGAGCAACGCGCAAGTGCTTGGCTAACTGCAACCCGTAGTGACTTCGGGCCAAGGGTATGCATGGTGTTTTATACTCGGGAATTGAAGAGGTATATATAAAATGTCTTGAGAGAGCCACTAAATTCTAACCTCCTCAGAGTAGGTGGAAGGAAGGAGGCTTGTGAACTTGAAGCAGATGGGAACAAGTACGTATTTGGGTTTAATCAAAGCATGCGGAGCAGAGGCTAAGGAGCACTAGCTAATTAAGATCTCTTACAGGGGATGATGTTTGGAGCCCATTTGTGTGACGCCGACCAAATGGGATTCTCGATGCAGCAAGTTTTTTTGGTCCCGCAATGCATGCATGGAGAACTAATGGGTAGATTAATGCACCTAGATATTTCTCGTCCCTGCCTTTGCATGCTATATATTGACATCAAAATTTTCTGGAGTCCAAAGATTTGAATGCCTGGCCATTACAAAAGTGGATACACGAGCATGGCTCAGGCATGGTAGATTAATTAATAGGTTCCAAATGTTGAGGCGTATGATGTCTAAGGTCTATAGCTCTCAACAATTAATCTAGGATAAAATTTTCATCGTGTCTATGATGCTGCAAACAAGTCTATGCCATGACAACATGAAACTTTCCATTCCGCGACACAGATTTTGGGTCTGTGTAGGGGAAACGTTACTATAATCATTATATCAAAGCAGTGCTCGCTCACACATGTAGGGGAAACATTACTATAATCATCTGAATAAGACAGAATTTTCATAGCATTGCCAAAATATCCTCTACTTATGGCACAATTATACTTGAGAATTGAAGGAGTACTTCTCCATTAAAGAGGATTTTAAATACTTTTGCCAGAAAGGAGGGGAAAAAATACTGTCTAGCAGGCTTGATACGCGGTGAGAAACTATATATATTCTTTCATGAAAGCGTGTTGAGTAAGCTAGACGAAATTTTGCATGTTTTTTGTGAATTAATATTTTCGATAAAATGATGAGGTGGTCTATATATTGCTGTCAATGAAATTGAACCTAAGATACAGATGCACTACAAGAAAAAGCACTATTAGCGACGGATTATTCTGTTGTAAAATAGCGACGTATTAACGTCATAAGAAAAATCTCTCCTAATGTTGTGGAGTGCATGTTTTTTGAGACGGATTAACAACAGAATATTTCTATCACAAATTTGTGAAGCGATTTATGATGGATTTGCGTCGAAATATTTCCATCGCAAATTTAGCGATGTAATAGAGAAACTATTTCTATGGCAAGATGTGGACAGAAATTGACGGCAGATTAGCTAGCAAAAACTCCCATAGTAAAAGTAGAGACGGATTAGTGATGAATTTTTTTTTGTCGCAAAGAGTTGTTATATTTTAGAGACGGATTAGAGACGAAAGGGAGTTCATTGCAAAAGAAAGTGATTGAACTATAACGATAGATTAGCGACGGAATGCTATCGACCGTAAAAATTCTTATACTTTAGAGTCAAAATAGAGACTTAAACGAATCCGTCACAAAACTTCTTATACTGTAGCGACGGATTAGAGACGGAAAGTTGTCAGTCGCAAATAACAAAATATCACTCACCATCTAGATTTTGATTAGATTTTGATCAGGAGAAAATCTAACGGTCGGATCTTAATCAGATTTACATCAGAAGCAAATCTAGACGATTGGAAGTTGATCAAACTTAGATCCAATGGTCAGATTTAGATCGGGAGCAAATCCAAAAGTCAAATCTTGATCAACTTTAAATCGGAAGCAAATCCAATGCTCGAATCCTGATTAACTTTAAATCAATGGTCAGATTTTGATTAAGAGTAAATCCAACGGTCGAGCTTGATGAGTTTTAGATCGAGAGTAAATCTAACGGTATGATCTTAATCAGCTTCAGATCGGGAGCAAATCCAACGATCGAACCTATCCGAAAAAAAAAATCCAATGATCGGATCTTAATTAGCTTTACATCGGGAGCAAATCTAGCAATTAGATCTTGATGAAATTTTAATCCTAACAGTCAGATTTTGGTCGGGAGCAAATTCAACTATTGGATCTTGATCAAGCTTAACTCTAATGGTCGAATCTTAATTAAATTTACATCTAACTATCGGATCAATCAAACTTAAATATAACTATTAGATTTCAATCGAGAGCAAAATCTAATGATTAGATCTTCATGTAACTTAAATCATCCAAAGGTCGGATCTTAATTGAGAGCAAATCCAATGATCATATCTCGATCAAATTTAAATCTAATGATCAGATTTTGATCAAAAGTAAATCCAATAGTCAGATCTTGATTTAACTTAAATCTAACTGTAAGATTTCGATCAAACTTAAATCCAACGATCATATCTTGATCGAAAGTAAATTTAACGGTCAGATCTTGAATAAACTTAAATGTAACAGTAAGATTTCGATCAAACTTAAATCTAATGATCAGATTTTGATCAAGAGTAAATTAGTCCAAGAGTCTAATTCTAATCGAACTTAAATCCAATGGTCAGATCTTGAGTAAACTTAAATCGAATGGTCAAATTTTGATCAAGAGCGAGATCGAATAGTTGGATCTTGATCTTTGTTAAACACAATGGTCAGATCTTAATCGAGAGGATATCCAATGGTCTGATCTTCGTAATGTTGAGTTTGGTATAGTTTGTAATGTGGTGAACTAAGAAATGTAATAAAGTACAATATAATTGGTATTTAGATAATCTTTCCTTGGAGATCAACGTAAATGTATCGTTTTTAATACTGTCATTTTTGTTATTATGTCATCTTTAATACAAATTTGTTTCTATAACAATTGCCATTATAATAATTATCAGAGTATAATTATATTTTTCATAATAATAATTATTAAATATTAATAACTAATTGTAGACTATTGTATATTTTTAATTTATTTATTTAGTAATTTTAAAGCATATATATTATTTTATTTATTTAGTATTTTTAAAGCATGTATATAATAATAATAATAATTATGAAAGTATATAATATTATAATAATAAATAGTTGTAACTAATTATATTTTAACATATTTTTATTTTTTTATTTATTTTATGTTTATTACATATTTATGATTATTATAATAAATTTGTTAATAATAAATTTTACATATTTAATTTATAATTACATTCAAATTATATTAGTTATAAAATAGATGCTTAAATTTTATATAAAATTTGGAAAAGATCTAGATGGATTTGCGAAAAAGTTAAGTTCCATCGCAAATCTATTTTCATTTTGGCGCCAATTCTGGACATTTGCGATCTTTTAGAGAGGGATTTGTGACGAATTCATTCCATCACAAATCTCCCAATATTATTCGACCGCCCTGCATTCCTCGCAACACCGCTCTCTTCTCTCTCTCTCTGCTCGCCGATGACGTTGGCCCCCGGTCGCTTGCCATCTACATACTGCCGTCGTCGTCTCGCCCATCCGCTATCGACGCTACCGCCAGTAAGTTGTCTCACCATGTGATGCTAGACTCAAGGTTTGCCGTCTTGACCGGCCCACCTGTCCCTATCACGGGCTGGGACGGGTCGGGTCGGTCCCGACTCGGTCCGTCTCGATCCATCTCGTTCCAAGTGTGGATAACGTACAAAAGTTATATATATATATATATATATATATATATATATATATATATATATATATATATATATATATATATATATAATAGAATAAAATAGAAAATGATACTTTATACATATAATATAATATAATATTAAATTAATGGGACGACCCGGTGACGACCCACGACCCGGGCGTCCTGCCCACAACCTGGGTCGGGTCAGGTCGTGCGGGTCGGGACGACCTGCACCGGGTCGACAAACCATGGCTAGACTACATGCAACTCTTCAATACCGGCCACACCTTGCACCGGCACTGACTCGGTGCATATCAATAATGGTACATGTCTGTGTATTCTTAACTTAGGCAACGCTACACTAATGTGGGCTTCCAATATTGATCTTGAGGAGAAGGGAGGGGTGGCGGACTCCCTCTGCTATTGTGGAGGGTGGTCGGTCAACGGAGGAGAGGAGGAGCAGAGAGGGTTGGCGATGGTTCAGAAGGTTTGGGTTTAGGAGAGGTGGGATTGGTTCGCAATGTGGAAGGTAGAAGGGGAAGGGGTGGGGGACTGCCTGGCTGGATAGAGGAAAGAAGGGCCTGAGTCTCTCACTGAGATGTAAATGGATCGAGTGCGAATCGGATATATTAATATCATATTTTATTAGTAAAAAATTTTAAATATTATATCATGATAATATTGTATTATTTTCATGATTAGAGACATGGATATATTCGAGGTATGAATATATCTAGAGATGTTGTATCCGTCTAAAAACCATGAATTAGAGTTTAAAGATGAAAACCGAATTAATACATGAAATTTTTAGTTTTAAAAGTAGCGAGAAATACGTTCAAACATAAACAACAACGAACATAAGAATTAAAATTATCAAATTACAACACAAATTCAAACATAACTAGGACTAAAGTGACTGCGTGTAGGGATGGGGGAAGGCGGCTAATGAGTTTTGGTTCTTTGTATTAGTTTAAGCATCTAAGGGTAAGCGAGTTAGGATTTAATCTATTTGCAATGAATCATTAAGAAATGGGTTTGGATCAAGTACAAATTTGGGTCCACTAAATTTATACTCGATCTAAATTTGACACGGATATTTTAAAAATACTCGAATTCGAATCTATATCCAATTATTCAAGTATTAATTGACCTATCACAGCTCAAGTGATACAGGTACTCAAATTTGCAGATATTTTTAGCATCACTAACTCTCACCCAATCTCCCTCTTGCAGACAACAATAAACTCTCTCAGCTTAAACAAAGAGATTTTCCCATTCTCATTTCATTTTCTGATGTATTTTCTCAAGAGTAGAAGCAGAATGCCTACTTATAGGGAAAAGAGGACTCTTTGGCTCATGAAGTCAACTTAGGGACTTTTAAGACTTAAAAAATATCTCTAGAAAACATGACAAATTTTGTGGATTCTCAAGGAGGATCCATCCAATCTCAAAAAACAAATTTACATCCTAATGATGACACAAATGGTAACATGAGAAAAATAGCACTAATAAAATATTACAAAAATCAAATTAGATAGTTGTTCGTACAGCTATTCGTACAACTATCTATCGAGAGGTCAATTAGATATATGTTAAAGTTATGATATTTGTTTGCATATAAATTATTGTTCAATTAAAAGTTATAGAATTATTATTCCCATTTGTATTCCTACGCATATCATCAAAGTGTCAATATTATTCAAAAAGATCACGGAGTGGTCATTTTGCACTATTTTAAGTAGTCATTTTACAAATAGAAAAAGTTCAAAAGGACCATTGCATAATTCTTTTGTAAAACATTAACATTTTTAATGACATATATGCAAACACATTTAGGAATGATAAATCTATAACTTTTGTTCTAATGATAGTTATACGCGAAAATCTCTAAAATTATCACGAAAGTATCCCTTTCTTTTGGCTTTCAAGAAGAGTAGTGAATATTGTGATGGGTTAAAGTGGAGATATGTTAGAGTTATGAGATTTTTGTATATATTGTTAAATTGTAAATTGTGAATTGTAAATTATAAATTTGATATTCTTACATTTATATTTATACACACATCCTTAAAAATGTCAATAATGTGTGAAATGATCACGGAATTGTCTTTCAGCCATGGTTTGCCGTCCCGCCCCGACCCGCACGACTCGACCCGACCCAGGCGGGCACCGGGTCGCACGGGCTGGGGGTCGTGGACGGGACGCACTGGACCGTATGGTCCCGTGCGTCCCGCCACGTAACGCTCCGACCCGAGGCGGGACCGGGCTCGGTACGAGCGGGTCGGGACGGTTCGCCCATTTAACGGGCCGAAGGTGAGGCTCTTCCTCCATCCCTCCCACCGGCGAGTGGCGGTGCAGCGGCGTTGGACGGCGGTCAGAGCGGCGGACGGCGGCTTTGGGCGGCTCAGGGCGGCGATCGGAGGTAGGTGAAATTTTTTTTTTAATGATCTACGCCTGTGGGGGTGGGGAAGGGGGGGCGTCCACCACCGGATCTGATCGGAGGTGGGGGTGGGGTGGGGGAGGGGGGCGTCTGCCAGCCGGATCTGGCCGAAGCTGGGGGTGGGGGAGGGGGGGGCGTCTGCCACCGCCGCCGGTGGGGGTGGGGGAGGTGGGGGAGGGAGGGGGGGCGTCTGCCACCGGGGGTGGGGGAGGTGGGGGAGGGTGAGGGGGCCGTCTGCCACCACCGTCGCCGCCGTTGGGGGGGAGGGAGGTGGGGGAGGGATGGGGGGCGTCTGCCACCGGGTGGGGGGTGGGGGAGCTGGGGGGGGGGGGCGTCTGCCACCGGGGGTTTGGGTGGTGGGGGTGGGGGACGGCGGGGTGGGGCAGGGGCGGCCAGGGGTGGCAGTGGGGGACGGCGTTGGTGGGGGAGGGGGTGGGGCAGGGGCGGCCAGGGGCGGCCAGGGGTGGCAGTGGGGGACGACAGTGGTGGGGCTGGGCCAGGGGCGGCCAGGGGCGGTGGGGGAGGGGGGGGGGGAGAATAAAAAATAAAGTATTTTTTATATTTTTATATTTTTTTCTTAATTTAAAAAATGGAAGAATAAAATTTATTAGATTGTTTAATATTATTTTTGATGTATTGTTTAATTCATGTTGTAAAAATAATATAATTTTTATTTAATTCATGTTGTAGAAATAATTATTTTGATGTATTTTTTAATTCATGTTGTGGAAATAAATTTATTTTTGATGTATTATTTAATTCATGTTTAAATATTAGATTTAATTAAGATGTATTAAATTTAAAATTTAGTCTTGCATGTTGTAGAATTAATGATATTATTTTCATTATTAGTTGTAGACGTAAAATAATATAATATTTTATTTTAAAAAAATTAAAGATGTTTTTCATTTAAATATATATGTAGTGATAAATATTTTACACAAAATTAAAGTTAATATTTATAATTTAAATTAAGTAGAGATGTTTTGAATTTAAATATAAATTTATTGATAAATATTTTACAAATAATTTTAAAGTTAATTTAGATGTATAATGTAATTTAAGTAGAGATATTTTTAATGTAAATATAAATTTAGTGTTGAATATTTTATAAATGATTTTAAAGTTAATTTAGATGTATAATGTAATTTAATTAGAGATGTTTATAATTTAAATATATAATTAGTGATAAATATTTTACAAATAATTTTAAAGTTAATTTAGATGTATAATGTAATTTAATTAGAGATGTTAATAATTTAAATATATAATTAGTGATAAATATTTTACAAAGAATGTTAAAGTTAATTTAGATGTATAATGTAATTTAATTAGAGATGTTTATAATTTAAATATATAATTAGTGATAAATATTTTACAAATAATTTTAAAGTAAATGTAGATGTATTAAATAAAAAAAGTAGCATTATATGCATGTTTTAGAAATAATAATATTATTTTGAACTAAATTATATTGAGATGTATTAAATATCGATATTAGTCTTGCATGTTGTAGAAATATTGATATTATTTTCATTGTTAGTTGTAGACTTAAAATAATATATTTTTTATAATTTGTATTTCTTAAATTTATGAGATACAGTTAAGCACTCTATGGCTCCTAGGGAATGACCAAATGATATTGGATGGTCACACGGAGTTATGTTGGATGGCAACCGACGGTGTTGGCGTTGCAACTATTGTAAAATAGAACACCGGGGAGGAGGGGTGTCTCGGTTGAAGAAGCATTTGGCATGAGGAGCCGGTGCAGGATACTCTGAGGTTGTTGGGTGTACCCATGTACCTCGAGATGTGAAACTTGCAATGGCCAGGCACCTGCGGGAGAAGAGAGCTGAGACTCAAGAAAAGGAAAAAAAGAAAAAAAGAGATCAAGCGGTAGTGAGCGGAAGAGCAAGCGGCAGCGACGAGGAGGAATGTGCATGGACACACAGTGACGAAGACCAATAAGGAGAGGAGAGGGAGATTATGACCTAACGGATGCTGTGTACTTGCGAGACGATGATGACCATATGGTAGCATGGGTTGCAAGAGCCACAACAGAGCGTGGTGAGGCAGAATTGGACGAGGAGGCTGAAGAACCAGGCGAGACACCACGGCCTAATACTTTTCTCACATCAGCTGTACAAGAGGCAGTGGGGGAGGGAGATGACATCTATGTGCAGTTGGGTGGTGACGAGTCAGCAATGGGACGTGATTATGAAGTTAATTTGGATGAAGACCTTGTCATTGGGGGTGAAGACACATCGTATGCGTATGATGATACAGCATGGGAACGATTGATGCAACCTCCAGCAATTGAGCGTCAAGTGCCAGCTCAGGTGAATTAATATATGAAAATCGAATCGCATATTTCATTAGATAGCGTAGTCATATATTGATGTATGATGATGTAAGAAATATATTGTAGGTCGGTCCGACAAATGACAACATTGCGGGAGAACAGTGGTCCCGGGTTGTTACACCGCGGTATTCAATATCTGCAGAACTCAGAAGGTTATCCACTTCAAGAGAGGCTAGGGGAAGTTCCTCATTTAGAGAGGTGAAATTATATTATCATTTCTACATGTATATGTTGTATTTCATTGGTAATTGAATATGTTATTCTTTCAATTGTGTAGTCTTCGATAACATCGAAACAACCATCTTAGTCTGCTGCGCCATGACGCTCAACGTCTAAGGCACCTAGTCAGTCATCTCAGGTATACGTACAGACTTACACAGTAGAAAGTAAATTGAAAGATTATCTAACCAGGCTTCTGCTTCTCAGGCATCTAGAGGGACACAACATGCAGTAGGTAAGCCGCCCCTTGCTCCACAGAAGAAAAAATCATGATGGATCACATTATTCAGCAGCAAGAAGGACAAGGGACCACCATTAAATCCGATAGATATTGCAGACATGGAGACATTAGATCCCAATGCAAATGACGACACTCCCGAGCCCTCTGTTGAGCCCCGCATCAGTGGGAGTCATGACTCCGATGATGATAGTACACAGACAGGGTCTTCATCCCATGGAGGTGGCGGTTCTCAAGGTGGTCAACGGAGTCATCGTGAGGATACTAGTGCTGGTGGCAGAGAGTACAGCAGTGGTCATAGTAGAGGTCGTGGGGGACATCAACATGCCGCATAGACAGAGGAGCAGCACTTCACACATGTCACACAAGATGAGGACCACGGTACTCCACCGGCAGGGAGGAGGCGGGCAGCTGATCATTGGGATCCCTACTATGGAAGTTCGGTTGCAGACAGTACCAGCTATCAAGACATGTTGTCTGATTTTGAGAGGATGAGCACACATGACTCCCAGGGATCTAGAAGCTCGTATGGACGGTCATGGCCGCAGCAGCCGATGTATCATGGCGACTCAGATAGCAGTAGTTCATTTTTCTCATCGTATCTATATCCTTATGCCTCAGCTGCGCCAGTAGAGGTCGCGTACACACAAGGTTCGCAGCAGTATGAATACTACGTACGCATGTACTGGGAGAACTATTCAGGTCCAATGCGCTATGAAGACTATCTGTCCTATCTGCAGAACACTTTTAATGTCAGATTGTTTGGAGATGGGCACTGACCGAATTTGGGTCCATACTCTTAATGAGTATGTATCATTTGGTTATATTTATAACTAACTAATAATTAATTATAAATTTCTACATATCTTGAGTTCTGTACTTATCATTGAAATTACTAATGTAAACTTTTACATCATTTACAGGTCATCATGGACGGACGGCATCACCCTGCGTGGGAGCATGGATACTCTGTTGAGGGTGATGGGCATGTGCACTGTAGATACTGCGAACATCGCGTCACCGGCATACACAGGTTTGCGGAGCACCTTGCGGGAGTGGGATGCGATGTTCGTGCATGCGATCGAGTTCTAGGAGATGTCTGACATTCCTTTCGGACACAGTTACAGGATAGATACGGTTCTCGTAGCACACCCAGGACATCTTCTTCTACGCCCCGGCTACCCTCACCACGAGCACAGGTGATGCGCTCGACAGTCGTCGTTTAAAAATGCCGTGCCACACAAATTTCAAAATTTATACAACTGCACTCACTCACTTAAATGATTTTAAAAATACGAGTAAAGTGGTAAATACGGGTCGATCCCACGGGGAGGAAATTTGAATGTAAGTTGGAAAATACCCTTATGTTTTGGAAAACCAATTGCTTTTGTTTGATTTGAGTGCGATTACAACTAACGGAAATGAAATTACAATTTGAAAGAACAAGAGATAAGTTAAAGAAATATTTAGCCAATGAATTGAAGAATGCCGTCGTTTCCTCGTCGAGCCTTTGATGAAGATCGCTCTGCCTTGGAAGTCGACGCCGTGAGATGATTTGAAGAAGACCACCGCTTTGGGTGTGAGTGAAACACTTATGAAGAAATAGGTTGGATAGAACAAGTTTGAAACACTAAGTTGAAAATATAACAGAAATTCATTGAAAATAGGGGTTGGAAGAAATAGAATAACTTAAAATCTAAATGGAATTAGAAAAAATGGAATACATGAACGTTGTAGAGAATTAAAAGATGAAGAACTTTGATGAAGACCACAGAAATAGAAAATGAAAGGAAGACAATGAAAAACTTGAACAATCAAGATCTATCGCTGCTGGTGAACAGTAACTGACAGAAAAATAGAACAGTAAAGAATTAATTCTAGAGGTCAAATTAAGAAGAATTTGAAGAAGAGCAAGAAGCACAAAAGTTTGATCTACAAGAGAGGAACAACTTTCATGAAGAACGCAGAGTAAAATTATGATTGTAAAGGCTTCAAAATGATAAATTGGTGGAGACTATCACTTCAGATGAACAGTACATACACAGGACAGCACTTAAAAATAGAGAGAATAAATTTTAAACAGGAAGGAATTAAAGGAAATGATGAAAAGAGAAGTTGAAGAACACTTACATATGGACAACTTTGTAGACAACAAGAAATTGAAATGGAGATCACACAATAAGTTATGAGACTAAGAAGAGGCTGAATGCTTAACCAAAACTTTTCATTAAAACAAATTGAACTTACAAAGCTTGCATCAAAAGTCTTCAAACCAATACCTTCTAACCCTAAAATAAAAAGCCAACAAGAATGAAACTTAAGAACACAAATCACCCCTTACAAATTCTTTATAATCCCCTTTCTAGCTACTCCTAACTTCCTCTCTTCTAACCACCCTTACAACGGAAGCTCCCTCCCCTTTTATAGAGTTATTTCCCATGTGAACATTGTGCCAATGTGAATCAACTCAATTGCTGCTATTTTGACCAAAGATGATGTGCAAACATGTGTTGCATATTTTTCTAATTTTTTTCTGATTTTTCTATAATTTTATGGCATTTTTCTAGCCCTCTCTCTCTCTTCTTTCCTCTCTCTCTCTCTCTCCTGTGCGCCGCGTGCGCCGACTTCCCCTCTCTCCTTTCTTCTGCGCGTGCGTGGACCCGCGTCGCCGATGCGTGCGCCGCGTCGCCCGGCCGCCTGCGCGTCTCTGCCGCGGTGGCGTTGTGCGCCTGGCCGTTGACTGCCTCTAGCGCGTGGATCGCCCGCCTTCCGCCTCCAGCGCGTGGGCGCCTTGCGCCCACGCTTCGTCGGACGTGCCTGCGAAGGCAGGCTTGCCTCCGCCTTCGGCCGACCTGCACAGAACACAAACACACACACACTCACTTAATAGTTATAATATATATATATATAATATGTATATATATCTATTATATATATATATAATATGTATATATCGTATATATCTCATAAAAAATCCTAAAAATATCTAAAAAACTTATTTTTTATTTTCTTTTTAAATAACTCCATGGACTTATTACCTTTATTATTTTTTTTTATTTTCATTATATATATTTTTTTTACTATTTCTTGTAGTTTCTCTCGTACTGAGTGCCTGCATAAATAAGTAAAAATAGTTATTAAAATTATTTAATTTCAGAAAATTAATTATTTGACTCTAAATTAACAGTAAGTGTGATACGTGCATATTTATTTATTATTTAAGCTCATAAAAATATGTATAATCATGAATTAATATGTAAAAATACACACTTATCAACAGGGCGGAGCAGGATCTTCCTCCACGTCTAGAGTTCGAGCAGCACCAGCACTAGCACCAGCACCAGTCGCACATGATAGAATTGAAGCTATAGATGTAGTGAGGACTTTTTTTACAGATTTTTATGTACCCTCCACCGCAGCACACGACCCATCATTTGTGCTGATGGTTACATATTTTCAGTCCCACTCACATGTACCTCCACCCACTAGGATAGAGTTAGATTATACGGGTGATCAGTCTAATGTATCTGATGATGAGTTTTAGGATTCAGGCTTCACTGATGACGAGGATTAGTGAGTTTTGGGATTCGGGCTTCACTGATGACGAGAATTAGTGAGTTTTGGGATTCGGGCTTCACAGATGAGGAGGATGAGCGAATTTTGGGATTCGGGCTTCACAGATGAGGAGGATGAGTGAGTTTTTATATTTTATACTTCATGAATGAATGTCATTATTATGTCACTATTTACTTTAACATATTTAGTAATTTAAATAATTTTTTTGTGTGTTATATATAATAGGATGTTTAATTAAACGGTGTAATATGTTATTTTTATATAATTAATTATGTGTAATTTAGTATGGATCTATTATCATAAAAAAATTCTACATTCTAATATTTTTAAATATATATAACATTTAATCTTTAAATAAAATTTTATTAAAATTTTTAAAAAAAATTAAAAAATCACGCGCCGGGAGCCCGAGAGGACGGACCAGGGGCGATGGAGGGGGGAAAGAAAATAAAAAATAATTTATATTTTATATTTTTATATTTTTTATATTTTAAAAAATATAAGAATAAAATTTATCAGATTGTTTAAAATTATTTATGATATATTATTTAATTCATGTTGTAGAAATAATATAATATTTGTTTAATTCATGTTGTATAAATAATTTTTTTTGATGTATTATTTAATTAATGTTGTAGAAATAATATAAATATTGTTAAATTAATGTTGTAGAAATAATTTTTTTTGATGTATTATTTAATTCATGTTTAATTATTAAATTTAATTGAGATGTATTAAATTTAAAATTTAGTCTTACATGTTGTAGAATTAATGATATTATTTTCATTATTAATTGTAGACGTAAAATAATGTAATACTTTATTTTTGAAAAAAAATTGACATTTTTTAATTTAAATATATCTGTGGTGATAAATAGTTTACACAAAAAATAAAGTTAATATTTATAATTTAAATTAATTAGAGATGTTTTGAATTTAAATATAAATTTATTGATAAATATTTTACAAATAATTTTAAAGTTAATTTACATGTATAATGTAATTTAATTAGAGATGTTTATAATTTAAATATATAATAATTGATAAATATTCTATAAATAATTTTAAAGTTAATTTAGATGTATTGAATAAAAAAAATAGTCTTATATGCATGTTTTAGAAATAATGATATTATTTTGAACTAAATTATATGGAGATGTATTAAATATTGAATTTATTCTTACATGTTGTAGGTATAATGATATTATTTAGATTCTTAGTTGTAGACATAAAAAAGTGTATTTTTTATTTTTGAAAAAAAATCATACATGATTTATTTGTAAACTACATTCGCTAGCTCTACGTAAAAATTAATTTAGTATCAAATTAAGATATTTTTAATATATATTTTATATTTCTTAAATTTAGTGAGATTTATAATTTATATTTCTTAAATTTAGGAGATACAGTTAAGCATTATATGGCTCCTAAGGAACGACCAAATGACATTGGATGGTCACACGGAGTTATGTTGGATGGCAACCGTAGGTGTGGCGTTGCAACTATTGTAAAATAGAACACCGGGGAGGAGGGGTGTCTCGGTTGAAGAAGTATTTGACAGGAGGAGCCGGTGCAGGATACTCTGAGGTTGCTGGGTGTACCCATGTGCCTAGAGATGTGAAACTTACAATGGCTAGGCACCTGCGGGAGAAGAGAGCTGAGATGCAAGAAAAGGAAAAAAGGAAGAAAAGAGATCAAGCGGCAGTGAGCGGAAGAGCAAGCATCAACGACGAGGAGGAATGTGCATGGACACCCAGTGACGAAGACCAACAAGCACGTACTGAGTAGGATAATGTGTATGTCATGGTGAATGATCCATACCAAGCCGAGTTTCGTGAGGCAGTACGTCAGAGCAGGGAAGAGTTAAGACATCCTAAGGAGACGAGAGTCCGAAGTCGCGAGGCGGCGAGGACCAGACCATCAGGGAGTGGTGGTTCATCTACGACTCGACAACCACGGGACATAAGGAGTTTCTTGACTGCTGACTTGGGTTCACAAAAAAAAAGGACACAATCGATCAACATTGAAGATGTGGAGCCCGGTGCACTATCCCGAGAGCATGGCAAGCAAACGAGGATGGACGATGCATATGGCCAGAAGGGGCCTAAATGAAAACTTGGTCAGGCCGTTGCAAAATGGTGGCACCACGTGGGTCTGCCTTTCAATGCAGCCAATAGCCCTTACTACAAGCCAATGTTTCAGGAAGCACATGTCATTGGGTTACACGTGCAGCCACCTACAGCGAGAGAGTTGGCCGGCGTTTATCTTGATGAACAAGTTGCTGAGATCAAGAGTTACATTGACTCATTCAAACAGAAATGGACAAAGTACGGAGTCACACTGATGTGTGATGGTTGGTCAAGTACCATAAAATCTAGTCTGATCAACTTCGTTGTTTATTGTGATAGACAGGTTTTCTTTCACAAATCATTAGATGCGTCTAGTCACATTCACAGTTACCAATATATTTTGTCATTGATGGAACAAGTGGTGACTAAGATTGGGGAGGAGTATATTGTACAAGTGGTGACTGACAATGGGTCGAACTATAAGAAGGCTGGGGAGGAGCTAATGAGGAGCAGACGGCACATTTTCTGGACCCCCTGTGCAGCACACTGTGTAGATCTGATACTGAAGGAGATTGGGCAGCTTCGTGTGGTCAAATCTATGATCGAGGTGGCACAAAAAATCATGAAATATATCTACAACCACACACTTGTACTGGCTTGGATGAGAGAGCATTGTGGTGGTGAACTGTTGAGGCCTGTCATCACACGATCTGCCACCAACTACATCGCATTGCAGAGCCTTCTGAAGCACAAAGATGGGTTGAAGGAAATGTTTAGAGGTGAGACCTGGCTGAGTTCCTCTTTTGCTATTTCACGTGAAGGAGGGGAGGTCGAGGGGATTGTCAACACCGCGAATTTTTGGGAGAGAGTGAAGGTATTAGTGTCATTGATAGAGCCACTGTATGAGGTACTGCGATGTGTGGATGGGGATAGAGTACCAACCAGGGGGTTGGTGTACAGCAAAATTGAAGCTGCCAAGCGGAAGATCCTTGCAACGTCCAAAAAATATGGACCCACCATCTTAGAGATTGTGGAGGACAGATGTGATAGATAAATAAGCCGCGATCTTCACATGGCAGGCAAATAATTACATTCTCGTCCAATAAATGAGATGTGATCTTCAGCTGGGACTAATATGTAATTCATTGTCTTGCGAATGTAGCGTACTATGTACATCTGACATTCCAATATGCTCGGGGCCTTGCCTATGATGATACTTTGATAGAATCGGTCAACATTATGGTAGACCGATTGTCTGCCACCCCAACAGATGCTGCTGATGCGTTGAATGAGGTATAGTTAGATATTTTACCACTGAGATTATGAAATGAAATATACAATTAATATTGTTTGATAATGCAGATGAAAATATTTAGAGAGGCAATTGGTTCATTTGCGACACCTAATGTCGTGGCCAGTCATGACAGACTCGATCCAGGTAATGTGTCTTTACAATGTACATTCTATAGCTCAACATGTAATTTTTACATCTAACTATTATATTGTACGTGATCTGCCTTAATCACAGCTGAGTGGTGGTTAAATTACGGCACAAGTGCACCTGTATTAAGGAAGATCGTAATGAGAGTTCTATCACAAACATCCTCGTCGAGTGAGTGTGAGCGGAATTGGTCGACGTTCTCCTTCTTACATACTAAGCTGAGGAATAGGCTAACACACCGCAGGCTACACAAAATGGTGTATGTTCATTATAACATGAGGCTAAAGGTTCGGCATGTGCAGATGGATACAAGGAGAGGAGAGGGAGAATATGACCCAACGGATGCTGTGTACTTGCGAGACGATGATGACCCTATGGTAGCATGGGTTGCAAGAGCCACAATCAAACATGGTGAGGTAGAACTGGACGAGGAGGCTGAAGAACCAGGCGAGACACCACGGCCTAATACTTTTCTCGCATCAGCTGTACAAGTGGCAGTGGGAGAGGGAGATGACATCCATATGCAGTTGGGTGGTGACGAGTCAGTAACGGGACACGATGATGAAGTTAATTTAGATGAAGACCTCGTCATTGGGGGTGGAGACACATCGTATGCGTACGATGATATAGTATGAGAGCGATTGATGCAACCTCCATCAATTGAGCGTCATGAGCCACCTCAGGTGAATTAATACATGAAAATCGAATCGTAAATTTCCGTAGATAGCGTAGTCATATATTGATGTATGATGATGTAAGAAATATATTACAGGTTGATCCGACAAATGACAACATTACGGGAGAACAGTGGTCCCGAGTTGCTGCACCGCGGCATTCAATATCTGCGGAACCCAGAAGGTTATCCACTTCAAGAGAGGCTAGGGGGAGTTCTTCATTTAGAGAGGTGAAATTATATTATCATTTCTGCATTTATATGTTGTATTTCATTGGTAATTGAATATATTATTCTTTCAATTGTGTAGTCTTTGGTAGCATCGAAACAACCATCTCGGTCTGCTGCGCCATGACGCTCAACATCTAAGGCACCCAGTCAGTCGTCTCAGGTATACGTACAGACTTACACAGTAGAAAGTAAGTTGAAAAATTATCTAACCAGGCTTCTGTATCTCAGGCATCTAGAGGGACACAACATGCAGTAGGTAAGCCGCCCCCTGCTCCACAGAAGAAAAAACCATCATGGACCACATTATTCAGCAGCAAGAAGGACAAGGGACCACCATTAAATCCGATAGATATTGCAGACATGGAGACATTAGATCCCAATGCAGATGACGACACTCCCGAGCCCTCGGTTGAGCCCCGCATCAGTGGGAGTCATGACTCCGATGATGATAGTACACCGACAGGGTCTTCATCCCATAGAAGTGGTGGTTCTCAAGGTGGTCAACGGAGTCGTCGTGAGGATACTAGTGCTGGTGGCAGAGAGTACAGCAGTGGTCATAGTAGAGGTCGTGGGGGCCGTCAACATGCCGCATGGACAGAGGAGCAGCACTTCACACATGCCACGTAAGATGAGGACTATGGTGCTCCACCGGTAGGGACGAGATGGGCAGTTGATCATTGGGATCCCTACTATGGAAGTTCGGTTGCAGACAGTACCAGCTATCAAGGCATGTTGTCTGATTTTGAGAGGATGAGCACACATGACTCCCAGGGATCTGGAAGCTCGTATGTGTTGATTTATTTACTTCCTTCTTTTTGTGGGTTTGTGATGTATGATAAAGATGATAAGTAAAAATCAATGATCTCAATCAACCCAAGGACATGTGAACCATGAACCTAGGCAATCCGAACAAGCTCTAGCATGGGCGATGCTATCTCAATCAAACTAATCTAAAGAAAGTAAAGAAAAACACACGCAGGGGCGTGGAGCAAAAGCAAATAAAACACATCGCGTGGGTGGAACAAGCAAAGGAATATGAAGTGGGAAAGAGAAAGCTAATGCCCAATACTAAAAAAGAACGTGATCACCGCCAAAGTAAATACATGTCAAAGACTTGAAAATACCTTGGAATAGGAGGATGAAGCACCCACCCACGGGAGAGAGAAACCAGTGAAATCTACAGATCAGTTGAATGTAACGGTCCAGACCCTGTGCGTCACAGGATTGTGACGGTCGCCCGATGAACCGTTATATGAACCTGACGCGTCTTCTCAAGACCGTCAGACAACCTGCAGAAATAGCTTATGAATTCTTTGAACTCCAAATCTTCCAGCCGGCCAGAAGACTTGGGCCTCGTTTAATGAACCTGTAAACCTGCCAAAGAACGTGAAACATAAGAAAACAAACCCAGATTAACCCTTTAAACAAGCGTAGTATCAATTCTTAAAGAAATTAAGACCATTCAAAAGGAAAGGGAAATACCGGGAAAGTTTTGGTTTTTTAACCCCTCCGGGCGTTTTAAAAGATAGGAATATGTTTAGATGCTGAAAACAGATGAAGAACGTGGAATAAGGAAGAGGGACAATACTTTGAGGAAAAGGAAGAAAGAACACAAGTGTGACAATGATGGAGACTCAAACATAATGAAACGAATACTCCCTTCACCGTGAAGCAGATGGACTTGAGGAACAGTTCTCCTTGGTTGGATGTGGCTCCAGGATGCGGCAGCACTTCGACGTAAACTCCAAATCTTCCTCTCTCGGGCCATGAAGTCAAGGGTGCTATTTATAGGCCCTCAAAATCTCTGGTCAAGCAGAGGATAATCCAGCAAGAAAAGAGGATAACTCTTAGCAAACTCTTGAAGATAATATCACCAAGAGTCCATAGAAACAAACAGAAGATTCTGAGGATCATATTTGGAAGAGAAATCGTAAGATCAAACTCTTATCTCGACCACGGAGTAGCAGGGAAAAGGCCTGAACTGCCAGGACTCTCTGTTGGATGTAACGGCTATTCGACAGACCGTCAGAGTGAAATAACGCGTTAGAGGGATACCGTCACATTCAACCTTATCTCAAAAGAGATAAGATCAACGGAAGAAGATCAAAACAATAGGACTCTTGAATGAAAGTAGCGGCCATGGGTGGACGCGTTATAGAAAAGTAACGGCTGCACGACAGACCGTTAGACTTAATGGATAGGCAAAAGATAAGGATTGGAACAAAGCCCTTAAGTCGTAGGACTCTTCAAGATGTAACGGTCCAGGGACAATGCGTTAGAGGGATGTAACGCCCCAGGTGCAGACCGTTAGAAACAATGAGGATCAAAATGATAAGATCTTGCTAAGCTTCATCAAACGAGAAATCGTGGAACCATACTCAACCAAGGAGAAGACCCATGAAATAAACTTCAAACTGATGAAGGAGACTCAACGAAGGAATGAATAACTTGGATCATCACATAGAGTGAACAAGGAGATGACCCGACTTATCGGTCATAAAACGGGTGTCAACAGATGCCCCTCCTTAACGTCCTCTTTGCAGGGGAGCAAGCGGAGGTGAAGCGAAAGCGAAATGGAACATGGAGATAAAGCGGAAATGAAGCGGAGCGGACTAAAAAGTGGGCGTTAAGGTGAACGACACCCGTTCTTTACCAACAAGCGATAGGAATTTTCTAGAAAACTTCGAACTGATCACAAGGAAATAGCTAACCAAAGGATGCAAGTCTGGAGAAACTAACAATTAAGGAAAGGAAACACGGCTAGCCGCCAGAGGCAACGGAAAGGAAAGAGAACTGACTAAACTCCAGATAGGAATCTTCAGCCAACCAAATCAAGCAAAAGGATCGAAGGAAACCTTCCAACTCAGAGTGGAATGTCTCTCCTTATTCGAGATCAAGAACACAGCTATTCACCATCATTGAGACACCTTGAACAGATGAAGATCATGAATGCTCAAATATGCGTATGATGCATGCTGGGCTAAAGAAAAAGAAATCGTTAAAACGAATGTAAAGAAAGATAAAATAACAAGATACTCGAGAATAATATTGCTAGACCGGAGAAATCAGGGTTAGGACACCATCTGCAACCACGGCGTGCAAGACAGAACCATCGTCCCCAAATTTTTCTAACCTAACGGCCTATCCAACGATTAAACATGTGTACTTAGATCATCATCATTTTTGTTTAAGGGGAACATCAGATCCCAGAACACATGAATGACCAGCCGGTTCTCGAGGTAATATATCATAGATACCATATAGTAATGCATAAAAGGGATACGGGAGCGAGATACAATACATGACTTACCTACCTGACGACCGACAAAGCATGATGCTGTTCATAACTTCATTCATGAGGGAAAAGGTTAGCCAACAATAGATATGAGCATAAAACAGGGCATAACCATTCATACGCATGAGAAGCATTAATAATATGCACCATGGAAGAAAATGTGATCATTCAAGCATTAAATAGACCATTTTATTCATCAAGAAATTTGCAAGCTGTAACGGTCTATTGATAGGGCGTCACACAAAGTAACGGACCAGACCAAGGCCGTTAGAGACTAGGCGGTTCACATTCTTCAATAAAATAGTTCAAATCCATGTAACGGTCTCAGGAGTACGCGTCAGAGACTGTAACGGTCGGACAACAGACCGTCACATTTCCTGAGCGTTCAAAAAAAAAAACAAACCGAACGGTCACAATCTTCTTTCATTCATACAACACTCAACCTAAACCCTCAAAACCTCAACCGAGAGCAACGACCAGCGACCTCCGTCATCCACCCAAGATGGCCGGCGACGAGTCCCCACAGCCACTGAAGAAGAGGGAGAGAGGGACGAAGAAGAAGGTGATTCATCGCCTTCACCGTCGGATAGAGTGAGAGACCATCCCACCGGCCGAAGAAGGAGAAACAGCGAGGAGAGCTCCAACTACGGAGGAGGAAGTTCCAACGGCCGAGGAAGACCAAGGGGAAGCTCCCCTGGACGAGGGAGAACCCAAGGAACAGGAGAAGAAGAGGAAGAGGGGCCAAGACCGAGAGGTAAGCTCTCGCCCTAATTTTTCAATTTTTTATTTTTTTGTGTTTTTTATATGTGGATGCATGTATGATTGGGGGGTAGAAAATGGGTCTATGCACCCATTAGGATTGTTTTGTAGGCCTTTTGGCCAAGGTAAGAAGACAACGGAATGCAAAGGGGAAAACGACCTCTAGCAGGGAATGTGACGGTCCTTCCAGGAACTGTCACAAGCCTAACGCGCCACGCTTGGTGCGTCAGAGACAAGTAACACCCCATCCCAGGGCCGTTATAACCACTAGAGGCCAGAACTTATTTTTGGGTTTTCAATTATTCAATTTTTTATTTTGTTTTTCATTATATAAATGCTTATGCAATGATTCTATGACGCAATTGACTGACTTATGCTCTAAATGAATGCATGGAAAGAGACGGACGAGGATATCTTGGCTCCAGATCCGGGCGGTGTACCAGACACTGCCCGATTACCAGAGAGAGAGATTGGCCGGCATGGGGTTCGCCGAGGTGCTGAGCATCGAGGTGATCCGGATGGATACGCCACTGCTATACGCTTTACACGAGCGATGGGATCCAGTCAGCAGGGCGTTCATCTTCCCGTGGGGTCACATGATCCCGACGTTGGAAGACATAGTAAGGATCACTGGATTGAGAGTGCACGGAGCTGCAGTGACCGGATGGACCTACCAGAACTACAGAGAGATGTCCCAGGAGCTGCTGGGACTAGACTTGATTAGGCCGGGACAGACATCATCTCAGCTCTCAAGATCACGGCTGCAGGAGAGCTTGGGATTGAGAGGAGCAGCCATAGCTATGGGCGAGTTACCAGAGGAGCACCTCGGCAGAGTGATAGATTAGGTGCGCCCTCACGTGGCGGCAGAGGCAGGACTAGAGGGAGACCGCATCCTGAGACGATTCCTGATGCTTTTGTTCGGGAAGCTCTTGTTCGCGACTCGGGCAGATGTCATCAGTTGCAGGCTGCTACCAATGATCCAAGATTTGGGCAGAGTTGGAAAATACGCCTGGGGAGCGGCAGTCTTGGCCTTCTTGTTCGAGTCCCTCTGCACGACGGACAAACAGACGATGCTGGGCGGCTTCTCGCCTTTCCTACAGGTAAATGCAATTTAAATGCTTTCTATATGATTATGCAAATGTCTATGCAAATTGACTGACTCGACTTCAAAATGCAGATCTGGAGCTACATGTACCTCCCGGGTATCGGGAGAGGCACACTACTCCACGCCGGCCGCATCCCGCCAGACGAAAGCTGCTCCTCCGATGTTTGTCCACTAAAGAAGCTTGGAGGGTCATGAAGGAGGTCCATGCCGGGACGGCGGGTGCACACCAGGCGGGACCGAAAATGAAGATTGAAATCAAGAAACTTGGCTACTATTGGCCTGCAATGTTCGACGACTGCTGCAAATATGCTAAGTCATGTCAGAAATGTCAGGAGCATGTCGTCATACCCAGAAGGCCTCCTGTGCAATTGCACCCAACGGCGCCCAGCTGGCCGTTTGCCCAATGGGGAACAGACGTCGTGGGTCCCTTACCCGCGTCTTCCACAGGATGCAAGTACATTTTGGCGGCAACCGACTACTTCTCCCGTTGGGCAGAGGCTGTAGCCTTGCGGGAGGTCACCGGAGAGATCGTAGTCAAGTTTATCCGCCGCAATATTATATTCCAGTTTGGCGTGCCCGACCGGATTGTATCGGATAACAGCAGCCACTTCCGCAATCAGAAGGCCTACCGGCTGGCAGAGAAATACAAGATTGATTGGAGGACATCGACTCCTTACAATCCGCAGGCTAATGGGCTGGCCGAAGCTTTTAACAAGACACTCTGCACCCTCTTGGCCAAGACTGTCAGCTCTAACAAGAAGGACTGGGAAGAGAGGATGTACGAGGCGCTATGGGCATACCGAACTGTATACAAGACTCCAACAGGTTGCTCGCCCTTTTCTCTCGTATACGGTTCGGAGGCAATCGTCCCCGTCGAACTGGAGATACCTTCCCTCCGTGTCGTCATTCAGCATGGGCTTATCCTTGAAGGGCAGACCAATGCCGAGCGAAGACTCGACGAACTCTCCAACCTGGAAGGAAAGCGGCTTCAAGCCCAACAGAATATTCAGGTCTACCAGGCCCGGATTGCACGCGCCTTTGACAAGCTTGTCAAGGAGCGCGAATTCAAGAGGGCTAACCTTGTTATGGTCAAGAGAAGAGACCTCATGGCTGCCAATCCTAAGGGCAAATTGAATGAGAACTGGCTGGGACCTTACGTAGTCCAAAAAGTCTACGAAGGTGGTGCCTATGTAACTGTCAACCATCGCGGGGAAGTTCAGTTCCCGCCTCTTAATGGAAGGCACTTGCGACTGTACCACGCTCCGGCGCCCCCATTCAGGTAATAATATTACTCTTCGCCCCATCTTGGGTCGGATGTGCGTAATTAATGTCCAAATGATTTGACCACCAGCCAGATTTCAAGAAAATATAAAAGAATAATAGGAAGAGAAGAAAGAAAAGAAGAAGCAAAAAAAAGAGAGACAAAAGAGAGAGCAAAAAAAAAAGAAGAATAAAAGGAAAAAGAAGGAAGAAGCAAAAAAAGAAAAAAAGAGAGAAAAAAAAAAGGAAGAGAAGAAGAAAAAAAAAAGAGAAGAGAAGGGGAAAAAAAGGGAAGAAAGAAGAAGCCCGAAAAGGGGAACGCCCCCCCCATTTCCAGTCACCGCCCCGCATCAGCGGGGGTACCAAAAATTGATGTAAAAAAAAAAGAGGAGAGAAACAAACTCTTCTCTCCGTCCTCCCCGGGCGGTGAGTACCCCTTTGGCTCGGACCTCACGTCCGGGTCATTGACTAAACAAACTCTTCTCTCCGTCCTCCCCGGGCGGTGAGTACCCCTTTGGCTCGGACCTCACGTCCGGGTCATTGACTAAACAAACTCTTCTCTCCGTCCTCCCCGGGCGGTCATTGACTAAACAAACTCTTCTCTCCGTCCTCCCCGGGCGGTGAGTACCCCTTTGGATCGGACCTCCCGTCTCAGTCACTGACTGAATAGACCTCGCTGTCCGCCACCTCTGAACGGCGAAAGGGGTCTCTGGCCAAGTACCCCTCACTCGAGACCAGCACGCGCTTCCAATATTGCGGCAAAACCAGGGAGTTGCCCGTTCGGTATGGTGGAGTGGTCCCCTCGTCCTCCCCCTGGGAAGGCGAGCACTCTCCTGTACCCTGACATGGGTTCCTGCCTGGTCCTCCCAAAGTGAATCCCTGCAAGGACTCATACCTTGTCAATGGGTCTCTACACAAAAAGGGGGGAAAGATACAAGAGCAAGGGAAGAGGAAGAAGAAAACAATATGCAAGGAAGAGAAAGAAGGGTAGGAAAGACAAATGCATATACAAAGAACGCGTGAAATCATAACTGCTTCGCTCTATTCAAAAAAGGATCAAACTACATGTGCTGTGGGGCATACCCCTATGTTACATTCAAAAAAGGAGAAAGGAATTAAGAGATGCAACGCTTAGTCGATGTCCCTGAAGATGTCCTCGAGAGGGAGGATCCCAACGTAAGGGAAGTTCGTCATATCGCGCAGTCGGCCCCACAATTCCTCAAGACCGGCGAGCTCCGCTTCGACGGACACCATTTCGACGTCGGCGACGGCAAGAGCTTCCCTCTCCTCCGCCACCCTCCTTTCCGCCTCGGCAAGGCCAAGTTTAGCCGCAGTGAGGTAGCCCTCCAGCTTCTCGATCCGGTTCTTGAAGGAACGGACGCTGCCTTCGCCCTCCTCCAAGGCCTTTCCGTGGCGTTTTCTATTATGGCGTCGGGCCTCCAAGGTCTGTAGGTACTCGTCTGCCTGAGCGTCAAGGGCGGTACGTTCGTCGGGAGCCTGGCTCTCCAGGAACTAGCGGCGCCTGACATACTTCAGCAACAGCAGAACCCGCCACGACCATTCCTCCAGTGGGCAGCTGAGCACTTGCAACGCCCCAGTCAACTGCGTCACTATGGTATGCACCTCCCGATACGACAGAGGAGGGTCGGCGAGGAGCATGGTCCGCAGAGTGATCAGCATTTGACGGACTGGTGCTTTTGATGACATATGGCTGACTGAGGCCACGACCGGGGGAGTGAATTCCACAGTGCTGTCCACTTCTGCCCACAGGTCAGCGTCCACAGCCGCTGAAGAGGAAGGAAGGGCAAGGGTCAGACCGCCTGGGCGGTGTAGCTCAAACAGAGACCCTTGACCAGCCACTGCCTGGGGAGTGGACGAGACCATTGCCGAAGCCTCTGGTACTCCCGTTATTTGGAGCTCCTCTGCCTCCGCCTGACTCACTGCTACCACTCCAAGGGGCAGGGGTGTGGCTGTCGCTGCTCCGGCTAGAGGAGGGGCTTCAAGTAAGGCTGGGCCCGAAGTAGTCACCCATGAACTTCTCCTTCGCGGCTGGAACCCCTCCAGATGTGCACGGAGCCCCGCGAATATTTGTCTCAGGAACGGGTCCTCCATCTGGGCCGGCAGCTTCGGAAGAGGTGGAAGGGGGACTAATAGATGGGGAACGCTTCCTGCCTGCACGAGCGCAGCAAGGGTCTTCACCTCCGGAATAGATGCCGAAATCGGTCCCCCCGCTCGTGGCTGACTGGTAATCGGCCTCCGCTTGGCGATTGCCTTGCGGGAGCGGCTGGGCATCTTCCCGGTCGTCGGCACCACCTGCCCACATGAAATACGGTTAGCCACCCGTCGCCGGGAATAATTTACGCAAGGGCGAGGAGTGGGAAGAACCATGAAACCCTGCTTACCTCAGCCCCCGTAAGGACGCGGTCTGCGGGCGCAATCTCTCCTTCCTCCAGAGGCTCGGCCGCCGCTTCGGAAATATTTGAAGCCCCTGCGGCCGACTCTTGCTCAAGAGCCTCGAATAGAAGGGCTAGTTTGCCCGAGCCCACATCGATCCCTACCTGATGGTCGATCGACGCAATTGGGGCACCCTCCTCCACAGCCTCCGGCAAGTCAAGCCCCTGAAACCCGGAATTGACAAGAAAAGGTCATTAGGTAACCAAGAAAGAGAGGAAGGAGCCGGCCCAAGCAAGCCCACACTTACGGTAGTCTTCCCCACAAAGCTCGGGGAACCAGCAAGTAAGGGGGCCCCGAAGACCGGCTCGGGCGGCCCCGATGCCCCGGACACGCCCTCGTCAGGAGCCGCTTCATCGGACGAATAATTGTAGTCTACCTCTTCGCCCGACGATGACCCGACTGCCGCAGGCTCTGTCGACAAAGGGGCCTCCACTTCGAGGCCGATGGCTGGCGTGCCCTCCCTCGGGCTAGACGAGGCCGGTACGCCGGACTTCAGCTTCCTCCTCACATATAGAAGCGTCGTCGGGGGTTGCACGCGGGGTCCGAATACTCCAGCGACGGCCTCTGCTGTGCCTGTCACAAAAAAAAGAAAAGAGTGGATTACCTCAAACCCAGTCGGCTCTCCGAAAATAAAGAAGTCGTTTAGGCTGACAAAACAAATACCCTCTTCGGCCCCTACAGCCCTGGATGACCCACGGGCTTCCTCGACGGGCAGAGCCTCCTCGGGAGTTGCAGCCCTGCCCTCGCCCGGGATTGACATAGGCGCCGGCTCCTTTGCGCCGCCCGCGGAGAAGAAACGCATCGTCGCCATACGCGAGTGCGAGGCCAACCTAGGAGGCAAATCGATCACGGACGACGCAAGCGGCCGATGAACCTCACCAGCTCCGTAGCTCGGCCCGGTCCGGGTAGCCTCAAATTCCTCAAAAGACAGGACAGGGGCCACCGGAGGGGCTACCGTCGGAGCCAGGAATTCCTCAGCCCGCCTCCACTTTGCCGTTTGTGGCCCGGCCACCTTGGCAGCAGCCAACGCCTCCTTAACAGGCGACTTTGCTATGGCCACAGCTTCACCCGTGTCAGGCGCGGGCACAGGAGCAGGCTCCCTCGCGTGAGGAACAGGTGTGGGCACGGGCTCTTCCACAGGAGCTGAGACACAAAAAACATTCAAGTGTTAGGGATCTGCTCCAAGATGGAAAATAAAAAGGGGGGACTTAAAAGACACGGCGATAGTCGAAGGTACTGACCGGCAGGTTGGCTGGGCTCAGGTCGGGCAACCTCGAATTCCTCAAAAGAGGGGACCCGTGGCGCCGAAGGAACGGCGGTCGGGGCCTTGGTCGCCTCTGTTTTTCTCCGCTTCGTGTCCCTCTGCTTGGCCACCTTTGCGGCGTCCACCGCTTTCTTCACGGGAGATTTTGCCCGGGGCCTCTTCGCTGCCTTGGGCAGAGGAGCCGCAGTCGGGGCTAGTGGCGCGGCTTCAAAATATGCAGGCTTCTGCACAAGCCGAAGGAGATTCCGGTACGTGGCCATTTGCGCGCTATCAGGGTGGTCTGTCAGAAAGGAAAAGAGAAAGAACAGACACGCACTCACGATTAGCATCCAACTGTCCGCAAAGGCCGCAATGATAAGAGACGAAGACAAAGGAAGAAAAAAGAGATCAAGTACCGTGAGGGCTAGTATACAGTCGCAGGGTAATCGGCCAGTAGCTCAGGGATGGCTCTTTATCCCGACGCGCTGCCTCTCGAACGAGCCAGCACACATCCTCGATCTTCTGGCACCGATCCGTAAGACAGGCCAAATCCACGTGTTTCTTCATGGAAAGGTGGTAGAAGAGGCTGAAGAGGTCTATGCCCCACCCGTCAGCGTAATAGTACGGGATGTGCAGGCGTTTGCCCAAGACGGAGGCCCTCTGGTCTTCAATCGTCAGTCCATTCACCCGGAGAAGGACATATAGCCATGTGGTGTCCTTATAGTTCTCGGGCTTCCTCTCCTCCCGCCTCATGAAAGTGCGGTATGGGCAAAGTGTATCTCTCTCCGGACGCCAGCTCTTGGCGGGAGTCCCCTCTTCCTCTATGGGGAATGGATAATTGATGAGGTCCAGACGGTCGCTCCCTACCCGGCACAGATCCCTCAGCGTCTTCTGATAGCTGTCCTTCGCCACTGGAGGCAGCTCCACTTTCGGCGTCGGCCTCCTATCCCGGGCTTCCCGACGAGCTATCATATATGCCGCCACCTCCTTCTCTTGCCTGTTCTTGAGCCGAAGAAGATGATCTGGCTCAATGTCAAGTACTGGCACCGGTTGCCGGCTAAGGAATCTCCTTTCGGCGCCATCCCAACAATCGGTTTTGTGCAACCGATAGAAAGCCGTCCGGGCATTCCACCACTTTATATAGTCTTCGGTCACTCGGGGCACGTGACCCGGGGCTGGCACCCTGAAGGAGGCAGAGTCCGCCCGGTGGAAGAAGTCCCACCAGCTTCTAGCGTGCTCGGCAACCGCACTTCCCCGGACGTTCCGCGAAGGCAAGCCAAATTGCGCATGATAAGCAGGGATATGCTGGTCATACCCGAAGTTGCGGCCAAATCGAAAGGGGTAATACAGCTCCAGCAGTACGTTGTCTCTCTTCCGAAACACCAACACGCTCGGGCGGATAGCCAGCGCCCAATCCCTCAGCTCGGGCTCCAGCAACGGGCGCACCACGTTTTCCTGGCTGATAGGGTGGACATACCTTTCCACCTGGTCATCCTTGCATTCCCTCTTATTATTCACGAGGGGGCTTGAATGTGCGGCCAGCGTCCAGAAATGAATAGTACCGGCTGCATCTAGGGGAACCGTGGTCAACCGGTCCCGAATATCATACATCCGCATGGAGGTAGAAGCCGGCTCTGCACTCGCGAACTCCAGCATCCTCGGCACCAGCCCCCAATCCTGAAGGACTCGCGTGGCGAACTCCGGAAATAGCGAACAAACCCATGCGTTGAAGAAATGCAGTGGGCACACGTACCGGGCCTGCCTCGGGAACTGGTGCGTGCTGATGTCTCCCAGGGCCTTATAAATCAAACAGAGCACCGCCGGGCACAGAGAAAGTTTAACACCCCACGCCATCTGGCACGCCGGATAGATGGCATCTGGCCGGATCATTGTCTCGTCCCCGTACGGCATGGCAAATGAACACAGCCAGTACGTCAGATAGGCGGCACAGTAAGTCTGTGGGTCGACCCCCATCGGATTGGCCCCGTTCCGACGTCCCCTGGAGGGGATCTTCACATCATGCTTGGGCTTCGCACGTTTCTTGCGAGCAACGGCGGTGCCAACGCAGGGAAAATCTTCATACTGCTTCAGCCCATCATAGAAATATTCCAGCCATACTGCCATACGCACCCATTTTCTGTCCCCACGGGCGGGCTGCTTCCCTTTGTGCGACAACTGGTACAGCTCCCGGTACGCCTTCATCAGGTACCGGTATGAATACCCCAGAGAATAATAGCCGTCCCCGTTAGTCTCGTCCTTGATCAAGTCTGGGAGGCATACTTCCTCATAAGGCTCCCCGTCAATGGGCAAGCCGCTCAGCTGGCTTAGGCTCCACAAATCAAGTGAAGCCTCCCCCTCAGCCGTGTAGAAGGTATTGGTCTCTGCGCTGAATACCTCTATCATGCCGCAACAGAGACCCTTGGAGATGGGATAACCGTACCGGGAGGCGTACACGCTGTGGTAGATACCAACCCGGACCAGCAATGGGGCATAGTTGAACAGTACATATTCAGTGAACTCCACCGCCCCTTCTCGGAAGCTGTGGGCGTCTTGAAGCTTCAGCTCCCCGAACCAGCCCAGTGATAGTTCGTACTTGAACCTGATGGCCAAACAGTCCAAGATGAACGGCTCCTCCCTATAACCCCATTTCAGGGGAGCCAAGAATAAACCAAATCGGGGCGACTCGCCATGCACCTTCCCCGCAGACATGTCCCACCTCGCTGGCGTGAATTAAGGGGCTCGCACCAATTTATCTTCAACCGGCAGCACCCCTTCGATCCTCAGGACCGGCTTCCATTCCCAGGCTTCTCCCACCAGATACATCGGAATGCTCCTGGGGACGCTGTACAGCAGACTGTCTCGAGCATGCAGGATCACCCGCTCGGCCGCCTTTATGACGCGATAATCTCGCCCCTCTCGAGAGCGCAAATGCTTCAGAAATCGAACGAGGTGCCTATCCTTCGGGAAATCCTTCCTGTATTCCTCGGTGGCCCGATCGAATGTGAAGCCGCTTTCAACCCTGACGAGTCTGCGGACGTCCATGCTTTCACGGTCAGACCCCGATGACTCAGCCAAAGCAGCTATCTCCCCATGTTCACGGTCCAGGTCTTCCACGTTGAGCCATGTCACTGCCGGCACTGGACCCCGCGGAATGAGGTCGGCACCGACAGCAGCAGCGGGGGCGGGAGAACCACTTGGAGCAGCCATGTGTCTGCAAAGATATGCAAATAAGAAGATCAGAATAAATCACAAGCAAAAGGATTGCAAAGAAGCTTTACTACAAGTCGAATAAACAAAATATTTCCAATTTCTAACGAAATTTCGGCAGAGTTTCCCCTAGGCCAGAGGCGTAAGGGGAAAACACGGGTACGCGTCCACAAGGAGTGACGGCCCCAACAAAGCATGGTGGGCCCCGAGAGGCAACACCAGAAGTCCGCCGGTCAAAAGAAGTCATTCCCCCTAGCTTAAAGCTTCTTAGCCCCCCTGGTGTGCCCCCCGGCACGCCCCAAACCAAGCTTCGCCGGCACGCCCCCGAGGGCTTCGCCGGTACACCTCTCGGCCAGTTCCCCGGCACACTCGTGCCCCGTGCTCACCGGCACGCCCCGAGCGCTCCCCGGCACACTCCTGCCCCGTGTTCCCCGGCACGCCCCGAGTGCCTTCCCCGGCACGCACCCCAGCTCACGGCCCCACCGGCACACTCGTGCCCCATGCTTTCCCCGGCACAGCCCCTCGAGGCTTCACCGGCACGGCCCCTCGATGCTCCCCGGCACAGTCCCGTGCTTGGCCTCTTCGGCACGGTCTCTCGGAGTCCTCCCCGGTACACCCGTAGGAGACGCTCCCCGGCACGCCCCTAAAGGGTTTTCCCCGGCACGCTCCGAGGGCCTCTCGCCGGCACTCCCGGCTACGGTTTCACCGGCACTCGCGCTAAAGGGTTTTCCCCGGCACGCCCTCACGCCCAGTCACCGGCGGCCGCCCAGGACGCCGGAGACGGAGAAGAAAAGCGGGGGAGACGGAGAGAATGAGAGGGGGGGAGATATAGAGAGGTAGAGACGGAGGGACCGAGGGCCCCCAACTGCCGCCCACGGTGAGGAAAAGAAGAAGGAGGGAGGAGGTGGAGAGGGAGAAGAAAAGGGAAGAAGAAGAGAAGAAAGGGGAGGGGCCCCCACGGCAGCCGTCTCCTCACCCCGGCAATGGAGAAGCCGACGACGACTATGGTGGCGGAGCGGGCGTCCGGCGCCGGAGAAGAAAGAGAAGAAGAACGAAGGAGGGGGGGAGGCCTTCGTCCGCTCGGTCGCCAAGGAGGGAGAAAGAGAGAAGAGGGGGGGGGATTCGAAATGGGTGACCGTTCGAACTACCCCCGCCCCCTATTTATAAAAAAAGAGAGAGAGAGAGAGAGAAAAAGGGAGGAGAAGAAAAGAAAAGAAAAAAAAGAAAAGGGGGGAAAAGAAAAAAAGGAGGGGAAATAAGAAGAGAAGAGGAAAAGAGAGAGGGGGAAAATAAAAGAAATAAAAGGGGGAGAAAATACAAAAAAAAAGAGAAGAAAGAAGAAAAAGAAGAAGAAGGAATGAAGGAAAAATAGAAGGAGATACAAAGGAGGGAAATAAAAGGAGAAAATAAAAGAAGAAAATAAAGGGAGGGAAAGCAAAAAAAATAAATATATGTAATATCTATTAAATAAATACATATATATGTACGTATATATATATACCCATATATGTATACACATTTACATATCCATCCGCTCACATACGCGGAGGAGTAAGTCGACAGCACACAATAATAAATGCCCCCGGGGAAGACATTCCATCCCCACGATCCCAGTCAGACGAACGTCCACACCAGCAAAGACGACTCTACCCCTGTGGCTCTATCCTTGTCATAGGGTCACTACCCTACCACCAAAACAAGCCCGTCTCTGACACATCGCCTCGGGCCTCAGCTACCACCCACGCCATACAATATCGCCATCACGGGCCTTACGCCTGGATTGGCAGAATCTCTACCTTTACGTTGGCATTAGCCCCTTGCCAACGAATAAGTCCCTTTCCGGCGCAAGGCCCCGTGCCCTAGCCACCCACTCCGCACAATATTACCATTACGGACCTTACGTCCGAATCGGCACAGATTCTCCCGTTGCGCTGGCATTCTATTCTTGCCAACGAGTGAACCTTACCTTCCGGTGCAAGGCTGCGTGCCCTAGCCGACACTTGCATATCACTCACTAAAAAAAAAGAAAATAAAATAAAATGGGGTTAAAAATAGAGATACCCCGCCGGACTTTCCCCTATGTGGGGACAAGGGTAAAAATGGCAATAACCCGCCTGTGGCGAAAACCCAAAAGGGCGCTACGGGCAAAATTGGGTACCCCGCCACGTGAAAACCCGAAAGGGCGCGTGGGCAAAAGCAAGAGGGGGCCGGTACCGGCGAAAACCCGAAAGGGCGCTTGTATCGGTAATATGGTACAAAAAGAAAGAAGAACAAGAAAAGACGAAGATATCAACAAAGCATGTCAGTTCCCGGCATCTCGTCGGCACTGGCAAAGAGACAAAGAGACCAACAAGGCATGTCAGTTCCCGACATCCTGTCGGCACTGGCGAAGAGACTAAGAGACCAACAAAGCTTCAGTCCCCGACACCTCGTCGGCACTGATGAAGAGACTAAGAGACAACAAACCAGGTCAGCTCCCGGCATCTTGTCGGCACTGGTAAAGAGACCAAGAGACCAACAAAACATGCCAGTTCCCGGCATCTCGTCGGCACTGGCGAAGAGACCAAGAGATCAACAAAACATGCCAGTTCTCGACATCTCGTCGGCTCTGGCGAAGAGACCAGGAGATCAACAAAGCATGTCAGTTCCCGGCATCCTGTCGGCACTGATGAATAGACTAAGAGACAACAAACCAGGTCAGTTCCCGGCACCCTGTTGGCACTGATGAAGAGACCAAGAGACCAACATACTACTTTAGTTCCCGACGCTCCGTCGGCACTAACAAAGAGACCAACAAACAACAAACCAGGTCAGCTCTCGACGCATCGTCGGCAACGACAAAGAGAGAGGAGACGAAGACACCCACGGGCACCGCCCGGCTCATCTTTCGCCTGTGCTACCCGTGGGTGGGGGGCATTTGTGGACACCGAAAATTGCACATCCAAAATGTCATGCTCAGCCCAGCATCAACAACGGCGCCGAGTGAAGAAACCCCCAGGGAAATCAAGCACAAAAGGCCTCACAGCCTGTGGGCCTCGAAGAAAATCAAATGGGCCACAACTCATGCTCACAATGGGCTCAAAATTTCCCATTTAGCCCTTCAGCGGCACGCCCAGTTGAGGCCTCAGCGGCACGCCCTGGCAGAACCCTCCAGCGGCACGCTCCCTTCAGCGGCACACCCTGCCGCGGCCCTCGCCGGCACACCCCTATGGGGGTTCACCGGCACACCCCCAAGGGGGTTCACCGGCACACCCCCAAGGGGGTTTCAACGGCACACCCCCATGGGGGGGTCTTCAACGGCACACCCCCCATGGGGGGGGGTCTTCACCGGCACACCCACTGGGGCCTCAGCAGGCTTCAGCGGCACGGCCCCTTGGGGCCTCAGCGGCACACCCTCAGCAGGCCTCAGCGGCACGCCCTCAGCAGCTTCAGCGGCACGCCCTCAGCAGGCTTCAGCGGCACGGCCCTTTGGGGCTTCAGCGGCACGGCCCTTTGGGGTCTTCAGCGGCACGCCCTTCAGGCCGTTCAGCGGCACGCCCATCTGGGGCTCCAGCGGTACGCCCTTTTGGCACTACAGCGGCACGCTTGTTCAGCCCTTCAACGGCACAGCGTGAGTCACTTTCAACGGCCGACGTGAAGCCCATGCCCTACGCCTCCTTGGCGCGCTGTGGAGTCATCCGAAGTGGCAGCTGGTCGTTGGGCCACGTAGCCTACCCCACTGACAGCCAGGACGGGTGAGGTCAAACCCCATCATCACAAGGTCACTTCCCGCCTCCGGTTGCTCGGACTATAAAGAGGCCTCCTCCTTCGACACGGAAGGAGGGGGGACAGAGAAAAAAAATAGAGAAGAGAAGAGAGGCAGACGGACGCACACACGCAGAAGAAAAGAGAAGAAGAGAGAAGAAGAAGAAGAGGCCCCCTCCCTGTCGGGAGCTTCCTCCGACGACGACCACCACCACGGGAAGGGAGCAAGAGTAAGGGAGAGAGGGTTTGATGTAACGGGGAAAGAGTTAGGGGCGGCTGGCCTCCATCCTGCCCTCCGTTCCTCCTCTTCCGTTTATGTCTTCTTTTCTTTTGTGGGGCATTTTCCATTTTCTTGGCCATGGCATCATCTTTGGCACTCTTTTTTACTATGATATGTATGTAGGGCCATGCCCTCTTGATTCGCATGAATGAAAACCACCCTCTCCGGGCTCCTCCATGATTTTTTGTTGGTAATTTGTGCTAGTCTTCACGGCCTTTGATGGGCTGTTCGTTTTCCCTCCGTCTCCACATTTCTTCAGCATTTTTGGGGTCTCCCTGTGGGTATGATCTCTTGCCCATGACCCTTGGCCTCATAGGCTTTCCACCCTCTGCCAGGGCCATCCCTGAGTGCCCACCCGCTTGAGGAGGAAGAGGGACCCTTGCTCTCTCTCCGATCGACCAGCTGCCAATAGGCCACCCTCCCCCCATGCCTTGAAGCCCTCTCCTCTTCCTTCCTTGGAACAACCTGTAAGACCCTCTCCAGCCTACACACTTAGCAGTTTAAATCCCCCAGCGATGCCTCTTCCTGGCCCTTCGCCGGCACACCCGTTTGGTCCCTCAGCGACACACCCCACCAGCCTTCAGCGGTACACCTGCTGGCCAAGCCCGAGCCCGTTGTTTTTCCTTCATGCTTTCCAAGGTTCTCTAAAGGTGTTGCTCCCCCGGGGGCCCACCTCCAGTTGTCGGGTTCCGCCACATCATGTGGGCACGTTCCCTGTATCTCCCTTACGCCCCGGGTCAAGGGGAGATACTGCCGAATTTTCGTGAGAAACTAATAAACAATTAAAGAGGCAAAAGGAAGCAATAAGCGAATAAGAATGATCAACAATGAAGCCTTCCAACTTATCAAATCACTGCCGGCATCACGATGAGAACTAGACCGAGCTAACTAACCACCCGGCAGCCCGAGCATCCGACCCACAAGGAAAGAGATCGAACCGAACAAAGAGAACAAAACAAGGGGGAAGTTTGTATAAAACTGCCTACAAATTGAAACAAGAGGAAAAGAAAAGCCTTAAGACCAGTAATTAAAAACTGGATTAACCTCCATCACTCCCTGCCCAACCCCCCAGCGGCACACAAACGCCCAGCCTTCAGCGGTACACTCTCTTGAGCCTTCAGCGGTACGCCCCTGCAGCCCTCAGCGGTACGCCCTTTTACAGCCTTCAGTGGTACACTCTCTTAAAACCCCAGCGGTACACTCTCTTAAAACCCCAGCGGTACACTCCCTTGAGCCTTCAGCGGTACGCCCCTGCAGCCCTCAGCGTTACGCTCCTGCGGCCCTCAGCGGTACGCCCTTTTGCAGCCCTCAGCGGTACACCTTGTTTCCCCTTCGCCGGCACACTACATACTTACATATATACATCACGATAAGGGCATTAATAATGGCAAATAAATTAATAAAAATTACGCTAACTAAAGGACTCCGAATGCGTAATATCAATCACAATAAAAGAGGTGGGAGGGGTAATAAAAAAAATAATAAATAACAAACAAATGATAATGATAAGAATAATCATGAATAAAAGAAGAGAAATCACCCCGGACAAAGGCATGGATGAACAATAAGCATCAAATCAGAAATCCCAGAAGATATAACTAAGAAAACCCCAGATAAAAGACATCAAGGCTCACACTGCAGCCCCTACCTCTCCCCGTGACCCGGGACAAAAGGAACAACAACGCCGCCCTTTCAGGTCAAGCCCGAGTCTTGGGAATTACTCCGATATGGCCAGGTCTTGATCTAACCTCGGGCCGACAGCTTAATCGGACCGGATTTGTTTCTCGTTTCGGATACCTTCCGAATCCTCATTGAAATTGCCATATGCTCGGCAGACATTTGAAGGGAGCTACCACGGTTTTCTCGCCGCGTTCCTATTACGGGCCCGTGTCCGAATATGAAAAGATCCCCGAGCGGCCTATGCGGCCGGCAATTTATGGCTTTAATAAAACCCTCAGTGTGATCTACCTATATCTCTCTCGCATAATTAGTATTACTCTTTTAGGCCGTGGGGCCCCTAATTTCGGCAATTAATCAAGGGTATTCCCTCGTATGGGGGATGTAAATGACGTCGTGACCTTCATGGCGCGACGGGATTCGGTCCCGACACGAACCACACAATCATCTGACGAAGTCAGATCGAGCGCACCATGGGCTCTTCGGAGCCCGAATAAATTGTCACTTTGTGACTGGCATGCCCACGCACTTAATAGATGAACCGCACGACCCAAGCGAATTTTTTTTTTTACTGCGTCCACAGCATCTCAAGCTTACAAACCACCAATCCAACACCAATTCCAAGCTCAACCACCATTTCAAGGAAATGCTTATGGTCGAGGACCGCAAGCCCAACAACCACTTCCCCGATTCAACCAGGGACAGGCCCCATACCAACCTCCTCAGCTCAATTACGGGCAGTCTTCCAATTCTCAACAAACCTATCAACCTCCTCTGCAACACCACCAGGACTCCCAAACTGATGATAGATTCCATCAGTTACAACAACTAATTCTGGCCCAAAATCAATCCTTCCAACAAACTATTCAAGCCCAAAGTCAATCTTTCCAACAAACCCTCCAAGTCCACCAACAAACCATCTCTAAGTTGGAGACTCAATTGGGCCAATTGGCTGAAGCCACCATGAGAAGGGAAGTGGGCCAATTGCCAAGTCAGCCCATTGCCAACCCCCGAAATAATCCTCCGGGCTTCCCACAACCAAACTTCCCCATTAACCAGCCAATTCCTCCTCTCCTCCAGCACCCATCAGGTCAAATACCACAAAAAGGCCCACAACTTGAAAATGCAAAAGCAATTTCGACCTTAAGAAGTGGTAAAGTCCTCAAAGATCCTCAAGGGTCCACTCCTAGTTCATCAGTCCAGGCCCCTGACATATCTTCTGATAGTGAGGAGGAGCCCAGCCAGGAAGAGGATGTCAAGGGAAAGAGGAAAATAGAGGAAGGGCCTAGCACTTACCAACCTACAGTGCCATTTCCTAATGCCTTAAAGCCCAAAAAGAAACAACCAGCCCATAATGAGGAGATGATGGAGCTCTTCAAACAAGTACATATCAACATCCCTATCCTCGATGCCATCAAACATGTCCCGGCCTATGCTAGATTCTTAAAAGAAATGTGCACTCCTAGGCGGGAGCCATGAGTGACCCCGGAAAAGGTTCGGCTTCCTGAGAACGTTAGTGCCGTAGTCCTCAACCAACTTCCAAGGAAGTTAAAGGACCCTGGAGCACCCCTTATCTCTTGCAACATTGGGGGTGTGACCTTTGATAAGGCTCTCCTTGATTTAGGAGCCAGTGTGAATTTACTTCCCACCTCCATCTATGAGCAGTTTGACATCGGTGAGCTCAAGCCTACACCCATTATTCTCCAGCTCGCCGATAGATCAATCAAGACTCCAAAGGGCCTTATTGAGGATGTCATTATTAAAGTGAATGAGTGCTACTTCCCTGCCGACTTTCTTATTTTGGACATGGTTTCTCCCCAAGAAATCAAGCATACTCCTATCATTTTGGGTAGACCATTTTTAGCCACGGCTAGGGCTAATATAGATTGTGCTTCAGGAGTTATGGACATATCTTTTGGGGATCAGAAAGTCAGCATCAACATTTTCAAGGCATCTAAATTTTATGATCAAAAAGAAGATTGCTATGTTGTTGACACCATTGAGGAGTTATTGGAAATTGAAGGGGACAGTAGGACCAGAATAAGAGAAGAAGTTGACATCTTGTCAACTCAACTTAGGACATGGCCCCCAGTTGAACCTTTACCTCAGCTTAAATCTGAACCAGCTCTTCCCTCTTTACAATCCCCTCCTCAGGTTGAACTAAAACCATTGCCGGCCTCCCTTAAGTATGCATTCCTAGGCCCAGACCAAACCTTGCCCGTCATCATAGCAAGTGACCTTGAACCTAAGCATGAGGAGAAACTAGTTGAGGTCCTTAAATCTCATAAGGGGGCTATAGGTTGGTCTGTCGCTGATCTTAAAGGGATTAGTCCATCCATTTGTCAGCACCATATTTATATGGAGGAGACTGCAAAACCTAGCAGAGACATGCAGAGGAGATTAAATCCACACATGAAGGAGGTGGTCAAAAATGAGGTGGTCAAGTGGTTAGATGCCGGAATCATCTACCCAATTTCTGATAGTCAGTGGGTCAGTGCAACATAAATAGTCCCCAAGAAATCAGGACTGACTGTGATCACCAATGATCAAGAGGAGTTGATACCTACTAGGTTGATCACGGGATGGAGGGTCTGCATTGATTATAGGAAGCTCAACTCTATGACAAAGAAGGATCATTTTCCCCTCCCATTCATTGACCAAATTTTGGAAAAATTAGCAGGGCAAAAATACTTCTGTTTTCTAGATGGGTATTCTGGGTACAATCAGGTGGCTATCTACCCAGAAGATCAAGAAAAAACCACATTTACATGTCCCTACGGAACATTTGCTTTTCGGAGAATGCCCTTTGGATTATGTAATGCGCCTGCCACATTTCAAAGATGCATGTTAGCAATTTTTTCTGACATGGTGGGTAACTTTTTAGAAGTTTTCATGGATGATTTCTCCATTTTTGGGGATACATTTGATTCCTGTCTTGATCACTTAGCCAAAGTAATGAAGAGATGCATTGACACTAATCTTGTCCTCAGTTGGGAAAAGAGCCATTTCATGGTTAAAGAAGGTATTGTTCTAGGGCACATAGTGTCGGCAAGAGGAATTGAAGTAGATAAAGCCAAAGTTGATCTCATTGCCAAACTGCCACCACCCACCTCAGTAAAACAAATCCGATCATTCCTGGGTCATGCCGGCTTCTATCGCCGGTTCATCCAAGACTTCTCCAAAGTTGCTAGACCTCTCACTAATCTGCTGGCTAAGGAAGTCCCATTCCATATTGACCAATAATGTCTTGAGGCTTTCGAATCATTGAAAATGGTATTGACCAATGCCCCAATCTTACAAACTCCTAATTGGTCATTACCTTTTGAAATTATGTGTGATGTCTCGTATTATGCTTTAGGTGCTGTTTTAGGGTAAAGGGTAGACAAAAAGCCTATGGTGATTTACTATGCGAGTCGCACACTCGCTGATGCCCAACTTAGGTACACCACAACAGAAAAGGAGTTACTTGCTGTTGTCTTTGCCCTTGAAAAATTTCGGTCCTATCTGCTAGGGGCCAAAGTCATTGTGTTCTCTGACCACTCAGCTCTCAGACACCTGCTGTCTAAAAAAGATGCCAAACCAAGGTTGATTAGATGGATCCTTTTATTACAAGAATTTGATTTAGAAATTTGGGATAAAAAAGGAAGTGAAAATGTTGTTGCAGATCACTTGTCCCGAATTATCACATCAGACACCACACCCTTACAAGACTCATTTCCAGATGAGCACCTCCTTAGTGTATCTCACATTCCACCCCCATAGTATGCACACATTGTCAATTACTTAGCCGTGAAAAAAATTCCTTAAGGTTGGTCTAAACAAGAAAAAGACCGCTTCTTTGCTAAGCTCAAATACTTCTTTTGGGAAGACCCTGAGCTATTCCATTTAGGACCAGACCAAATCATTCGGAGGTGTGCCCCTGAAGGTGAGCAACAAAGCATTTTGACATTTTGCCACACCTTAGCTTGTGGGGGGCATTTTTCAAGTAAGAAAACGGCAGCCAAAGTTTTGCAAAGTGGGTTCTATTGGCCCACAATATTTAAAGATGCATTCGAATTTTACAAATCTTGTGAGCGCTGTCAGGCTATGGGAAACATGTCACGCAGGGACATGATGCCTTTAAATCCTATCCTGGTTGTGGAAATTTTTGATGTATGGGGAATTGACTTCATGGGACCGTTTCCACCATCTTTTGGTCATGAGTATATTTTGGTGGCAGTGGATTACGTGTCTAAATGGATAGAAGCTATAGCCACAAAGACTAATGATCACAAAATTATCATGAAATTTGTTCGCAAGAATATTTTCTCTCGATTTGGATGTCCGAGGGCTATCATTAGTGATGGGGGTTCACATTTCATCCATTCTCAATTCCGGACTTTGCTTCGAAAGTATGGGATAACACATAAGATTGCTACCCCCTATCATCCCCAGACTAGTGGCCAGGTGGAGGTTTCTAATAGGGAGATCAAGAACATTTTGCAAAAGTCTGTCCGGCCCGATAGGAAAGATTGGTCAGAAAGATTAGATGATGCTTTATGGGCCTATCGGACCGCCTACAAAACTCCCATTGGCATGTCCCCTTATAGGCTTATTTTTGGAAAGCCATGTCATTTGTCAGTCGAATTGGAACATAGGGCCTATTGGGCAATCAAACAATTCAATCTTGATTTAGCACAGGCTAGTTCCCATAGAGCCCTTCAACTGAATGAGTTAGAAGAACTTCGCAATGAAGCCTATGAGAACTCTAGGATTTATAAAGCCCAGACAAAAGCATTCCATGATAAGCACATTTCACGTAAAACTTTTCAAATCAACCAAAAGGTCTGGCTTTTTAACTCTAGGCTGTGATTATTCCCCGGCAAATTGAAATCTCGATGGGATGGACCATATGTAGTAATTAAAATATTTGACCATGGTGCAGTAACAATTCTTGATCCTAAAACTGGTCAAACTTTCACTGTCAATGGTCAACGTTTGAAACCTTATATTGAAAATCTTCCAATGCTGCAGGAGGACTCTCTCAGACTGAGTGACTCATTGTGAGCTATATTGTGTCTGGCTGAAGACGTTAAACTTAGCGCTTCTTGGGAGGCAACCCAATTATCCTGTCTCTTTTCAAAGAAAAATATTTTTTTTTTTGATTGATTTTCTTTTTTTGTCTAAGGAGCATGGAGCATGGAGCAATATTTCTTTGATGACGACATCTCTCTCTCAGGTCGTATCTATCCTTCCCTCTACTTTTTATGGCTTTATTTCATTTCTATATCTTACTCATGCCATTAGGGACAATGTCACCTAAGTTGGGGGATAACTTGAGCTTGAATTTTCTCAAAATAATTATAACCTTTCATCACACCTCTAACAAGTGTTTCATGTTCATATTTTATGATGAGAAACGTTTCTTAGAATGATATGACTTAGAGTCTTACATGTGAAAGTTGCACATTAAAGGGATGAATTAATTGGTTATGTCTTTAGTCTTTTCCTCAGAATACACCTGAAAATTCTATTGAACTTGCACACAATTGCACAATAACAAGATCGGTGGATGACAAACATTAGGATGATGGGAATTTTACTTGACACTTAGGTGGTGATGAATATTATGCCCATTCGTTGAACATAATCGTGAGGAAAAAGCTACCTGCCAAAAAAAAAAAACACATGGAAAATGCCCCTGAACTTAGTAACCGGGCCTGCTTCTCCTAAGGCAAGAGTTGAGGTTCGCGTCAAACGGCGAAGGGATGTGCAGCACCGTGTGTCAAAAAAAAAAAGAGAGAAAAAAAAAGAAGAAGTATAAACTGGCAGAGTGAAGCTACCTGTAATTCGAGAAGCTCAATTTAAGAGGTGGGCAGAATTGAAAATCATCTTTAAGTGAAAGGTAGAAGACTCATTCATCTAGATTATTTGGAAGTCACTAGTCAAGTTATATCACTCATACACAAAGAGATATTTAATTTTGAGTGTATCCTGAGGAAAGGTCTAAACACATGGACTGATGAAATTTATACCAAATTCATTCTACTTGAACTTGTAATACTCCAAAGTCTAAATCATTATGCATAATGTTCTTGCCATGATCTGTGACACATGAGTATTTGCTAGTCCTAATTTTATAATTGTTTACATTGCTAAGGGACTAGCAATGTTCAAGTTGGGGGGTGTGATAAGTCTCCATTTCTTATGATAATACATCGCATAAACACCATTTTATGTGCATATAATTAGGTAATTATGCATATTTCATAGTTAACCTCAACTCCACATTTAAATTGGAGCTTTCACGTAAATTGATTAATTCAATTATCTTATTTAATAATAAATTAAAGTTGAGGGCCATGATCATTAAATCTCCATTGCATAATCATGAGCATTTGATATTTATGTGCACATTGTGGTAATTTGTATGGACTAAAGTGCAATTATGTGTGTGTAGGACACCGAAGGCAATTACAAAAGAAGTTGGGGGCAAAAGGGTCATCACCATTTTGACCAAGTCAAATAAAGAATTCAAATTATTTTGATTGGAGGGAAAGGAAAGTTTAAAATTTCGAATTCAAAGTTTGAAAAGGAGGAATCCAAACTTTAAGTTTGGAAAGGAGGAAAAGGACATCCAAAATTTGAATTAAAGGAGAGACATGATGAGCCTTGGGAAATGGGGTGCCTAAAGTCCAAGAAAGGGGGTGCCCACCTACTTTTACTCTTCCCCATGCATCATATTCCATTTGAATCTTAGCCATCCATCTCCTTTTGATATAATCTCCACCCTCTATCTACCAAACTTTCCCTATAAATAGCGCATGGTAAGGAGGAGAAGGGAGTCTTTTCTTTGAGCAATCTTTCACTCTCCCTCTTTCTCTCCTAACCTTAGGCCTCCGATTTCTCCCATGTAAGTTCATTTTCTCCTTTTGTGTTATTCATAAAAGTTCTTCATTTTTAAGTCCTCTACAATTTCTTCTTCTTGCTCAACTTCTAATTCCTTCTGGTTTTCAAGCTATTTTGTATTCTTCACTGTGCTGTCCTGTTCATCTGTGAAACAGTTTTCTCTCTGTTCTTCCCCTTATTTCTCCCTCTTCTAGTCATTTTCTACTCTTACTGTCTTCATAAAAGTTCTTGGTTTTTACGTGTTCTACAATTTCTTCTTCTTGCTCATCTTCTAATTCCTTCTGGTTTTCAAGCTATCTCTCATTTTTTAACTTGCTGTCCTGTAATTTTACTGTTCATCCGAGGTGCTAGCTTCGGTTATGTCTCCATTTTGAAGCCCTTCGTTTCTTCTTTTCTCTCTGAGTTCTTCATTAAAGTTTTTCCTCTCTTCCACCTCTTCAACTTCTTCTTCTTGGGCATCCCCTAATTCCTCTTGGGTTCAAAGTTATTCACCCTCTAAAGATTGCTTCAACGACGAAGGCGACTTCCTCCCGGCGTAGACGACATCTTCCACAAGGTTGTTCGTGATCCAAGGCCAAGAGAGGACGGCGCTATCATCACCATTGCTGCTACCATCTCCAAACTCCAGGCTTTTCTTGTGTTATTATTTTTGTGATTTTTATGATATTTCACTTCATTGTAATCTCATTGTGTCATTAGTATAAACGTGTTTCACATCTCATGTACTCTTTCTTTTAAGTTAATGAAAGGAGTTGCTCTCTTGATCTAGTTCTTACTCTTCTTCCCTCTCTATCTCTTTCTTCTATATCTTCTTTCCACTTCATACAATTATTTTCTATAGCATAAGCGCATAGTCATGGTGTTTTCAATTAAGTGTTTGGTTTGTTCATCATTTCACTATTTTCTTTAAGCAAATCCAAATCATAAGTGTTTTTCAAAGGACTCTAAGGTTTTTAACTCTAAAAATCTCTTCTTCCCTGTGGATTCGACCCTTCTCGCCACCATATTACGTCTCTCTTTTATCTAGTACGAGTTAGAATTTTTAAGATTGATACGCGTGTTTTAAACGACGAACTTTCGCGTTATCACACCCCTCAACGTGCCCTTCGATGGCACACCTTCAAGCACTAACTTGTGCCCCAGCGACACACCCTGAAGTGCCTGTAACGGCACACTCCCCTCAAGCCCCCTCAGCGGCACGCTCCCAGGTGTCCTCCAACGGGGAATAAAGAAAAGGAGAAAAGGGAAGAGAAGATGAGAAGAAGAAAATAAGAAGAGGAAGCTCCCCTGGTGCCTCCAGCGGCACACTCCATGGGATGCCCCAGCGGCACACCCCCCTGGTGCCTCCAACGGCACACTTCCTCAAGCCTCCAGCGGCACACCCTTGTGCCCCTTCAACGGCACACTAGTTCATGCACTCCAGTGGCACACCCTCTGTGCCCCATCAAAAGCACATTCCCTATGCCCCTCTAGTGGCACACTCCTTTTCAAACCCACTAGCGGCACACTTCTTCAGCTCCTCCAATGACACGCCCAAGTGCCTTCTCCAACGACACACTTGTTGGCCTCTCCAACGGCACACCTCATTGGCTTCTCCACTACAGTGCGTGTAGCATGCTCGAGCACTGTTGCGCGGCTAAGCACTGTAGCAGGGACGAACACTGTAGCAGGGCCGAGCACTGTAGCATGATCAAGCACTGTAGCAGTCTGAGCTAAAGTTGGAGAATGCCGTGCTATTGTAGCAACTGAGCCTGAAGAGAGCAATATAGCATGGCAGAGCACTGTAGCAGACCGAGCACTGTAGCAGTCCGAGCTAAAGTTGGAGAAGGCCGTGCTATTGTAGCAACCGAGCCTGAAGAGAGCAATATAGCATGGCCGAGCACTATAGCAGACCGAGCACTGTAGCAGTCCGAGCTAAAGTTGGAGAAGGCCGTGCTATTGTAGCAACCGAGCCTGAAGAGAGCAATATAGCATGGCCGAGCACTGTAGCAGACCGAGCACTGTAGCAGTCCGAGCTAAAGTTGGAGAAGGCCTGGCCGAGCACTGTAGTAGGCCGAGCACTGTAGCAGTCTTCCTGTCTGACAAAAGGACTGCTTTTGACCAGTAGTCTCACCTTTTTGGCTGACAGCTCATTGCCTTGCACTGCAAGAAGCCATCTGGTATGATGGAGACTTGGACTTCTAATACAGTGAGGAAACGATTTCACGTCCGTCTGTATAAATGAGGCCTCCCAGAGGGCTGAAGAGGAGGAGGACCCCGGTGAAGAGAAGGAAGAGAAGAAGAAGAAGAGAAAAGAAAAAGGAAAGGAGAAGCTCCTGCTCCCCCTTGCTGGTCCGTCCCCCACCGACTGTGTGCAAAAAAAGGAAGAGAAGAAGAAGAAGAGAAAAGAGAGAGGAAGGAGTGGATGCTCAATTATTCCCCCCACTGTATTTCTGTTTTCATTCTCTCCCCCCCTGCAATGTACTAGCCCATGTATCTCTCCTCTTTTTATGAGGAATAGAAGAAAAGCTTGCAAACATTTTCTATATCTTCCTACAAATATTCCTTCTATGTCTACATTTCTCGCTGTTTTACTTTCTTCATGGTTCCCCATTGTCTGTCTCTGAATACCACCGCTCCCCTTATATACATTCACCCGGTGCATCCCCAGTCTATGTCAGCCTAGTGTCCCTCGTTCTGTGTTTTCTCCGAGTTTTCTGAAGTTTTCTCAAAGGTGTTGCTGCCTTGGCACCCACCTCAAATTGTCGGGTTCCGCCACTCCTTGTGGGCGCGTTCCCTGTATCTCCCTTACGATCCGGGTCAAGGGGAGATGCTGTCAAATTTTCATCAGAAATAATAACATGGTAAGAGACAAAGGAAGCAACAAACAAATGAAATGAATAATGGTAAAGTGTTTCAACCGAGATAAGAGAACCACAGACAATATGAAGAGAATCGGACCAGAGGATAACCAAGAAATTTGAACATTTGTCATGCAAAGAAGAAAGAAAGGGAAATGATCAAGAGGAGAGAAGAGAAAGCCCACGTGCATTGCATAAGACCAAAGAGGAGAAGAGAAGAAAAGACATAAGAAGATGAAGGAGAAGCCCCTCTTGGGCTTTACCCGGTACACCCTAGCCATGCCTTGCCCGGTACACCCCATCCAAGCTTTACCCGGTACACCCTAACCGCGCCCTGCCCGGTACACCCCTCTTTGGTCTTGCCCGGTACACCCTGTCCAGGTCTTGCCCAGTACACTCTGATCATGTCTTGCCTGGCATACCCTTCCTAGCCCCTTCTCCGGTACACTCTTAAACCCTTCCGCCCGGCACAGCCTCTCAGTCACCATCACCCGGCGCAACCTCGGCATGCCTCTCGCCTTGAATGCAGCAATAAAAAAACAACAACAACATAATAATGAAATAATAATAATAATTATAATAAATAAAAAGATAAATAATAAAGATAAATAAATAATTTCATAAAAGAAAAGGGAGGACATAATGCACATGTAATATAAGAAGGATCAATGAGGAGCACATGAACTAAATGAATAAACAAATGAATGATGATAACGATAAATAATGGTTGTAATAATGAACAGAACGATGCGGCTCTAATCATCTCCGGCCCCTTTTGGCTCATCTCTCCACGCATGCTCCCAACATAACAAATAATAATAATAATAATAAATAATGATAACAAATTCAAAAAAATGGATGAATAAGTAATAGTAGCCAAGGAACATATAATGATGATAATAATAATAATAAGCTAAAATAAAATATAAGAAGTAAACAAATAACGATAATAATAATAATAATAATAATAATAATAATAATAATAATAATAATAACAAACTCACAAAAGGGAATAAAAAATAATGATAATAAGAAAATAGTAGATAATAATAATAACAAATTCAAAAAAAAGGAGATAAATGAATGAATGATAATAATAAAGAAACAAGGTATAATAACAACAAAATCAACAAGAATAATAAATAGACAAATGGTAATAAAACAAACAAATGATACTAACAAACTTAACAAAAGATAACAAATAAACAAATAATAATGGAATACACTAATAATAATAAACAAATCCACCCTAAAAAAACCATATATATATATATAAGAGAACAATAATAATAATAACAAAAAAGTAATAATTAAAATTTAAATAATGATAAAACGACGAGATCTGCCCCGCAGCCTTGTCTCTCCTCAGGACCCGGTATAAAGGGAATATTAATGCCGCCCATCCGAGTCGAGTTCGGACCTTGGGAACCATCCCAATACGGCCGTAACCCGACGTTGCCCTGGGCCGATAGTCGTCAAATCGGATTCGTTCTATTGGGATTCGTTCCCGCCCTTTCATTGAAATTGCCGCAAACTCGGCATACATTTGTACGGGGTCGTTCCTATCTACGTCGCACCTTCAATATGGACCCTTGTCCGAATATCAAGTGGTCCGCATGTGACTGACAGAAATCTGAATAGAACGAGATGGCTCCTGTCATCCCTGGACCCTATATACAGGAATATCAATAAGGCCTTTGTGGGCTGTGCTCGGACCTCGGGTCCGTCCCGATTATGGTCATTATCTGACCCACACCCTCGGCCTATAGCTCGCTTCCTTCGATCATGTTTTGGTTTTGGAATCTAGTCCCGAGACTCTTCCCCGTTGCCCTTCGGCACCGGGAACATTAATGATGCCCACGCAAGCCCCGTTTGGACCGCGGGAGGCGCCCCCGGTATGGTTCCGACTCGATCTCGCACCGGACCAATAAATTCGCTAGTCTCCTGCTATACTAACCGAGATTTAACCGAATGTTTTCAGTGTCTCGGAATAATGTATTCGTCGTATCACGGCATACATATGTTCCAGGTCCTCCTGCGACGATTATGATATCTTCAAGCCGGACACCCGTCCGAATATTAAACGGTCTCCCGAATGACCGACACGTTTCGAACTTCCGCTTCCCTAGACACAGGGCTTTTTAGCCGACTCAAGGGATATTCCCTCGTTGTCCCTTGGCACCGGAAATATCAATGACGCTCATGCAAGTCTTGTTTCGACTGCGGGGGGCCCACCACAGTATGGTCGCAGCTTGCTCTTGCATCGGGCCAACAGATTTATTGGTTTTTGACCGCTCCAACCGAGGCTCAGCCGAATGTTTTCCGCTCTTCCAAACAATAAATTTACTGTACCTCGGCATACATGCATTCCGGTTTTCCCATGACAACCGTGATTTTCTCGAGCCGGACATACGTCCGAACATTAAATGGTCAGTACATGACCGACATGACCGCGAATGGTTTTTCTTCTCGCCCTCGCGCGAGGATTTCAATACCTCGTAATAGACCTTCCATGCAATTGATTTCTTAGCCATGAGGCCCTGAATCCCGGCGATTAATCAAGGGTGTTCCCTCGTATGGGGGATGTAAATGACGCCGTAACCTTTATGGCGCGGCAGGTTTTGGTCCCGACACGAACCACACAATCGTCTGACCGAGTCAGATCGAGCGCACCATGGGCTCTTCGGAGCCCGAATAAATTGTCACTTTGTGACTGACACGCCCACGCACTTAATGAACCGAATAAAGCCAATAAACGAACGAACTAGAAGAATAAACAAACAGAAGTGTCGAAAAGTGCGTCCACAAGTCTGGCACGCCTGGTGGGACCAAACCACCCTTCATCTCTTCGCCGGGATTCAGGGCCTCATGGCCCCCCTCATAAACGATGTTTGCCTACTTTGATGAATTGCAGGTGCTGTCTTCGCCTTCCCTATAGGGAGAAAAGCCACTAGGCGCAATCGTCTTCGTGGCCTCGGAGGTGCTACCCCGGGGCACATGGAGCTTCCAGGGATTGTGAAGGCCACCGCTAAAAAAAAAAGAAGAGAGAAGAAAAAGAGAGAAGAAGGGAGGGGAAATCAAACCCCCCTTTCCTCAAGAAGAAAAGAAGAAAAGAAGAAAGGTAGAAAAGAAAGAAGCAAAAAAAGAGAAGAGAGAGAATCTACGAGAGAGGGTTATATGGCCGCATCCGTCAACACCCGTGCTGAACAAAGATTACTATTGTGGGTTGATGCGATGGAGCGAACCACTCATCCCCTCCCTGAGGGGGTGAGCGCTCTCCTGCACACCCACATCGGTCTATTACACAAAAGAGAAGAGAAGAAAAGAAAGGACAAGAAGAGAAAGGTCGGCAAGCATTGCTGGCCAAAAGAACAAGAAGAAACTCGGCATCCCGCCCGGCTCCAGGAGGCTCCAAGTCCGCGGCGCTCTGACTCGGCCCATTCCTCTTCCCTGCTGCCTCTATTCGGCATAAGACGGCCCCTCGGGTGACTATTAAAAGACCCAACAAGCCGCAACTGTAGCTTGATGAATTGCTGCCTGCTGCGCGGAATGCTTTATAGCGATGAAGACAAGCACGGCCACCACTCCCAAAGAGAGCATGCACATACCCCACCATGGGGGATAAGAAGAAGAGGTATACCCCGCCATAGGGGCATAAGAGGCAAAATATATATATATACACCCCCGCCGTGGGGGCACGTGAGAAGAATCTACCCCGACCAGGGGGCATAAGAAGAAACAAAGCTGCACCCCGAATCGGGGGACATGTGAGGCAAAAGATACACCTCGGCCTGGGGGTATTTGAAGAAGAAACATACCCCGCCAGGGGACATAGAAGTCATAAAGAATATGCCCCGGCTTGGGGGCATTTGAAGAGAACACGCCCCGGCTAAGGGGCATATGAAGAAGAAACATACCTCATCTTGAGGGCCTAGAAGCTATAAAGAACACGCCACGGCTCAGGGGCATATGAAGAGAAGTCCACCCTGGCTTAGGGGTATTTGAAGAAGAAGGATACCCCGCCTCGGGGGACATTGCAAGCAGCGATACACCCTGCTAGGGCGCACAGGAAGCAAACCACACCCCACTCTTGGGGACACATAAAGAGAGTACACCCCGCCATGGGGGCACATGAAGAGAATCCACCCCGACTCGGGGGTACATGAAGCAACAAAGAATACACCTCGCCTTAGGGGAGTCTGAAGAAAAAGCATACACCCCACTTTGGGGGCACAAGAAGCAAACATTCCCCAGCGTGTCGGGGCAGAAGAAGAAGAATTTCCCCCCTCGGGGGCATATAAAAAAGAAAAGTAAAGATACACCCGGTGCCCGACGCACATGAAGAGAAAGGCACCTCCCTTTGGGGGCACAACAAGCAACAAAGATACACCCCGACTAAGGGGCACAGGAAGAGAAATACACCCCTGCTCCAGGGGCATATAAGATAAAACTATACCCCGATTTAGGGGCATTTGAAGCAAAGACTTCACCCCGCCTCAAGGGGGGCATAAGAAGCGAAAGATATACCCCACCCCGGGGGCATAGGAAGAAAACACACCCCTCCTTGGGGGCATGAGAAGCGAAGAGATATGCCCCGCCATGAGGCAGTAGAGGCAAAATGCATTCCCCCGGGGGCACATGAAGCAACATACCCCTCGCCTCGGCAGCATATGAGGCCAAGAGGCTACATCCTGGCTCGGGAGCATAAGAAACGAAAGATATACGCCACGGCGGGGGCATATGAAGTCAGGAATCACACCCCCATCTTAGGGTTATTTGAAGAAGAAGCATACCTCTCCTCGAGGGCCTAGAAGCTATAAAGGGCATGCCTCGACTCAGGGACATATGAAGAGAAGTCCACCCTGGCTTAGGGGTATTTGAAGAAGAAACATACCCCGCCTGGGGGCATAGAAGCCGTGAAGAGTATACCCCACTATGGGGATATTTTAAGAGAGCTACACCCCGCCTCGGGGGCATTAAAAAAAACACACCCTGGTCTGGGGACATAGAAGCCAAAAAAAATACACCCCGCCTGGGGGCACAGAAGCGAAGAGGCAAAACACACCCACTCAGGGGGGATGCATACCAAATGAAGCTACACCCCAACCTGGGGGCCCATTAAGAGAAATACACCCCAACATGGAAGCATTAATGAGGAAAGAAGAGCAGAATAAAGGAAAAGACATATGAGGCGGACGTGGTCCTCGAGCCCGTCTCATCACACAAAAGAAGAGAAAAAATGAAAAGAAGACACATGAGGCAGACGTGGTCTTCGAGCCCGCCTTATCACGTGAAAGAAGAGAAGAAAAGGAAGAAGAGACACATGAGGCAGACGTGGTCCATGAACCCGCCTCTTCACATAAAAGAAGAAGAGCAGAACCAAAAAAGGACACATGAGGCAGACGTGGTCTTCGAGCCCGCCTCATCACACAAAAAGAAGAGAAGAAAAGAAAGAAAAGATCATGAGGCATACATGGTCTTTGTACCTGCCTCTCCATAAAAGAAGAAGAGAAAGAACAGTCACGAGGCGAACATGGTCTTTGCACCTGCCTCTTCATAAAAGAAGAAGAGAAGAAGAGAAGGCACAATCATGGGGCAAACATGGTCTTTGCACCTGCCTCTCCATAAGAGAAGAAGAGAAAGAATAATCACGGGGCGAACATGGTCTCTGCACCTGCCTCTCTACAAAAGAAGAAGAGAAGAAAAAAAAAGAGACAATCACGAGGCGAACATGGTCTTTGTACCTGCCTCTTCATAAAAGAAGAAGAGAAAGAACAGTCACGAGGCGAACATGGTCTTTGCACCTGCCCCTTCATAAAAGAAGAAGAGAAGAAGAGAAGGCACAGTCACAAGGCGAACATGGTCTTTGCACCGGCCTCTCCGCAAAAGAAAAGAAGAAAAGGAAGAAAAGACACATGAGGCAAACGTGGTCCTCGAGCCCGCCTCATCACACAAAAGAAGAGAAGAAAATAAGAGACATGAGGCAAACATGGTCTTTGTACCTGCCTCTCCATAAAAAGAAGAAGAGAAGAAGAGAAAGAGCAGTCACGAGGCAAGCATGGTCTTTGCACCTGCCTCTTCACAAAAAAAAAGGGAAAAGAAGAGAAAGAATGATACGTGAGGCAAACATGGTCTTTGCACCTGCCTCCCTGTAAAAGAAGAAGAGAAGAGAAAAAAGGATACATGAGGCAAACATGGTCTTTGCACCTGCCTCTCTACAAAGGAAGAAGAGAAGAAGAGGAAGAAGAGTCACGAGACACACGTGGTCTTTGCACCCGCCTCTCCACGCAAAAGAAGAAGAGAAGAAAAGGAAGGAAAGACACATGAGATAGACGTGGTCCTCGAGCCCGTCTAATCACACAAAAGAAGAGGAGAAAAGAAAGAATACACATGAGGCAGACATGGTCCTCGAGTCCGCCTCTCCACATAAAAGAAGAAGAGCAGAACCAAAAAAAGAACAGACATGGGGCGAACATGGTCTTCGAACCCGCCTCTCCATACAAAAGGAGAAGAGAAGAAAAAAAAGAGACATGAGACAGATGTGGTCTTCGAACCCGCCGCTTCACGAATCCTTCTCCTCGGCTCTTGTACGCTGCTACCCGACGCCCTTCGGCTCAACTGTGTCGGCCAAGGCCCACTATCAGATTGATCCACCCGTCCCACCGCGCTCTCCGATATCTTTTCGGCTTTACAGCCTACTTCTAACATCTCTCGGCTTGTCAGCCTGCTCCCAATATCCCTTGGCTTTTTAGCCTACTTCCCAATATCGTCGGCTCTTGCAGCCTGCTTCCCAGAATTCGGCCTTTACGGCCTGCTTCCTAGAATTCGGGCTTCACGGCCCGCTTCCCATAATTTTGGCTCCTGTAGCCCGCTTCCCAATATCTTTGGCTCTCGCAGCCTACTTCCCAGAATTCGGCCTATGCGGCCTGCTTCCCAGAATTTGGCCTTTACGGCCTGCTTCCTAGAATTCGGCCTTCATGGCCCGCTTCCCAATTCCGGCTCCTGCAGCCCGCTTCCCAATATCTTTGGCTCTCGCAGCCTACTTCCCAGAATTCAGCCTGTGCGGCCTGCTTCTCAGAATTTGGCCTTTACGGCCTGCTTCCTAGAATTCGGCCTTCACGGCCCGCTTCCCAATTCCGACTTTTGCAGCCCGCTTCCCAATATCTCTGGCTCTTGTAGCCTGCTTCCCCTTGGCTTTTATGGCCTGCTCCCCAAGTTTGGCTCTCGCAGCATGCTTACCTTTGGCCCTCGTGGCCTGCTTCCCAACTTCGGCTCTTTGCAGCCCGCTTCTCAGCTTCGGCTTGTAGCCTGCTTCCCCAACTTTGGCTCTCGTAGCCTGCTTACCTTTGGCCCTCGTGGCCTGCTTCCCAACTTTGGCTCTTTGCAGCCTGCTTCTCAGCTTCGGCTTGTAGCCCGCTTCCCCAATTCTGGCCCTCGTAGCCTGCTTACCTATGGCCTTCATGGCCTGCTTCCCAATTCTGGCCTTTGTAGCCTGCTTATCTTTGGCCTTCGTGGCCTGCTTCCCAATTCTAGCCCTCGTAGCCTGCTTATCTCTGGCTCTCGCAGCCTGCTTCCCCTCGGCTTTTTATAGCCTACTTCCCGACTTTGGCTCTTGCAGCCTGCTTCCCTTTGGCCCTCGTGGCCTGGCTCTCGCAGCCTGCTTCCCCTCGGCTTTTTATAGCCTACTTCCCGACTTTGGCTCTTGCAGCCTGCTTCCCTTTGGCCCTCGTGGCCTGCTTCCCAACTTCGGGGTCTTTGCAGCCTGCTTCCCAACTTCGGCTCTTTGCAGCCCGCTTCTCAGCTTCGGCTTGTAGCCCGCCTCCCCAACTTTGGCTCTCGTAGCGCGCTTCCCTTTGGCCTTTGTGGCCGGCTTCCTAATGTTGGCTCTCCTAGCCTGCTCCCCCAACCTTTGGCCCTTGTAGCCCTCTTCCCAGCATCTCCCGGCTTCTATGGCCCACTTCCCTAATACCCTTTCAGCCGTTCGCGGTCTACTTCCCTAATACCTTTACTACCACTATACTTATACGTAACAACAATATTTTCTTATGCAAAAAAAAACACAAAAAAAAAACAAAAAAAAGAAGAAAATGGAAACAAGAAAAAGAGAATGCATGATCGCCCTGCTTGCATGGTTGCTTAGTATTGTTGACACCCGTTTTATACCCAATAAGTCGGGTCATCTCCTTATTTGATGGGGACATCAACGTCAGCCCGCTCACTTTGTGTTTGCATCTACGTCCTTTTGTATTTGTATGTACGCCCTTGTGATATATGGGTACACAATAGTAGGTCTTAGTGGGTTTATTTGCAAAAGGCCATTGGGTTTCTTTGTAAATGTGCATGTAGGCCCTGCAGGGGCCCCCTCCCTCCTCCTTATTGGTCCACCTGGACTCCTGGGTCCAAGGTGGCTGGTCCATGGTCCAAACTTGGACTTGGACCAAGAATTAATTAAAGAAGACAAATTCCAATTGTCTTCTTAAAGGGGGGGGGGGCGAACCTTATTGTTTAATGGGGTTTAATGTGGTTGTCAAACCACATCCCAACCCTTCATCAATCAACCCTTGATCCAAGGGCTTAGAATAGGTTAGACCCCTTGCATATATATACTTGTATTTTTCATATTGCATGAATTAATGAAGAGAAAATTGGCATTTGCCCCCAAGTGAGATTTGCACCCCTCCCCTCTCTCTACCTGGTTCCTCCACCCCCTCTCCCCTTTCTAGAGTGTAATCCCTTCCCCCTTGATCCCCTCCAGCATCTGAAGCAACTCCGGTGATCACCGCCGCCATCGTCTCACCGCCGACGCGTCGTCGCCAACGGTTTCGGTGTTCTGTCCACCCAGGACAGACCCTACTTCTCCGAATTCCTGCTGTCACTCCCTTCGTCTTCTGAAGCTCAAAATTTCATGGTTGGTTCCCCTCTAGAACCCTTATCCCCACAAAAAAAATCACGTCAAAATTCATCCTTTAGAATTTTTTTGATTTTCGTCCAAGTCCAAGTTCCAGATCTGTCCTGGTTCTGTTTACTGTTCATCAGCTCTGAGTTTACCCCATTCGAACCATCTTTTGATTTTTTTTGGGTCGCCCAAATTTATTGGGAGTTCTGTCCACATCCCTCTACCACCAGGAATTTTATTAATTTTTGGTTCACCCTCCAAGTATTTTTAAATTTCGTCCAAGTTCCCAAAAATAGTCTGCCCACAGTTTCCCAGATCCGACCCAGGTCTAGTAAAAAAATACCAGAAAATCCATTTCTTCTCCAATAAAAAAACCAAAAATAGTCCCGGATTCCTATCTCAGAGACCTTCAACTTTGCTGAAGGATTCATTGCCAGATTCGGAGGTCTTCTCCCCGGTCAACGTCGATCTTCAGAGAAGTCAGAACCTGCCCCTGCAGTTCTGGCCAGATTCCAGCAAGCTTGTAAAATACATGATCAGAAATACAGATCTGATTATTTTTTTTGAAGACCCCTACGTCGAAGTATTCTGAGTCAGCTTTCCAACGGCTCTAAGTTCGTCGCGTTCCGACGACGGGGCTGATCGCAGCAGCAGTTTCCTCCAAGTCGCGCGCCTGCAAACAGAAGTTCAGGTTTGTGGCCGAGTTCCCCGCGAGCGTCGTCCGAGGGCCGCCCGGCGTTCGGTGGTCGTTCCAGCAGCTCGCCATCCCAGGGGAACGCTTTCCAGGTGTCTCCACAACAGAGGAGTCATCAGGCCCCACACGACCCCTCCGGTCAATACGTGGGCCCCCACTAGCACGAGTACGCGTGAAGCCGAAGCATTGCCCGAAACTGCCCGTCAACCCGAACTTGGTCCTCCCGGGCCCACTTGTGTCGCCCTTTACCTCCCTGCGTGGAGTGGGCTTATTTGTACTGCTGTAAACATAATGTACTAAGTTCCCGGGAGTACGAGCTTTGGCCGGGTGCCGTCTTCGCCACGCCGAGAGCGTGGAGGTATCGCCTTCACCCTTACACTTGGCATTAGCTTAATTCTTTATATGCTTTATATGCCGCTGCTAGAGAGCATGTGTAGGGATATCTAGCTCGCCTTCAATTTATAATATCACTGCTGCGAGAGAGAGCGAAGCCGTCCCGTGACCCGATCCGGGCGCAAAAGAGAGCCGACCACCCTAGCTCATTGCCGGTTTCTCAACCGCGCACATCCGACGCTTCCCTCGTTAAGGGACGATCGCGAGCTTGTCGTGTCCGTGGTCCCATCCCGCATCATTATTTCATTCTATATGATGCTCCGAGTTGTTCACTCTTCATTGAGTCTCTTGATCAGTTGAAGCCTGTTTGCTGGGTCTTAATTCCTGGATTAAGATGTGGCTCCCGGTGGCATTTCGTTGGATGAAGCTTAGCAAAACCCTTCACTCTATTTTTGGAACCTCAATGATAATAACGGTCTCAGTCAGGCGCGTTGCTTCCTTCTGATGGATAGATCCTGGGCCGTTACTCTTTGAAGAGTCTTAAGGCTTGAGGCCTCGTTTTCAGTGCTTATCCCTTAATTTCCACGTTGATAATAACGGTCTGTCGTGCAGCCGTCGTTTCATTCTGACGCCCTATGCCTTGGCCGTTGCTTCTTTGAAGAGTCCTATTGTTTGGATCTTCTTCCCGTTGATCTTATCTCTTTGGGATAGGGTTGAAAATGGCGGCCGTTCCTTGATGCGTTACTTCCAAGTGGCGGTCTGTCGTGCAGCCGTTACTTCCTTCCAAGAGTCCTGGCAGTTCAGGCCTTTTTTCTGCTACTCCGTGGTCGAGATAAGGATTTGGATTGACATTATCTCTTTCAAATCTGATCCTCAGGACCTCCCGTTCGATCCTATGGACTCTTGGTGATATTATCTTCGAGGATTTGCTAAGAGTTATCTCCTTTCACGTTTGAATTATCCTCTGCTCGATCTAAGAGTTTGAGGGTCTATAAATAGAACCCTTGACTTCATGGCCAAGGGGAGGAAGATTCGAATTCACGACGAAGTGCTGCCAAACTCAGGAGCCATCTTCATCCAAGAGGAACTGCTTCCCACGTCCATCCATCTCATAATCAAGGGAGTACTTTAGTTTTGGTCTTTCAAGTTCATCATTGCATGCTTGAGTCCTTCCTTGGTTTTTCCTCAATCCAAGCATTGTCCCTCCTCTTTCTCCATGTTTTTCACTATCCTCTAAGCATATAAACATCTTCCCAAACTTTTAAAACACCCAGAGGGGTTAAAAAAACCAAAACTCCACGGTAATCCCCTCTCCTTTTGACGATGTTAAGTCCTTTGAGAATTGATGCTATGCTTGTGAAAAGGACTAATTGAGGTTATTGTGTTTGATCTTTCTACATCTTTGGCAGGTTTACAGGTTCATTGACACGAGGCCCAGGTCTTCTAGCCGGATGGAAGAGTTGGAGTTAAAAGAATTCAAGCTTTGTTACTGCAGGTTATCTGACGGTCTTGGGCAGGTGCGTCATTCGTCTCCGGCGGTCTATCGTGTGGCCGTCACTTCAAAGCGACGCACGGGGTTCTGGCCGTTACTTCCAAGTTGATCTGCAGGCTTTCTCTGGTTTTCTCTCCCGTTGGCGGGTGTTTCATCCACCTATTTCCAAGGTATATTCAGGTTCTTTTGACTTGTTTTACTTTGGTGGCGATCACATCTTTCCTTGGTATTGGGCATTAGCTGTCTTCTTCATCGACAATCTTTATTTTCCTTGCTTGCTCCACCTTCACGGTGTGTTTTTATTTATTCCTTGCTCCACGCCCCGGCGTGTGTTTTTCTTTTCCTTAGCGTAGTTTGATTGAGATAGCATGCCCATACTAGAGCTAGCTATGATTGCCTAGGTTCATGTTCACATGTTCATAGGTTTGAGTAGATCTTTGATTGCTTGTTTGTCATCTTGCCATATTACTTTGCAAACCTCAAAAGTCAGATAAAAGATAGGCAAATAAATATCAACAGATAATTTTTTGGCGATCACGGTGGGACGACTTGTGCCAATCGTGCTTTTGATTCTTGTTTAAACCTGCCATCATCTGCTTGTGGAGTTGCCTTTTGTTTCCCCTTTGATTATTGCTCATTCTGGTTTTCTGAGTTCTCTGACGGCCAGGTGTCCCCGCGTCAAAGTTCTCTGACGCAGGGGCATTAGACCGCCACTTTGGTTCTGCTGTGTGAGCTTCCACGGGCCTTCCGGTTACTTCTGTCTGGTTTTGGTTCCCTGGCTCATCTGACGGTCTCATCCCCCTGCGTTACATCTTATCTGGCGGTCTGGCGCCCTTAGACCGTTATTATTCTCTGACGCAGGGTCCTTCGACCGTTATTCTCCTGGCAGGTACACATCCGAGGTGCATTTATTTCCGCGGTTTTTGCTGTGATTTATTACTTGGGTGATACTTGACCGCCTCCTTGCTTTGCTCATATCTCCATGTCATTGTGTGCATCATTGATTGCTAGATTTTAGGTTAGACTTTACATGCACTCCGGTGCACATAGGGTCATTCATCTTGTCATATCTTAGATTGTATTTTCCTACCTTGTTGTGAGGACCTCTCGTCTCCATATTCCTTGGAGCCGACCAGGAAATCATAACAGGGACCTCCGTAAGTCCCCGCGAGCTGTGGATTCCCACACGGATGCCGGGCTGGTTGTACCTTTCCCACCCCGTGTCTAGGGTTGCATAGGTGAAGGAGTGGTCACACTTAGAGTCAAACCAAGTCCCATATTCATCTCCTACTAGGAACCCATTGTTGAGAGCACATATCAATCAATCCACTAAAGTTCCAAAGGAGAAATCATAAGAACCTTGTTGCATCATCTTAAAACAATTTGGTTGATATTTGAGTGTCTTCATCTTTTATTACTTACATCTTGTTAGAATCACCTAAGTTTGGTTGCTTATTGAGTGTCTTTTGTTGGTTGTTTTCGCATTTCCAAGGTTGCCCGCTGCATGTGGGGTTGTTTTCGTCCGTCTGAATCATCTTCTCGAGTCAGTTCCGTCTTCACGTTCTATTCTAATCCCCTCTTCAAGTCCACCATGGCATCTTTCAATCCTCCTCGCTCCCAAGAGGACTCTCTTCCTCAAGGGCTCCTTGAAAACCCCCCTAGGGTTATTACATTTTCCTCTGGAGAGGGGACTGCCCCCCTCCCATCCTCCACCTCTATGGAAGGAAGTCAAGTTACCCCTTCTCTCTCTTCACCTTCCGCGGGCTCCGTCCTTCATATGATGGCCCAATTGGATCCGACCCAACTCCAAGTTTTATATCAAGCTATGCAAGGGTCCAATACTTCTCCCTCTGCCACTATCCAAGGTCAATCTAATCCTTCCAATATTGGGCCGCCCGTTCAGCCCACTCCGATTGATCTCACTCCGGTCCAACCCCGGACCATCACTTTCACTGGCATGGAGATGGGCCAGTCTTCTAATCCAGCCCATCAATCTTTCGATAAAGGGAAGTCACCCATCTCTTCCTTTGTCCAATTGGATCATCACAACTCTGGTTCGGTAGTTCCGCAGCTCCTTATGAACCCTTCCGATTTCTTACGCTCTCAGCAAGGAGTGGCCCAAAATAATTCCAATCCGGGTCTATCTCAGGCCCAATATCCTTCTTACGGGCCGCCTATTCCCACTGTCTATCCTTCCACTCCTTCTTACGGGCTCTCGCCTGTGGCTACAGCCATTCCATCTGCCCCTCAAATACAAACAGCATCCTTCACTACCCCTGCTCTCTCCTAAGAGCAGGACTTGCTTGACAAGTGGGCCGCCATGCAACAACAACTCGACTTCCTCCAGAAAAGGGTTGGCCCACAATCCTTGGCCGATATTCCTATTCCGAGCTTCCAGAACATCCGGTTCCCTCTGCAGTCAGAGCTCCCCAACTATCGCAAGTACGATGGGAACAGTAATCCCTTCATCCATGTGAGGGATTTTCTTTATGAATCGGCGCAGTTCCAATATGATGATCGCCTCATGGCGTACTTATTCCGCCGATCTTTGGACAGTGTTGCTCTAGAATGGTTCTATTCTCTACCACTGGAAGAGGCCGAGAGTTTCAAGGTGGTAAAAGACAAATTCATCCAGCGGTTTCAAGACAGGGTCGGCCCTGAATATTCATTTACAGATCTAGTGGCCGAGAAGATGAAGTCGGATGAGGAGTTCGCCACCTATGCAGACAGGTGGAGACAAATGGCCGCCAGGGTACCGGGCCACATTCCGGAGGAAGAGAAGGTCAAACTGCTGATTTCCAATGCCACCCCGACCTTCCGCAACATCCTGGCGATGAATGACATAGCCAACATGCATCAACTCTATAGCCGGGCGCGCTTCATCCAGACTCAATTCAAGGACTCCCCTATCCATTCCCTCTTCGAAAACCAAAAGCCCAAGTACCACAAGAAACCCCAAGGGCCGATTACTGAGGGAGTCCAAACAAATGAGCAAGTACAAGCCGTTACTTTTCCATATCAGGCCGCACCTTTCCGCTACAACCAAAACCCCCGCAATTCATAAAACGCCGCTCCGCAAAACTTCCAAGCCACTCCACAAAACCCTCCACCCGCCTTCACCATTCCACAAAACACCTTCGCCGCACCACAACAACCATCACCGCTACCACAATACCATAACATCCCTCCACCCAACGGCTACAACAACAACAATCCAAATAGCAAGCGCCCGACTCCCAGGAGAGCCCAGTATCCTCCATTGCCTGAGACACTTACGGATATCTTCTCGGCACTCATGTCAGTGAATGCAATCCAACTTCCTCCGGAACGGCCTGTTTGGAACCCGGCAGTCGATCATACTAAGTATTGTATGTTCCACCGGCAGCCAGGCCATACCATAGAAGGATGTTTTCAGTTCCGAGATCTTGTGTATGACCTACATGAGGGGCAGAGGATCGACTGGGCCGAAATGCATAGGGCCATTGTTGAGATTAAAGAAAAAAGAAGGCAGCCACAGGGGCAGCAAGTGCAGCAGCATCAAGCACCACAGTCGCAGCAGCCACCACAATAGCAGCAACCGCAGCAAGTACAAGACCTGGTCATCCATCAGAACCCGATGCCGAATCATCCACCCGCTCCTCAGCAGTAGCCGCCGGCACCAGCACAAGTAAACGTGGTTCAACCACCGGCCCCCAATGTCGGGTGGTCTTTTGATGATGATGGCGCCACACCGCAAGTAATGTCCTTCCACCACAACCCCCGCAACCCTTCCTTCATACTCCCTACACAACCAACACCCTCTCCGCTCGTCCTACCATCCACACCCGCTCCAGCAAACCCTCTACCGCTCTCCATCCCATCATACCCTCCAACACTTACTCCCCTCGCCATCATCACACCACCACCTAATCCTTCGCCCACTCTCAAACATCCACTAGCCTTCCCTCCATCCGCATCGACATTCATCACCACCCTGCCTTCCACCAATCCTTCACCCATCATCCGCTCACCCCCCATTAACCTCACCAACCCTACGCTTCACCAAATCACCTCCCCCGCACAACCTGTTCCACTCATCCACCCTGCAGCGCCCATCATACTATCTTCGGATGCTGCGGCAAACTGTGCTTTAAGGAGCGGGAAGATGTTCCATCGGAATTACGTTACTACTTCTAATCCCCAGTCCTCTCAGCCGGTGGCTGAGCGAGAGGAAGCTGAACCTCTGCCGGGTACCCAATATGACTTGCTACATCATCTGGATCGGGTACCCGCTAAGATATCCGTGCTGGAGCTGATCAAAAGGTCTACCCTTCATCAGGATGCACTGAGGGATTTCTTACAGAAGGTAATGGTTAGTGAAGATATGGCAGTCGACAGCTTACCAACGGCACTAGCAAATATCTCCAAAGGGCCAGCAATTACATTCTCAGAAACTGAGCTTGCACCTCCGGGGGCTCGGCAAAAGCCGCTCTGCATAACAATTACCCTGAACAAAGTCGACATTGAAGCGGCACTGGTTGACACGGGGGCCTCAATTAATGTTTGCCCACTTAGCACCCTCCGAGCATGCAACATATTTGAAGAGTTACTACGGCCTACTCCCACCACTATAGCAGCATATGACAACTCAAGGCGAGCATGTCACGGGATAATCACCATTCAGGCAGAGCTCGGGCCCCTTACTATGGCCGTGGAATTCTATGTTCTCGATATCGACCCTATGTTTAAGGCTATCTTGGGTCGTCCCTGGATTGACACGCTTGGCGCCGTACCCTCCACCGCACATCAGTGCGTTAAATTCCCCTTCCAAGGGAGGGTCGTCAAAGTTGAGAGCTTGTCCACGGTACAGACAGTCAAGGCCATCTCAGATCAAGTTCTTCCCACACTCTGGCTGAGCAGCCGACCCGTTCTGTCAGTGCTTGATTTGAACTTTCCTTGGGCTTACACATCTCCTAAGCCCATCACTACTCTAGTTAATGTCAAAGTGAAGCCGCAGATTCGAGATTCAAAGGGGTGGAACATTATATTGAAACTGGGCTATCAATCGGAGAGAGGCCTCGGTGCGCAACTGCAAGGGATGACTAGGCCTATACCCAAGGGAAGAAAAATGGGTAGGAGAGGTCTTGGTTACAAGGAGACAGCATTAGCGATGATGAGTGATTCTGGGCCACTCACCTGGGACTATCGTCAGCACTTTGTCAGAGGGCCTCTCCAGCCCGGTACATTAGCTCCAAAGCCGGTTCAGCCAGAAAGGAATATAGTTTGTCCGATTGTCAGTCCGCCTCCCTTGCCAGGAGGGTCAGATGATGACATGCTCGACTACAGTCAGGCCTTACAGAGGCTCTTTCATGAGGAAGAACGCCAGAAGCAACAAGAGGTTCGGCTCGTGCAGTGGAGGCCGAAGAAGTAGCCCGCGGTTAAATTGCAGAAGGAGGAGAGCTCTCCAGTTGTCTTCTCTTGGTCTCCCTCACGCTTCCAATCCATCTTTCAGCAAAGGGAGTTCATACCCCGCCTTCCTCCTATCATGATAAATCCATCCGTCATTGATCCATCGGAGATTCTATTCATTCCTTGTGCTTGCGGGAAGTGCCCGCGCGTTGATCTATCCACTCTATTTACTCCTCCTCCTCCCAATGCTCAACTCCACGAGATGTGGTTCTCTTCTTCTGACCCCATCTTCGATTGCATCTTCCCCGAGCTGTTCCCTATGTAGCTCCCACCTCCTCCGTCTTACTATGTAGTCTCTACTGATCTCCAAAAAAAAAAACGTCAAATTTAAAACGGAGATTTCAGTGGAAGATTACGCTATCCTGTCTCCATCCTCCTCCTCCCAGGGGCACGAGTCCCCTGCTCTTCCCCTTCCACTAAGCCTTCTCTCTCCTAGGTTAGGGTTTGGGTCTAGCGAGTCTAAGGAAGTAGAGTCAGTTAGGTCTAGAGAAGTCGGGTCTTGTTCTGGGTCGTCCAGCCCTTCCCATCCTGAGCCGCGCCCGCTCGCGCGTCCTTCCCGATCTATTCCTGATAGGTTCTTGCAAGATATAGCTCAGCGGTGTCATGCTCTTTTGAAGTGTCCAGAATTCGTCGCCACAGCAATCGTGATTGAGGATGAAGAGGAAATAGAAGGGGAACGGAGCGACGACAGATTAGGCGTCTATGAGGTTTTGGATGAGAAGGATCCAATAGATGAAGACAGCAATGTAGATGACGCTGCCGACTTATATGCACAAGGACTAAAAAGATTCGACCAGCCGTCGACGGCAGTGGATGAGCCTACAAAGGAAATCAACTTGGGAACAGAAGAAGACCCAAGGCCCGTCATCATTTCTGCTGATCTCCCTTCACAGGTAGAAGAAGATCTAATTAAGGTATTAAGGGAGTATAGCGATTCTTTCGCCTGGTCTTATGAGGACATGCCAGGTCTTGACCCCTCCTTAGTGGAACATCGGCTCGTGCTTAAACCAGGGGCAACACCTGTGAAACAACGGTCAAGAAGATTTCACCCCCACATGGCCTTAAGGATCAAAGAAGAGGTCGACAAGCTATATAAGGCCAGGTTCGTCAGAGTGGTTTTATATCCTCAGTGGGTGGCGAACATAGTCCCTGTCCTCAAAAAGGATGGAAAAGTGCACATATGCATTGATTTCAGGGATCTAAACAAAGCATGTCCCAAAGATGATTTCCCGCTGCCTCATATAGACGTCCTAGTGGATAACACTGCCGGGTATGAAGCTCTGTCATTTATGGACAGGTACTCGGGCTACAATCAAATCCGTCTCGCTCCGGAAGACCAAGAGAAAACTTCCTTCACCACACCCTGGGGCACGTATTGTTACGTAGTTATGCCATTTGGTTTGAAAAATGCAGGTGCCACCTATCAAAGGGCGATGATGGCCATTTTCCATGACATGATGCACATATACATGGAAGCTTACGTGGATGACATCTTGGTGAAGTCAAGAACAAAAGAAGAGCACCCTTCTATCCTGGCTAAAGTGCTGTAGAGGGCCAGGGAGTATAAGCTTAAGATGAATCCGAAGAAGTGTGTGTTCGGAGTCTCCTCAAGGAACTTGTTAGGGTTCATAGTGAGCAAACGGGGGATCCAGATTGATCCTAATAAAGCACAGGCCGTCATGGACATGCCTCCGCCAAAGAACATTACGGAACTTCGAGGATTGATTGGTAGACTGCAATTCATTAGAAGATTTATATCTCAGCATTCTCAGAGGTGTCGTCCGTTTTATGAATTGCTTAAGGCGAGTGTCAAGTTCGAATGGAATCAAGATTGTCAGAAGGCCTATGAGGACCTCAAAGAGTACCTGTCCAATCCCCCGGTTTTGCAACCTCCTGTCTCTGGGAAACCCCTAATCCTATACATCTCGGTTATTTAGGACTCCCTAGGGGCGGTCTTAGCACAAGTGGATGATGAAGGGAAAGAGCGGGCTGCGTACTACCTTTCTCGACTGTTTAATCCAGCTGAATCCAAGTACACCGCTATGGAGAAGACTTGTGCCGCCTTAGTGTGGGTAGCTCAGAAGCTTAGACATTACTTCCTTGCCCACCCAGTTAGGTTGATCTCTAGAATGGACCCGGTCCGTTATCTCTTAGAAAAACCCGTCCTTTCTAGTAGGTTAGCTCGATGGCAGAGCTTCCTCTCTCAGTTCGACATCACCTTTGTCGTTCAGAAGGCAGTCAAAGGATATGCCATTGCTGAGCATCTTGCACATCTCCCTATTCCTCGTACCGATTCCATTCAGGATGATTTCCCTGATGAGCATCTCTCTATCCTTTCTCATCATCTCTTTTGGTCTCTGCACTTCGATGGTGCGCTCAACTCCCAAGGCCAAGGGATCGGTGCTGTCTTGCTTACTCCAGAGGGAGTAACCATCCCTTTCGCTTATCAACTTCGATTTCCTGCTACCAACAACATCGCTGAGTATGAGGCTCTCCTAGCCGGCTTGAAGCACGCATATCTCCTAGGCGCGCGCTATTTAAACATCATAGGAGACTCTCAGCTCGTTCTACGGCAAGTTCTGTCCACTTACCGTACTCGTGACCACAAGCTCAAACCTTATCAAGATTTGGTCACGCTCATTGCTAAGCGATTCCGTAAGCTGATCTATATCCATACTCCCTGTTCTCTGAACATTCTAACTGATGCTTTGGCATCTCTTGCTTCCTCCTTATCTTTTCCTCTCAGTCGTAGTACTGAGACCATCGTCATCCAGAGATTGGACGCACCTTCTCTTCAAGATCCTTGGTTCATCAACCTCAGGAAATCTGTAGAGGCGAGAGTTGAGAAGGAAGATCTCAAGGAAGTTTCATTAACAGAACTGGAGGAGATTCTGGACGAAGAAGAATTACCTTGGTATCATGAAATCGAATTGTTTTGTAAAGAAGGGTCATTCCCAGAAGGGGCAAAGGCTGAGCAGCGTAAAGCAATAAGAAGAGCCGCCGCAAGGTACACTATCATTGCAGGAGAACTGTATAGGCGCGCTACTAATGGAATGCTCATGAGATGCTTGGATGATGTAGAAGCTTGGAAAGTGGCTGAAGCCGCCCATTCTAGCGAGTGTGGAGGTCATGTCAATGGCCAGGCCCTAGCGAAAAAGATCCTTAGGCAGGGCTACTATTGGCCCACTCTAGAGGAAGATTGCTCCCTCTATGTCCGGAGGTGTCTTAAATGCCAACTTCATGCTGATAAAATTCACTCTCCAGCTTCGTCCCTCCATCCTATGACTGCTCCTTGGCCATTCTCTATGTGGGCTTTCGACGTTGTCGGCCCGCTCGGTGATCCTAATTCTCAGATCAAGCAAAAATCCTTCATCCTCACCGCTATTGAGTACTTCACCAAATGGGCCGAAGTCGAGACGTATGCAGAAATCAAAGCTACAACGGTGTGCCGCTTTATCATGAAGAATATCATCTCACGGTTCGGAGTGCCAAGCAGCATCATCACCGGCAACGGACCCCAGTTCGTCTCCCAAGAGCTTAAGGACCTATGTAAGAAGTTCAATATTGCACTGCATCATTTATCTCCATATTACCCTCAAGGCAACGGTCAAGCCGAGGCCACTAATAAAACTCTTCTTAAAATCATCAAGAAAACATGCGAAGCACATAAATTTTCTGATTGGCCTGAAAGATTGGTGGAAGCTCTGTGGGCTTACCGCACCTCCGTCCGTACCCCTACGGGGCAAACTCCCTATTCCCTGACCTATGGGATGGAGGCGGTGCTCCCCTATGAGATCTTAATCCCTTCCCTTAGAGTACAGCTCGATAAGGAACTTAATCTCGATGAACGTCGGGAGGCGTTGCTGGTCCAGTTGGAACTCTTGGATGAGAAGAGGATGAATGCGGCTGATCACGTTTCTGTTTATCAAAAGAGGGTTTCGCGTTATTTTCAAAAGAAGGTAATTGAACGTAAATTCATGACGGGTGATATTGTTTTGAAACGCAAATTCATTCGGTCTGCAGGTCCTAGGTCCAAGTTGCAACCTAACTGGGAAGGGCCATTTGTAGTAAAGGAGGCTTATCCAGGAAATGCTTATCGTTTAGTAAACGCGGAAGGTGAGGAGCTCTCTCACCCGTGGAATGGGTTGTATCTTAAGCGTTTCTTTCCTTAAAAATCTAAACCATGTGCTTCTCCGGCAATAAGAACTTCCTCCCTATCTTCGAAAAGAGGGTCCCGAGTAAGGCAATCACACACTACACGGTATCCCTGGTCGGGTTCCTTGCTTATAAGACACCGTTTTCCTCGGCCATGCTTTAGGGGAAAGTCGAAGTCCCTGTCCGCTTCATTCTTCGGCTGAATCCAGGGGCAAGGAGTAAATAAGAAGGAGACAACCAATCCAAACTCCCTAACGAGAAGAGGTCTCAAATAGGGGCAAGTCCGTTATGACCTGACGCCACAAGGAAGAAAGGAAAAGAAAAGAAAAGGAGTGCTCTTTACAACAAAATCAAAAGCATCATCTCAAAGTCTGTGAATGAATTTTCAAAAGCTCCAAAGGAAAAAGAAAACTAGGCATGACAAGAGTGGCAGTACAGTTCCCCGCAGGACGTTATGAACCCGGTCGCATGCATGCCTAAGTGGATAAAGGTTCGATGACGGACATAAAAGCCCCGGCACAACAGACCAAATCTCTAATAAGGTTGTACGGTGAGGGAATCAAGTTCTAAAACTCCGTATCTGGCCTAAGCTTACCCCCATGATCTTTTTTCCTTTTAGGACTGAGATGAGTACCCTAGGTATGGCATTGGTAAAAATACCGTCATAATGATTAGGTCTCGGCCAGGGGTTGTCACACTATTGCACGCCGGTCTCAAGACTCAACCTAAAACAAGGAAGGTCTCGTGTTGCTAGAGAGGCACTGGTTTTTCAAAATCCAAAAACATCAAATATTTTCAAAATCCAAGAAAACATCAAATATTTCCAAAAGTCCAAAAAACATCAAATATTTTCAAAATCCAAAAACATCAAATATTTTAAAATCCAAGAAAACATCAAATATTTCCAAAAGTCCAAAAAACATCAAATATTTTCAAAATCCAAAAACATCAAATATTTTCAAAATCCAAGAAAACATCAAATATTTTCAAAATCCAAAAACATCAAATATTTTTAAAATCCAAAACAAAACAAATATTTTCAAAAATCCAAAACAAAAACAAATATTTTCAAAAATCCAAAACAAAACAAATATTTTCAAAAATCCTAAAACATTAAATATTTTCCAAAACTCCCAAAAATACCATCATATGCATAGCATGTATCGCATTTTTATTATGTTTTTGTCTATTTAATAAGGCTCCACCCCTTGACCAAACATCAAGAAACGGTCATTATCTAACTTGCTTCAAGGCAAGGGGTTGCGTCTAAGAACAGATCTAACTTGTTTCATATTTGAGTATGTGCAGAATACAGGGACAAGTCCAAAAGCAAAAGCTCACAACTATGCAGGTTCAAAGTGTGTAACGCGCCAGCATCAGACCGTTACAGTCATATAACGGGCCCATCTTTGACCGTTATTTCCCTTCAGGCATGGGCCTTCTTCCTTTTCGTTGAACCATCACTTTAGCGGTCTAAGATCTACCGTTACTTGAATATAACAGCTCAAGACCCATCCGTCATATCCTTCAGAGACAGGGCTCTTGTTATTTTCATTATGACGGCCTGTCGCAGGACCGTTATTTCCTTATGGCGGCCCAGTGCATATCCGTCTCTTACTCCAGAAGCCCTGTTTGCTCACATCATTCTAGCCTTTCAAACTATGGAACTCAAGATCATTCAAATATGGCAATCTCATCTCATTCAAGCAAAGATTAATGAAATATAATTCTTGATAAATTCAACTTCGATTGTCAATTACGTGATATCTCTCATGAACAAAAAGAAAAATCAAGATACATTCAATTTCTTATCCGCAAGAGGGCGGATTCTTCTCAACTCTTTCATGTAATCTCGGCGTGCTTCGTCGTTCTCTTCAACTTCTGCTTGCCACGGACACACCTTGCTGATCTCCCACATGGTCAGCGCGTTCCAGACTGCTCGTTCATCTTCCTCGGTCCCCATCTTCCTAGGTAGAAGGGGAGGGTAGTGTGATAGTGCAGAAACGCTGATTCGAGGTAGTCCGATCTGAAGATAGCATCGGTGCGGGTTGTAGATCGCCATGGTAGTGTTCCCTACTAGCTGGAGGTCCAGGCCTTGATGCCGCGGTATTTTGAGAAGAGTGCTTCGGAGGACTCTTGGTCGCATGATGAACTTGTCCATTGGAAGAATGTTAAGGAAGAGGCGCCATTCGTCCCGAGTTTTCTTATCCGCCGTCTTGCATTCAACCTGAGGAGAATATCCAAATGCCCCTCCAATGAAGAAGAGAGGGTGGCTCCCGAAGATCCGGCTTGCTGAAATTATGTCTTCCTTGGGAAGGAATTTGATTCTTATTCCCATCCAGCACTCAAGGAGTATCATGGAACCAAACAAGGGGCCCCCTATGCAAGCCGAGCTTAGTCCTTCATAAAGGTATGAGAGGACCGCTTGAGAGATAGACATTCCCCGCCACAGCCCGCTAATAATGCCAAGATTTTGGATGTCTAAGAGGTGGTCGGTAGTAGGAAAAAGAAAGACTCCACACAAGCAAACCGCCACCGCCTTGGCTATTGCTTCATGTCTCTCCCACTTATTTTTACAATGAGACACTATCCATTGCGCCAAGGGTATCAAGTGAATGTGGTGTGGGCTGATTATGGTTCTCACGTCCTTTGGATTGTGAATGAAATCACTCAAGATCAAGGACGGGTCGATAGGCTCTATTGTGTAGCAAACCCGATCTTCATCCCCCACCTTAGTCTTAGGAAGGGCTAGGTAGGTCTCTACCTCTTCTAAAAGGACGGTTGCTTCAAAGGAAGGGAAGATGAAAGTATGAGTTTGTGGATGCCATAGTTCCACAAGTGCTGAAAGGCTTGGCCAATCGAAGGATAATTTCTGGAGATTCTTGCCTAAAACCAAGAGGGGTTGAAGATGCCATGCTTTAAGGATTGAGGTGATCTCTATGGGAAGTGCCTTTACCATGGGAGCCACCCACTTCAGATTGGAATAGCACCTTGGACCAGGAAGGGGCTTGAGAAAAGAAAGAAGGAAGTCATGAAAAGAATAAGTGCAGCAAAATTCTGAACTTTGGGTGAGTTGTAAGAATTTACCACTCTTTGGGCATTGGAGCTTAAGTGCTTGGGAATTGATGTCAGCCGCTGGAGTTCTCCATGCTCTTTTCTTGCAGCTTTGGGGCCGGTGTAAGCTTTCTCCTCCATAGCTATCACCTCGAAGCTCCTCTTCATCATGCTTTCTGCTCTTTGGAAGAGCTCTTCAAACCCTAGAACAGAGATTTCAGCAAAGCTGCGATTTTGATTAAGGTTCCAAGTTGCTAAGGCTTATATTTAACTTTGGAAGGATAAGATTCAGACTAGAAGGCTTTATCTTCAATCAGGATAAGTTCTAATGATGAACTAAGTGGCTAAACCTCGGGTTTTAGTTATCTCGGCTCAATCCGTTTCGGATTACAACCCAGATTCTAACGGTCCATCGTGTGGCCGTTACTTTATTCCGACGCGCCAGCCCTTGGCCGTCGCATTTTCTGTGGGTTTCAATTTCCCGAATCATGTTCTGTGGAGAATGACGGTCTACGGGTCTACCGTCGCTTTTTGTAACGCGCAAACCCTGAGCCGTCGTATTCCCAGCACTCAGTTCCTTCTCTTCTGGGCTAAACGCTTCCTGACGGTCTTACTTATGACCGTCTCTTAAGTCTGACGCGTCTCCTTCAGACCGTCGCATTTCCTGCTGGTTGCCCTGACCAACTATCATTCTGCCATAATCAACGGTCTAACCCTTGGCCGTTACTTGTCTTGGACGCACCCTCGGTTGGCCGTCGTTTATCCTGATGCCCCACTGCCAGAGTGGGCCTCTGATGATTAACGGTCTCTCACCAGAGCGTCGTTTGATTATGACGGTCAGATCTTAGACCGTCACTTTCTCTGCTGCTGAGTTCGGGCTATTCCTTCTGCCCTTGCCTAGACCTGGCGGTCTTTCACATCGTACACCTCGTCCTCTTCCCATTTTCATACATTCCTGCATACATCTCATTCATTCATTCACATTTCGTCCATCCTGCATTTTTCACATTTCAAAACAGAAAACTAAAAAGAAGGGATCTCATTCCATTTTGCCAAAAGTTCTATACAAAAGATAAGAAAAAACATAAAAATACATCATTCGGTTGGCTTATCCGCCGGACCGCCCTCATCCTCTCTATCCTCGGGTCTCCTCATGGGTGGCGGTGCTATGGAAGCACTCTCCTCCTGCTATCCTCTCTCTGCCCTCTCATTCCTCCGCTGGGCGGAGGAGCTGACAAGGAAATTTCCTACTGAGCCGCTCGGGGCGGCACTCCTATGTACCCCACTCTGGGAGGCGCTCCGCTCCGGTCCCCGGCCCATCATCCGAACCGTCCGCTCCAGTGTCCGCAGCTCGATCTTCAGTGTAAAGATCTGACGCCGCGCCTCCCGTGCCTCGGTCCGGTAGCGATCCAAGTCGGCCGTCCTGATCTGAAGCTCCTCCACCTCAGCTCGTGCCCGCGCTAACTCCTTCCGGAGTTGTTCCATCTCTGCATCATCTGGGCGTCGCAGGGTCTCCGCTCTCAGCCGGGCCATCTCTGCCCGTACCAGCTCCGTCTCTGCTCGGGCTCGATCGGTCTCGGCCCGGCTTCTCTCTACCTCTGCTCTCGCCTGGCTGGCCTCGGCCACTACTGCTGCTAGATCCCTCGCCTGTAGATTGCATTTTATATCATTAGTCATGAAGCATTTAATTAGGCATAATCATAAGAATTTTTAGTCTCTTACCCGCTCCGCGAGGGTGGCCTCCGCCTCCTCGGCCCGGGCAACCGCCTGAGCAAAGTCGGCCTCCTGCTCAGCCCTGCCTCCCGCAGGCTGCGAGGAAGATGATGGGGCATCCGGTCCAGCGCGTTGGGCTCCCTCGGCCCGCTGCATTTAGAAGTCATGGATAGTTGACATTGGCATTTGCATCATGAACATCATTGCATAAATCATGAGCATTTAAGTTTTTAGTCTCACCAGGGGCTCCAGGGCAGACCGGTACCCGTCCCGCTGCTGGATGGTGGAGTGGAGTAGCCCTTCCAGCTCGGCTATCCGTCCCGCGGGGTCTAGCTGCATTTTAGAAAGCATGAGTCAGCATATATCATATTGCACATTGCGTAATAAAAGTTTAGAGTTTTAGAATTGCATACCGGTCATCGGGTACCTCGGTACACCCGGTCGCCGTAGAGCCGAGCGAAGGCCTTCAGATATGCCTCGTCGCTCTCGTCTCGCTCCTTCACCGCTCGGCCCCGCCTATTCCAATCGTGGACGTACTTCACCTTCCGGGCACACCAATCCACATTGCCGCTGATGCCCCTTGCTGACTTGCCAGGGTGGTCATCGCTGTGGCGTGGAAAGGTCACCTCGGGCTGGTGTAGTCCCCGGGTCCGCAGGATCAGCCTGTAGTGCAGAGGCTCGATGATATGGATGCAATGCAACCATATGTCTCACCCCCGGTATGATAAGGCCGCCTCCACCCATGGCTGTCCCGTATAACCCTCGTCGCGGTATGGGGTCCATCTCACCTGAGAGCATTTAGTTCATTCATTAGCATATAAAAGCATTAAAGATATTAGAGATATTTAGAAAGCATTTAGAAGCATTTAGAAGCATTTAGAAGCATATAGAAATCATTTTGAGTTCTAGACCTACCGATATATGCGGGAAGGAGTCCAAGTCGTCCTGGATCGTCCGGGTCAGTCTAATGATCGACCCTGTGTCCCTCGCCACCGACCAACGCCTCGCGATCGGTATGCGGCCGGGATAGAGTAATGCGCCTCTCCCGATGCCCGGGAGGTGCATATAGCTCCAGATCTGCATTTAGAAGTCGAGTCAGTCGCATCATTGCATAAATCATGGCATCAATATTCATGGTATAATAGAACACATATGAAGTGCATTTACCTGTAGGAAAGGCGAGAAGCCGCCCAGCATCGTCTGCCGGTCCGTAGTGCTGAGGGACTCGAACAGGAATGCGAGCACTGCTGCTCCCCAGGCGTATCTCCTGACTCTGCCCAAATCCTCTATCATCGGCAGCAATCTACAGCTGATGACATCCGCCCGGGTCGCGAAGAGGAGCTTCCCGAATAGCAGCATCAGGAAGCGTCTGAGCACTCTATCTCCCTCTGGTCCAGCCTTCGCCGCCACGCGAGGGCGCACCTGGTCTATCACTCTGCCCAGATGCTCCTCGGGTAGCTCTCCCACGGTGATCGCCGCTCTTCTCAAGCCTAAGCTCTCCTGCAGCACTGACCTCGAAAGCTGAGAGGAGGACTGTCCCTGCCTGATCAAATCTAGCCCGAGCAGCTGCTGCGCCATCTCTCGGTAGTCGCCGTATGTCCACCCTGTCACCGCGGCTCCGTGGGCTCTCAATCCGGTAATCCTCGCTATGTCTTCTAGCGTGGGGATCATGTGGCCCCACGGGAAGATGAACGCCCTGCTGATCGGGTCCCATCTCTCGTGCAAGGCGTACAGCAGCGGCGTGTCCATCCGGATCACCTCGATGCTGAGCACCTCGGCGAATCCCATGCCGGCTAATCTCTCTCTCTGGTAGTCGGGCAATGCCTGGTACACTGCCCGGATCTGTAGCCAGGAGATCCGCGACCGTCTCTTCCCCTGCATTACATATTAGATCATTCATTAGTCCAAATTGCATCATATAATCATTGCATAATCATTCATAATTGAAAACAAAACAAAAATTTGAAAATTGAAAACCCTAAAAAATAGTTTAATTCCCTAGCTAGAGTGACGGCCCTGGGGTAGGGCGTCGTTTGACTCTGACGGACGCAGCCTGATGCGTCGGGTGTGTGACGGTCGCTGGCAGGACCGTCACATTATCTGCATTTGGGAATTTTTCCCTTGCATCCCCGTGGTCTCCCACTATGGCCAAATGGCCTACAATTGCTCCTAGTGGGTTCGTAGACCCATTTCTACCCCTTTCCCTCACATGCATCCATAAATAAACACGAAAAAATCAAAAAATGGAAAATTAGGGCGGGGGCCTACCTCACGGTCCATGTCTCTCCTCCTCTTTTTCTCTGGTTTTTTGGGCTCCTCTGCACCCAGTGAGGTTTCCCCTTGGTCCTCCTTAGTCGTGGGGACTTCTTCTTCTTCTGTTGGGCTTCTTCTCGCCGGCTGTTCTTCTTCCACCGGCGGGATCACTTCTCGTTCAATCCGATGGTGGAGCCGCCGTATGGCCATTCTTTCCCTCTCTCTCTCTTCTTTGGTGGCGGTTGTGGTGCCTCGTCGCCGGCCATTGGAGCGGTGGGGGTGGAATCACCGGAGCTCTCGGTTTTGAGGTTTTTTGGGCGTTGAGTGTTGGAATGAACGCGCTGTGACCGTTCGGTTGTTTTTTTTGAAAACTCAGGAAATGCGACGGTCTATCGACCGGCCATCACATCATTCTGACGCCTCTTGCATAGGCCGTTACATGTGTTGGACTGTTTTATTGAAGAATGTGAACCGCCTGATTTATGACGGATCAAGGGTGATCCGTTGCTTGATGTGACGCCCTGTCGTCAGACCGTTATATGCTTGCAAGTTTCTTGATGAATTGAAAGGTCTAATTGATGCTTAAAAGACCCTATTTTCTATCATGAATGTTGTTCCTTGCACGTACAATGGTTATGCCTTGATTCTTATTTTTATTTATTATTGCCTAACCTATCTTTCATGAAGGAATTACGAGTAAAATCATGCTTTACTGTCCGTCAGGTAGGTAAGTCAGGTATTGTATCTTGTTCCCTCACTCCCTTAATGCATTACTATATGTTACCTATGATATATTATCTCGAGAACCGGCTGGTCATTCATGTGTCCTGGGATCTGATGTTCCCCTTAAACAAAAATGATGATGATCTAAGTTCACATGATTAATCGTTGGATAGGCCGTTAGATTGGAAAATTTGGGGACGATGGTTCTATCTTGCACGCCGTGGTTGCAGATAGTGTCCTGACTCTGATTTCTCCAAACTAGCAATATTATTCTCGAGTATTTGATATTTTATCTTTCTTTGCATCTGTTTTGAAGATTTCTTTTCCTTTAACCCAGCATGCATCATACGCATTCTTTAAGCATTTCATGAGTTTCATCTAATCAAGGTATCTCAGTGAGGGTGACCAGCTGTGTTGATTATCCCAAATAAGGAGAATTATTCCACTCTGAATTAGAAGGCTTTCTTCGATTGGCTCGCTTGATCTGGTTCGCTGAGGATTCCTGTCTGGAGTTTAGTCTCTTTCCTTTCTGTTGCCTCCGGCGGCTAGCCGTGTTTCCTTTCCTTAGTTAATTAGTTCCTCCAGACTCGCGTCCTTTGGCTGGCTATGTCCTTGTGATCAGTTTGAAGTTTTCCAGAAAATTCCTATCGCTTGTTGGCTAAGAACGGGTGTCGTTTACCTTAACGCCCTCTTTTTGATACACTCCGCTTCATTTCCGCTTCATCTTCATGTTCCATTTCACTTCCGCCTCACCTCCACTCGCTCCCCTGCAAAGAGGACGTTAAGGAGGGACATCTGTTGACACCCGTTTTATACCCAATAAGTCGGGTCATCTCCTTATTTCATTCTATATGATGCTCCGAGTTGTTCACTCTTCATTGAGTCTCTTGATCAGTTGAAGCCTGTTTGTTGGGTCTTAATTCCTGGATTAAGATGTGGCTCCCGGTGGCATTTCGTTGGATGAAGCTTAGCAAAACCCTTCACTCTATTTTTGGAACCTCAATGATAATAACGGTCTCAGTCAGGCGCGTTGCTTCCTTCTGACGGATAGATCCTGGGCCGTTACTCTTTGAAGAGTCTTAAGGCTTGAGGCCTCGTTTTCAGTGCTTATCCCTTAATTTTCACGTTGATAATAACAGTATGTCGTGCAGCCGTCGTTTCATTCTGACGCCCTATGCCTTGGCCGTCGCTTCTTTGAAGAGTCCTATTGTTTGGATCTTCTTCCTGTTGATCTTATCTCTTTGGGATAGGGTTGAAAATGGCGGTCGTTCCTTGATGCGTTACTTCCAAGTGGCGGTCTATCGTGCAGCCGTTACTTCCTTCCGAGAGTCCTGGCAGTTCAGGCCTTTTTTCTACTACTCCGTGGTCGAGATAAGGATTTGGATTGACATTATCTCTTTCAAATCTGATCCTCAGGACCTCCCGTTCGATCCTATGGACTCTTGGTGATATTATCATCGAGGATTTGCTAAGAGTTATCTCCTTTCACGTTTGAATTATCCTCTGCTCGATCTAAGAGTTTGAGGGTCTATAAATAGAACCCTTGACTTCATGGCCAAGGGGAGGAAGATTCGAATTCACGACGAAGTGCTGCCAAACTCAGGAGCCATCTTCATCCAAGAGGAACTGCTTCCCACGTCCATCCATCTCATAATCAAGGGAGTACTTTAGTTTTGGTATTTCAAGTTCATCATTGCATGCTTGAGTCCTTCCTTGGTTTTTCCTCAATCCAAGCATTGACCCTCCTCTTTCTCCACATTTTTCACTGTCCTCTAAGCATATAAACATCTTCCCAAACTTTTAAAACACCCAGAGGGGTTAAAAAAACCAAAACTCCACGGTAATCCCCTCTCCTTTTGATGATGTTAAGTCCTTTGAGAATTGATGCTATGCTTGTGAAAAGGACTAATTGAGGTTATTGTGTTTGGTCTTTCTACATCTTTGGCAGGTTTACAGGTTCATTGACACGAGGCCCAGGTCTTCTAGCCGGCTGGAAGAGTTGGAGTTAAAAGAATTCAAGCTTTGTTACTGCAGGTTATCTGACGGTCTTGGGCAGGCGCGTCATTCGTCTCCGGTGGTCTATCGTGTGGCCGTCACTTCAAAGCGACGCACGGGATTCTGGCCGTTACTTCCAAGTTGATCTGCAGGCTTTCTCTGATTTTCTCTCCCGTGGGAGGGTGTTTCATCCACCTATTTCTAAGGTATATTCAAGTTTTTTTGACTTGTTTTACTTTGGTGGCGATCACATCTTTCCTTGGTATTGGGCATTAGCTGTCTTCTTCATCGACAATCTTTATTTTCCTTGCTTGTTCCACCTTCACGGTGTGTTTTTATTTATTCCTTGCTCCACGCCCCGGCGTGTGTTTTTCTTTTCCTTAGCGTAGTTTGATTGAGATAGCATGCCCATGCTAGAGCTAGCTATGATTGCCTAGGTTCATGTTCACATGTTCATAGGTTTGAGTAGATCTTTGATTGCTTGTTTGTCATCTTGCCATATTACTTTGCAAACCTCAAAAGTAAGATAAAAGATAGGCAAATAAATATCAACAAGTATAGAATAATATACCTCCTTGGAATTTTCTAGGACCGTATTTCCTTGCTAAGTAATATCGCCCCGATTCTGGATGTACGGGCATCACAGCGTACGCTCGAAGGGAACCCGATTATGGAGAGTGCACACGTCAAGGGGGAAGAGTCATGGCCGAATCGTTAAGCCCAACTCACAAAATGAACCCGGGGCAACGCTCCCACACATCGCACTTAATGTGTTCAATAGCTTTTAACCATAGGGATTGCCCGAATTCCTTCTTAGCACTCTATGGAGACTTGGATTCCTGCACTCGCGTGAAAGGTAATCGTGAGGAAAAAGCTGCCTACCTCCACTGTAAAAAAAAAAGGAGAGAAAAAAAGAGATGATGCAAAAAAAAAGAGAGAAACGTGAATCTGAGTAGCCGGGAACCCCCATTGAGACATATGAGGAGACTCGCGCGAAATGGTGAAGCGAATTGCAACAAGGACGAAGCCCAGTAGCCGAGAATCCCCATTGAGACACATGAGGAGACTCGCGCCAAATGGTGGAATCCGTAATAGAATTACAATAAGGATGGATTCTAGTAGCCAGGAATCCCCATTGAGACACATGAGGAGACTCGCGCCGACCGGTGAGATCCGCTGCCAAAATAAACAGATGGGGGCTGTGTGAAGCTATCGAAAGTTGAAAGCCTGGAACTAATGTGTAGGCGCTAGAGTGATCCTCGAGTGTCACTAGGAAAACCTGCAATCCCTATGGTTAGGGCTCTTTGTTCACACATTTGTACTGCCACGCCATAGAGAATTGCCTCGGGTGAAATGCATGAATTTAGGCTATGCATGCAAGACATGCGATACCCTCTTGACGGGTGCACCACCCCTCAATTGTGCCTCGCGGCCCGCACCGCATCTACGAATTACGGGCGACGTCCCTATCCTATCCCCTACAGAGGGAGCTGCCTTACTTATATCTATGTTATGCCTGCTAATGAATGCTTGCATGCTTGAACAAAATATATATAATAAAAAATAAAAAATAATAAATAATAAAAATATGTGTATACAATAAACTCCATTTCGACTCTCGTAGCATGCTCCCCAGAATTCGGCCTTCACGGCCCGCTCCCCACAATTTCGGCTCTCGCAGCCTGCTTCCCTAATCTAGCCTCCACGGCCCGCTTCCCATAACTTTGGCTCGTGTAGCCTGCTTACCACTAGCCTTCGCGGCCTGCTTCCCAACTTTGGCTCCTGCAGCCTGCTTACCTTTGGCCTTCGTGGCCTGCTCCCCGATTCCGGCTCTTGCAGCTTGCTTCCCAATTCTGGCCCTCATGGCTTGCTTCCCAATATCTTTGGCCCTTGCAGCCTGCTTCCCGGAACTCGGCTCTCATAGCCTGCTCCCCAGAATTCGGCCTTCACGGCCTGCTCCCCACAATTCCAGCTCTCGCAGTCCGCTTCCCCAATCCGGCCTCCACGGCCCGCTTCCCGTAACTTTGGCTCGTGTAGCCTGCCTACATCTGGCCTTCGCGGCCTGCTTCCCAACTTTGGCTCTTGCAGCCTGCTTACCTTTGGCCTTCGTGGCCTGCTTCCCAACTTTGGCTCTTGCAGCCTGCTTACCTTTGGCCTTCGTGGCTTGCTTCCCAATATCTTTGGCCCTTGTAGCCTGCTTCCTAAAACTCGGCTCTCCTAGCCTGCTCCCCAAAATTCGGCCTTCATGGCCCACTTCCCATAATTTTAGCTCTCGCAACCCGCTTCCCAATACCCTTGGCTTTTATGGCCTGCCACCCTAATTCGGCTTCCGTAACCCGCTTCCCAACTTTGGCTCTTGCAACCTGCTTACCTTTGGCCTTCGTGGCTTGCTCCCCAATTCCGACTCTTGCAGCCTGCTTCCCAATTCTGGCCCTCGTGGCTTGCTTCCCAATATCTTTGGCTCTTGTAGCCTGCTTACCTTTGGCCCTCACAGCCTGCTCCCCAATTTCGGCTCTCGTGGCCTGCTCCCCGATTTGGCTCCTGCGGCCTGCTCCCTAAATTTCAGCTTTCACAGTCCGCTTTCCTGATTTGTGGATACTAAATAAATTCTCACCCCATGTTTACGTGTAGGGGAATATCAAAGAAGAGAAAAAGAGAAAAGAGAGAAGAAAAGAAAGAAAAGAGACCAAGAGACAACAAACCAGGTCAGCTCTCGACACCCTGTCGGCACTGACGAAGAGACAAAGAGACAAACAAGCCAGGTCAGCTCCCGACACCCTGTCGGCACTGACGAAGAGACCAAGAGACCAACAAACCAGGTCAGTTCCCAGCACCCTGTCGGCACTGACGAAGAGACAAAGAGATCAACAAACCAGATCAGCTCCCGACACCCTGTCGGCACTGACGAAGAGACAAAGAGATCAACAAACCAGGTCAGCTCCCGACATCCTGTCGGCACTAACGAAGAGACAAAGAGACAAACAAGCCAGGTCAGCTCCCGACACCCTGTCGGCACTGACAAAGAGACCAAGAGACAAATAAGCCAGGTCAGCTCCCGACACCCTGTCGGCACTGACGAAGAGATTAAGAGACCAACAAACCAGGTCAGTTCCCGACACCCTGTCGGCACTGACGAAGAGACCAAGAGACCAACAAACCAGGTCAGTTCCCAGCACACTGTCGGCACTGACGAAGAGACAAAGAGATCAACAAACCAGATCAGCTCCCGACACCCTGTCGGCACTGACGAAGAGACGAAGAGATCAACAAACCAGGTCAGCTCCCGACACCCTGTTGGCACTGACGAAGAGACAAAGAGACAAACAAGCCAGGTCAGCTCCCGACACTCTGTCGGCACTGACAAAGAGACCAAGAGACAAACAAGCTAGGTCAGCTCCCGACACCCTGTCGGCACTGACGAAGAGACCAAGAGACCAATAAACCAGGTCAGTTCCCGGCACCCTATCGGCACTGACGAAGAGACAAAGAGATCAACAAACCAGGTCAGCTCCCGACACCCTGTCGGCACTGACGAAGAGACCAAGAGATCAACAAATCAGGTCAGTTCCCGGCACCCTGTCGGCACTGATGAAAAGATAAAGAGATCAACAAACCAGGTCAGCTCACGGCACCCTGTCGGCACTGATGAAGAGATAAAGAGACCCACAAACTAGGTCAGCTCCCGACACCCCGTCGACGCTGACGAAGAGAAGAAAAGACCAACACACCATGTCAACGCCCGACACCTCGTTGGCACTGACGAAGAGAAGAAGAGACTAACACACCATGTCAACGCCCGACACCCTGTCGACACTGACGAAGAGAAGAAGAGACCAACATGTCAGGTCGGCTCCCGACACCCCGTCGGCATCGACGAAGAGAAAAGAGACAAATACACCCACGGGCACCGCCCGGCTCATCCTTCGCCTGCGCTACCCATGGGTGGGGGGCATTTGTGGACACCAAAACTTGCACGCACAGATATCCTACTCGGCCCAGCATCAACAACGGCGCCGAGTGAAGAAGCCCCGAAGAGACTGGTCATCCGAACTCCCCAAATATGCACACTATCATGAAGCCGTCTCCGGAATCACGACTGTGAAGAGAAATCAACCACGAAGAGCCCCAAAATCCATGGGCCTCGAAGAAAATCAAATGAGCCACAACTTGTGCCCACAACGGGCTCTGAACCGCCCATTCAGGCCTTCAGTGGCACGCCCTTTGGGCTCTTCAACGGCACGCTTGCCGTGTCTTCCAGTGACACGCACTCAGGCGCCTTCAGCGGCACGCCCTGGAAGCCCTTCAGCGGCGCGCCTTGGCGTCCCTCCAGCGGGGAATAAAGAAGAAGAGAAAAGAGAAGAGAAGATGAAAAGAAGAAAAGAAGAGAAGGAAACACACCCCTCAACGTGCCCTTCGACGGCACACCTTCAAGTGCCTCCCCAGCGGCACACTAACTTGTGCCCCAGTGACACACCCTGAAGTGCTTGTAACGGCACACTTCCCTCAAGCCCCCTCAGCGGCACGCTCCCAGGTGTCCTCCAACGGGGAATAAAGAAAAGGAGAAAAGGGAAGAGAAGATGAGAAGAAGAAAAGAAGAAGAGGAAGCTCCCCTGGTGCCTCCAGCGGCACACTCCATGGGATGCCCCAGCGGCACACCCCCCTGGTGCCTCCAACGACACACTTCCTCAAGCCTCCAGCGGCACACCCTTGTGCCCCTTCAACGGCACACTAGTTCATGCACTCCAGTGGCACACCCTCTGTGCCACATCAAAAGCACATTCCCTATGCCCCTCTAGTGGCACACTCCTTTTCAAACCCACTAGCGGCACACTTCTTCAGCTCCTCCAACACGCCCAAGTGCCTTCTCCAACGACACACTTGTTGGCCTCTCCAACGGCACACCTCATTGGCTTCTCCACTACAGTGCGTGTAGCATGCTCGAGCATTGTTGCGCGGCCAAGCACTGTAGCAGGGCCGAGCACTGTAGCATGATCGAGCACTGTAGCAGTCCGAGCTAAAGTTGGAGAATGCCGTGCTATTGTAGCAGCCGAGCCTGAAGAGAGCAATATAGCATGGCAGAGCACTGTAGCAGGCCGAGCATTGTAGCAGTCCGAGCTAAAGTTGGAGAAGGCCGTGCTATTGTAGCAACCGAGCCTGAAGAGAGCAATATAGCATGGCCGAGCACTATAGCAGACCGAGCACTGTAGCAGTCCGAGCTAAAGTTGGAGAAGGCCGTGCTATTGTAGCAACCGAGCCTGAAGAGAGCAATATAGCATGGCCGAGCACTGTAGCAGACCGAGCACTGTAGCAGTCCGAGCTAAAGTTGGAGAAGGCCTGGCCAAGCACTGTAGCAGGCCGAGCACTGTAGCAGTCTTCCTGTCTGACAAAAGGACCGCTTTTGACCAGTAGTCTCACCTTTTTGGCTAACAGCTCATTGCCTTGCACTGCAAGAAGCCATCTGGTATGATGGAGACTTGGACTTCTAATACAGTGAGGAAACGATTTCACGTCCGTCTGTATAAATGAGGCCTCCCAGAGGGCTGAAGAGGAGGAGGACCCCGGTGAAGAGAAGGAAGAGAAGAAGAAGAAGAGAAAAGAAAAAGGAAAGGAGAAGCTCCTGCTCCCCCTTGCTGGTCCGTCCCCCACCGACTGTGTGCAAAAAAAGGAAGAGAAGAAGAAGAAGAGAAAAGAGAGAGGAAGGAGCGGATGCTCCATTATTCCCCTGTGGACACCGAAAATCGCACATCTAAATGTCATGCTCGGCCCAACATCGACAACGGCGCCGAGTGAAGAAACCCCGGGGAAATCAAGCATAAAGGGCCCCACAGCCCGTGGGCCTCGAAGAAAATCAAATGGGCCACAACTCATGCTCCCAACGGGCTCAAAATCGCCCATTTAGCCCTTCAGCGGCACGCCCAGTTGAGGCTTCAACGGTACGCCCTGGCAGAACCCTCCAGCGGCACACCCTGCCGCAGCCTTCACCGGTACGGCCCCTTTGGGCGCTCGCCGGCACACCCCTATTGGGTGTTCACCGGCACACCCCCCCCAGGGGGGTTCACCGGCACACCCCGCCAAGGGGGGCTTCAACGGCACGCCTCCCCTGGGGGCCTTCAGCGGTACACCCCCTGGGGTGGCTTCACCGGCACACCCCTTTGGGGTCTTCAGCGGCACGCCCACTGGGCTGTTCAGCGGTGCACCCCGCAGGGCCTTCAGCGGTATGCCCCAAAGGGCCTTCAACGGCACGGCCCCGTGGCCCTCCAGCGGTACGCCCATTTGGGCTCCCAGCGGTGCGCCCTTTTGGCTCCCCCACGGCACGCCTTTTTAACCCGCCAACGGCACAGCGGTGAATTTTCTTTCAACGTCAATGCGACGTGAAGCCCATGCCCTATACATCCTTGGCGCGCAGTGGAGCAGTCTGAGGTGGCGGCCGATCCTTGGGCCACGCAAGCCTACCCCACTGACAGCCAGGACGGAGCAGGTGAGCCACCATCATCACAGCCGGCTTCCCGCCTTCGACGGTGGTGCTTGAAGTCACCGGCTGCCCAGAGTATAAAAGACGCCCGTTTTCGACAGAAAAAAGGGGGGGGAGAGGCATCCGACCAGAGGAGGAAGAAGAGAGGCAGCCGGACACACGCACACAGAAGAAAGGAGGAGAAGAGAGAAGGAAAGAAGGGGTCCTCCCGGCCTGAGCTCCGTCCGACGGCCATCGGGAAGAAACAAGAGTAAGAGAGAGAGAGAGCTCGTTGTATCGGGGAGAGGGTTGGGAACGGTGGCCTATGTCTTAGGCCCCAATCCTTTCTTCTGTCTTGTATCTCATTCCTCCTCTTGTTCTCCATCTTGGAGTCTTTTCCTTTCACCCATGGCCTCATTTGGGCATTTTCTCTTGTAATATGCATGTAGGGATACGGTGCTTGCCATCCCACGAATAGAAACAATCGCCCTCCTTGGGGCCTTTCATGTTATTCCTCTTGGTTTGATCCTCACTTCATATTGCATGTAGTGTGTTACCCGTTTCCTCCGTTCCTTCGGTTTCTCCTGAGCCACCACGTCAACGTGACGCCTCCCCTTCAAAGTCTGGCTTTGGGGGTCCTTCATTCATTTCCAATAACCCTTCCTCCTTTTTTTGGGACAATCTGCAAGCCCACAAACACTTGGCCCTTTTAATCCTTCAGCGATGCATCCCTTTGGCCCCCCGAGCGGTACACCCCCATGTGCCCTCAGCGGCACACCCCATCTGCCCTTAGCGGCACACGCCCAAGTGCCCTCAGCGGCACACCCCACCTGCCCTCAGCGGTACACCCCGTCTGCCCTCAGCGGCACGCCCCTTGAACCTTCAGCGGCACACCCCTAGCTGGCTCCAGCGGTACGCTCCTCTGGCCTTCAGCGGTACACCTGCTGGCCAAGCCCGAGCCCATTGTTTCCCTTCGTGTTTTCTGAGGTTCTTTAAAGGTGTTGCTCCCCCGGGGGCCCACCTCCAGTTGTCGGGTTCCGCCACCCCATGTGGGCGCGTTCCCCTTATCTCCCTTACGCCCTAGGTCAAGGGGAGATGCTGCCGAATTTTTTTGCGGGAAAATAATAAAACATTAAAAGAGGCAAAAGGAGGTAACAAACGAGTAGGATAACTGACGAAACTTTCCAACTCATCAAGCCGCTGCCGGCATCACAACGAAAACCGAACCGGACTAATTAACCACCCGGCAGCCCGAGTGTCCGACCCACAAGAAAAGAGGCCGAACCAAACGAAACGAAACAAGGGGGGAAGTTTATATAAAACTCCCTACAAATCGACACAAGAAGAAAAGAAAAGCCTTAAAGCAGGTAATCAAAAACTGAGTTAACCTCCATCACTCCCTGCCCAACCCCCAGCGGCACACACACGCCCAGCCTTCAGCGGTACACTCTCTTGAGCCTTCAGCGGTACGCCCCTATAGCCCTCAGCGGTATGCCCCTGCAGCCCTCAGCGGTACGCCCTTTGCAGCCTTCAGCGGTACACTCTCTTGAGCCTTCAGCGGTACGCCCCTACAGCCCTCAGCGGTACGCCCCTGCAGCCCTCAGCGGTACACCCTTTGCAGCCTTCAGCGGTACACTCTCTACAGCCCTCAACGGTACGCCCCCTGTAGCCCTCAGCGGTACGCCCTTGTCAGCCCCTAGCGGTACGCCCCAGCCCTCAGCGGTACACTCTCGTTTTCCCCTTCGCCAGCACACTATACACATACACATATACAACTTGATAAGGGCATTAACAGTAGCAAATAAATCAATAAAAATTACGCTAACTAAAGGACTCCGAATGCCCAATATTAATCACGATAAAAGAGGTGGGAGGGGTAATAATAAATAAATAAGAATAATAAGAATAATCATGAATAAAAGAAGAGAAATCATCCCGATCAAAGGCACGAACAAACGGTAAACATCAAATCAGAAATCCCAGAAGGTATAACTAAAAAAAAGCTCCAGATAAAAGACGCTAATGCCCACGCCGCAGCCCGCTCTCTCCCCGGGACCCGGGGCAAAAGGAACAACAACGCTGCCCTTTCAGGTCGAGCCCGAGTCTCGGGAATTCCCCCGATATGGCCGGGCTTTGATCTAACCTCGGGCCGACATCCTAATCGGACCGGATTTGTTTTCTCGTTCCGGATACCTTCCGAATCTTCATTAAAAATTGCCGCATGCTCGGCAGACATTTGAAGGGGTCTACCCCGGTTTTCTCATTGTGACGCTGCCACGGACTTGTGTCCGAATACAAAAGGTCTACGAGTGGCCGACACGGCCGACAGTTTATGGCCTTAATACAACTTTCAATGTGATCTATCCCTATTTCTCTCGCATTATTAGTGTTACTCCTTTCGACCGCGGGGCCTCTAATTTCGGTAATTAATCAAGGGTATTCCCTCGTATGGGGGATGTAAATGACGTCGTGACCTTCATGGCGCGACGGGATTTGGTCCCGACACGAACCACACAATCATCTGACGAAGTCAGACCGAGCGCACCATGGGCTCTTCGGAGCCCGAATAAATTGTCACCTCGGTGACTGGCACGCCCACGCACACAATAAACTGAATAAAACCAAGAGAGCCTGCGAGTTTTAAGCGCGTCCACATCCCCCCACTGTATTTCTGTTTTCATTCTCTCCCCCCCTGCAATGTACTAGCCCATGTATCTCTCCCCTTTTTATGAGGAATAGAAGAAAAGCTTGCAAACATTTTCTATATCTTCCTACAAATATTCCTTGTATGTCTACATTTCTCGCTGTTTTACTTTCTTCATGGTTCCCCATTGTCTGTCTCTGAATACCACCGCTCACCTTATATACATTCACTCGGTGCATCCCCAGTCTATGTCATCCTAGTGTCCCTCGTTCGGTGTTTTCTCCGAGTTTTCTGAAGTTTTCTCAAAGGTGTTGCTGCCTTGGCACCCACCTCAAATTATCGGGTTCCGTCACTCCTTGTGGGCGCGTTCCCTGTATCTCCCTTACGATCCGGGTCAAGGGGAGATGCTGTCAAATTTTCATCAGAAATAATAACATGGTAAGAGACAAAGGAAGCAACAAACAAATGAAATGAATAATGGTAAAGTGTTTCAACCGAGATAAGAGAACCACAGACAATATGAAGAGAATCGGACCAAAGGATAACCAAGCAAATTTGAACATTTGTCATGCAAAGAAGAAAGAAAGGGAAATGATCAAGAGGAGAGAAGAGAAAGCCCACGTGCATTGCATAAGACCAAAGAAGAGAAGAGAAGAAAAGACATAAGAAGATGAAGGAGAAGCCCCTCTTGGGCTTTACCCGGTACACCCTAGCCATGCCTTGCCCGGTACACCCCATCCAAGCTTTACCCGGTACACCGTAACCATGCCTTGCCCGGTACACCCCATCCAAGCTTTGCCCGGTACACCCTAACCGCGCCCTGCCCGGTACACCCCTCTTTGGTCTTGCCCGGTACACCCCGTCCAGGTCTTGCCCAGTACACTCTGATCGTGTCTTGCCTGGCATACCCTTCCTAGCCCCTTCTCCGGTACACTCTTCAACCCTTCCGCCCGGCACAGCCTCTCAGCCACCATCACCCGGCGCAACCTCGGCATGCCTCTCGCCTTGAATGCAGCAATAAAAAAACAACAACAACATAATAATGAAATAATAATAATAATAATAATAATAATAAATAAAAAGAATAATAATAAAGATAAATAAATAATTTCATAAAAGAAAAGGGAGGACATAATGCACATGTAATATGAGAAGGATCAATGAGGAGCACATGAACTAAATGAATAAACAAATGAATGATGATAACGATAAATAATGGTTGTAATAATGAACAGAACGATGCGGCTCTCATCATCTCCGGCCCCTTTTGGCTCATCTCTCCACGCACGCTCCCAACATAACAAATAATAATAATAATAATAAATAATGATAACAAATTCAAAAAAATGGATGAATAAGTAATAGTAGCTAAGGAACATATAATGATAATAATAATAATAATAATAAGCTAAAATAAAATATAAGAAGTAAACAAATAACGATAATAATAATAATAATAATAATAATAATAATAATAATAAAAACAAACTCACAAAAGGGAATAAATAATAATGATAATAAGAAAATAGTAGATAATAATAATAACAAATTCAAAAAAAAGGAGATAAATGAATGAATGATAATAATAAAGAAACAAGTGATAATAACAACAGAATCAACAAGAATAATAAATAGACAAATGGTAATAAAACAAACAAATGATAATAACAAACTTAACAAAAGATAACAAATAAACAAATAATAATGGAATACACTAATAATAATAAACAAATCCACCCTAAAAAAACCATATATATATATATATATATATATAAGAGAACAATAATAATAATAACAAAAAGTAATAATTAAAATTTAAATAATGATAAAACGACGAGATCTGCCCCGCAGCCTTGTCTCTCCTCAGGACCCGGTATAAAGGGAATATTAATGCCGCCCATCCGAGTCGAGTTCGGACCTTGGGAACCATCCCAATACGGCCGTAACCCGACGTTGCCCTGGGCCGATAGTCGTCAAATCGGATTCGTTCTATTGGGATTCGTTCCCGCCCTTTCATTGAAATTGCCGCAAACTCGGCATACATTTGTACGGGGTCGTTCCTATCTACGTTGCACCTTCAATATGGACCCTTGTCCGAATATCAAGTGGTCCGCATGTGACGGACAGAAATCTGAATAGAACGAGATGGCTCCTGTCATCCCTGGACCCTATATACAGGAATATCAATAAGGCCTTTGTGGGCTGTGCTCGGACCTCGGGTCCGTCCCGATTATGGTCATTGTCTGACCCACACCCTCGGCCTATAGCTCGCTTCCTTCGATCATGTTTTGGTTTTAGAATCTAGTCCCGGGACTCTTCCCCGTTGCCCTTCGGCACCGGGAACATTAATGATGCCCACGCTAGCCCCGTTTGGACCGCGGGAGGCGCCCCCGGTATGGTTCCGACTCGATCTCGCACCGGACCAATAAATTTGCTAGTCTCCTGCTATACTAACCGAGATTTAACCGAATGTTTTCAGTGTCTCGGAATAATGTATTCGTCGTATCACGGCATACATATGTTCCAGGTCCTCCTGCGACGATTATGATATCTTCAAGCCGGACACCCGTCCGAATATTAAACGGTCTCCCGAATGACCGACACGTTTCGAACTTCCGCTTCCCTAGACACAGGGCTTTTTAGCCGACTCAAGGGATATTCCCTCGTTGTCCCTTGGCACCAGAAATATCAATGACACTCATGCAAGTCTTGTTTCGACCGCGGGGGGCCCACCGCAGTATGGTCGCAGCTTGCTCTTGCATCGGGCCAACAGATTTATTGGTTTTTGACCGCTCCAACCGAGGCTCAGCCGAATGTTTTCCGCTCTTCCAAACAATAAATTTACTGTACCTCGGCATACATGCATTCCGGTTTTCCCACGACAACCGCGATTTTCTCGAGCCGGACATACGTCCGAACATTAAATGGTCAGTACACGACCGACATGACCGCGAATGGTTTTTCTTCTCGCCCTCGCGGGAGGATTTCAATACCTCATAATAGACCTTCCATGCAATTGATTTCTTAGCCATGAGGTCCTGAATCCCGACGAGTAATCAAGGGTGTTCCCTCGTATGGGGGATGTAAATGACACCGTGACCTTTATGGCGCGGCAGGTTTTGGTCCCGACACGAACCACACAATCGTCTGACCGAGTCAGATCGAGCGCACCATGGGCTCTTCGGAGTCAGATTAAATTGTCACTTTGTGACTGGCACGCCCACGCACTTAATGAACCGAATAAAGCCAATAAACGAACGAACTAGAAGAATAAACAAATAGAAGTGTCAAAAAGTGCGTCCATAGCACTCTTCTCAGAATACCGCGGCGTCAAGGCCTTGTTAGAGTGTGGAGTCAGAACTATTCTTCGTGCGCCCTTGCACGGGATCACACTCTGCCTCAGGAGCGCATCCACTGCTTCAGGGGAGCATTCTCAGCATCAGGGGAGCATGGGGAGCACATGCTATCTCTGGGGAGCAATTGCTGCTCCAGGGGAGCATCCTTCAGTGCCAGGGGAGCAATCGCTGCTCCAGGGGAGCATATGCTGTCTGGGTTCTAGCAGGGAAGCACATGCTGTCTCTGGAGGGCATTCATTATCTTAGGAGAGCATCACTGTCGTCAGGAGGGCAGGCATTGCGGGCTCAAGGCATTTCGATGTCACTTGAGGTGTCGACCCGAAGTGTCGACACTAAGTGTCAACCTGGTTTTGGGAATGCATGAACCTGACTGATGGTGGGGGAGCATCTGCAGTCGCTGGAGGGCATACTCGGTCTCAGGAGAGCATCCGGGGGGACAGGCGAGCATGCACGTCTGATGTATCCCGGAAGAGGATTTCTGTTTATCAGGGGTATTATTGTCCTTAATGCCCTGACTAATGACGCCCTAGTCTCCTAGTATAAAAGGGTGGGTTGTCTCTTTGTGTTGTAACAGGTCCGTGATTATCTTAGTGGATTACTGTTGCGGTCGTGGACGTAGGAAGGCATCTTGCCTCCGAACCACGTAAAATCTATGTGTTCTTGTGTGATTCCTCTTCTTCTATTCTTTCCTTATTTCTCTTTTATGATCTCGTGTGTGGATCGTGTGAAAGAGGGTCGCCGTCTGGTTTGTTTCCCCCCCAACAACTGGTATCAGAGCCTTGTTCTGGTTCGAGGAGAATAGTGGGAGCAATGGCGGCAGATGAAGGAAAGGTGAGGATCGACAAGTTCGATGGCAAGGACTTCAGTTTCTGGATGATGCAAATCGAAGACTACCTGTATCAGAAGAAGCAGCACGAGCCGCTTCTTGGAATGATGCCGGCAGGGATGAAGAAAGAAGATTGGGATCTACTAGACAGACAAGCACTCGGAGTTGTTCGTTTGACATTGGCCAGAAACGTCGCCTTCAACATCGTGAACGAGAAGACCACGGCAGGATTGATGAAGGCGCTATCAAATATGTATGAAAAGCCCTCAGCTTCAAACAAGGTATATTTGATGCGTCGTTTATTAAATCTGAAGATGGACGAAGGTGCTTCTGTTACAGATCACACCAATGAATTCAACGTGATTACAACGCAGTTGAGTTCTGTAGAAATAAACTTTGATGATGAGATTCAGGCCTTGATTCTTTTATCCTCCTTATCTGAAAGTTGGGGTGCAACTGTGACGGCTGTAGGTAGTTCTTCTGGTTCTAGCAAATTGAAGCTTAATGAGGTACGAGACTTGATTCTAAGCGAAGATATTCGCAGAAGGGAATCCGGTGAAGTCTCAGGTTCTGCTTTGAATATAGAGAGCAGGGGAAGAACAAAATAGCGTGATGCGGGACGAGACCATGGACACGACAAGCTCGCGATTGTCCCTTAGCAAGGGAAGCGTCGGACGTGCACGGTTGAGAAACCGGCAAGAGCTAGGGTGGTCAGTTCGCACTTTCGTGCCCGGATCGGGTCACGGGACGGCTTCGCTCTCTCTCGCAGCAGCGGTGATATGAAAATGTATAGCAAGCTAGGCCCTAAAACATGCTCTCTAGCAGCGACATATAAAGCATATAAGGAAATAAGCGAAATGCCGAGTGTAAGAGCGGATACGATACCTCCACGCTACCGGGCGTGGGGAAGACGGACCCGGCCGATCTCGTACTCCCGGGACAGTTAATACATAAAGATTACAGCAATGAGTTACAGCCCACTCCATGCAGGGAGGTAAAGGGCGACACAATGGGGTCCGGGAGGACCGATTTCGGGTTGACGGGCGGCTTCTCGCGTAGCTTCGGCAACACCCGAACTAGTGACGGTGGGGCCCACGTGCTGTCCGGAGGGGCCGTGTGGGACCCGATGGCACCGCTGTAATGGAGGATGCCTGGAAGGGCACTCCCTGGAGTGGAGGTGCGCTGGTTCACCGGTCGAAGGCCGAGCGGCTCCGATCGGCACCGGTCGGAACAACCGGCCACGGATCTGCAGCTTCTGGGTTTCAGCGCGCGTCCTGGTGAGAACGGACGCGACGATCAGCCTCGATGTCGGATCGACACGAAATTGGCGCCTTTGGAAATCTAACTTTAAATCCTTCAATCTAGGCCTGGAGATCTGGTCTGGATATGCACGGATCTTGGCCTTAATGAATGTTTGAGTTGCTGTTGTACAGTGACCGGATTCTCAGATCTCCAGAGAACTTGTCTGAGAACTACCTTTGACTGATATGTGAACATCCGAATCTGAAGTGATGGTCTTCAGCAAAGTTGTAGGAAATCAAGCTAGGAAAACAGACATAGTTTTTATGAAAGGTTTGGAGGTGGCTGTGATTTGTTCTGATTTTTGAACTGGAAGGTGGTCGGATCTGGAACTTGGCTGAAAGTACTGTAGCAGAGATTGAACACGAATTTTGAAAAATGGATAGAGGGTGGATCAAAATTTAAGAAACTTCATGGAGTGAGGGGTTGATGGAAAGAACTCCCAGTAAAATTGGGAGGGTTTGGAAAAAATCAAAAAGGTGGTCGGAGATGGGAAACTCAGGCGGACTTTTACAGTGGACAGACACCTGACAGATCTGGGAAAGATTGAAGACCGAAAATGTAAAAATATCAAAAGAAGGATTTTGGACGTGAAATGTTTTGTGGAGATGGGGATACAAGATAGGAACAACCTATGAAAATTTCAGATCAAGAGGATGTCGGAGTTGATAGCAGGAATTCCGAGAAGAAGCTTCTGCCCAGGATGGACAGAACACCGAAGTCGACTTCGCGGCGGCTCGAAGGCGGCACGAACGGCGGCGGCGGCGGCACCGGAGATGAACTCAGAGATTGAGGGGGAGGAGATAGAAGGGTTCCACTCTAGAATTTGGGGTTGGGGATGAAGAAAACCAGGGGGAGAGAGAGGGGAGGTCGAAATTCTTACAAGGGGGGGCTCTTGCACAATGCTTTTTTCACTTTCATTAATTCAATCAATTGGAAAATACAAGCTATATATAAGAAATATAAAAAGACACTAAATGCCCATAGATATAAGGTTTGGAAGGGCATATTAGGGAGTTACTAAATATTTCTCCCATGTGGTCAAAACTTTAACCATTAATCTAATCAAACTTGGACCATTTCCATTCAAACTTACCTAAGTTTCACCAACCAAGCCTAATAAGGCCAAAGAATGGGGCGCCCCACTTTATGGGCTTCTCTTGGGCCTAGGCTGGTCCAAGGCCAGCCAATCCAACCCACAATCCATGCTTGGTCCATGGATTCTCCCACCTAGATAGCCCATGAGAGGAAGTGGCCCAATTGGGCCTTAAATGGCTATTAAGGTCCATAAGGGTGGCATTAAGGTCCAATATGACAATAACTCCTAATGGACTCTACTAAGGCAACCTAGTAATGGACTCTTCCTAGAAATGTGGCCCAATGGCTTACTTAAAGCCTTACAAAGAGAGCCCAAATGAAAGAAATCAAAAATTACACACTTTAAGCCAATACAACCCATAATACACACCTATACAAGCCAATACACACTAATACACATCCCACAAGCCCTTGATGTCCTCATCAATTCTCCCCGGGTGGGAGAACTCGACCCCGTTGAGTAGGGGTATGGGTGCTAGAGTATTCCGGCGGATCCGTTACCGTGCCAAGTAACGCGGATATGCTCCACTCCAAGTGATCGTCACCTGCTCATTCCATATATACTCGATATGCGCGGACTGCTATAGGCTAAAGGTGGACACTCCGGGTGGGGCACTCTCAAAAGGGAAGGGAGCAGCTCGAAGACTCACTAGGAATCACCGCTGAGTCCCTGTAGATGACTAGATCCGGGTGTAGATATAAAACCGATCCCATACTCATCGAGTGAGTCCACTCGCCTCTTACTCATAAGAGAACGACAACGAGCTTGCACAAGACATAGGCAGACTCTCAAACTACACACAAACCATGCAAACAAACAACACAAGACAAACCACACAAGGAAAACACACCGACTCATATATGACCCTAGACATACCTAATGTTAGTCCAACCTGTACATGGGTGACGGCAGACCAGGACACCCGAATATGTGCCATGCATGCATGTTACACAACCGGGAATGGATGGCATGGGGAACACCTATACGTCGGGTGTGGTTATGCGTGGATGGTCTTTTGAATGTGGGCATCTCGGGTGATTTAGAAGGGCCGAGTGTAGGTGGGTCGGGATTGGTGGATGTAGATGGCCGATCCCGTGGGGAAGGAGCGTAAAAGTGGGCTTCCTTGAAGAAGGGGAGTATATATAGAGGGTTTAAGGATCCACTAGGGAGTGGGTTAAAGGGATCAAAGAAGGTATGACCCCTTGTGATGGGTTCCCACAAGTCATGGTCCCACGGGTAGAAGTTTTGAAGGTGTGGATAGTCACCTTCTTGAATTGTGACGGGTGGGACGGGGATCGTAGGCAAGAAGTATGATTCCTCCCTCGGACAAAAGGGTATGAATTCGGGCTCGTCCGGTAGTGGGAGAAGTAGAAGAACCTCCGTGGTGACACAACCCACGGTGCACTCAGAGGTAATGGACCCGAAGGCCGGATGGGTGAAGCTAAGACTAGCGGATTGGTCAAAGCCTCGCGCCAAAAGATGTGTCAACTTCTATTGTGAATCTAATCCCATGACAAGATCGTCCAATGTGTCAACATGGTGACTAGATCGAAATGTGGTATGGAAGGAGTTGACCTGCACTAAAGGTAGGGTGGGGTCCATGGATGGAAAGGGATGTGGGACCGAGCCTTCCTTGAGCCATCTAAGAAGTGGCTCGGCTATATAAAGAGTACCCGTTAGAAATACGGGAGGCTCGGGCTTTGGTAGTTCCAAATGAGATGGTTCCGAATCAAGTTCGGAAATAGATAGTGAAGACATTGGAGCTCTCATGGGTGAGGAAAGAATGTCCTTCTCATGGTGAAGGGGTCCTTGGGGTGGCTCCGGGAACAACCAATCTACCCCGATAGACCGATCTAGGCTAGTACTAAACCGATCTAGGCTTGTACTAAACCTTTGCACTTGTCCCATCATGGCTTGGAACATTGCGCCCACTTCATCGGGACTATAAGCTCGGAATGCGGCCATGGTTACAAAGATGGGGTTGGCCCCCCTAGGAATGGAGATGCAAGACCATTTTTTTTTTTAGTTTAAAAGTAAAATGTGATGCTAACTAATGCACCTAGACATAACCAAAACTCGGTACTCGGCGGAGATAACTGATCCGAAGATCACTCGCGCAAGTGTGCGGCCTTCCCGATAGGCGTTGCCTAACGTTCGGACAACACCTTTTGATATACCGGGTTATTGGGATGTAATGCAAAAAGACACTTTTTTTTTTAAAACAATGATGACCCTAAACACAACTTAGACAATGACTAATGGCTAGACGTAAATGACACTTTTTTTGACACCCTAGACTCAACCTGACTCTGATACCAAATTGATGCGGGACGAGACCATGGACACGACAAGCTCGCGATTGTCCCTTAGCAAGGGAAGCGTCGGACGTGCACGGTTGAGAAATCGGCAAGAGCTAGGGTGGTCAGTTCGCACTTTCGTGCCCGGATCGGGTCACGGAACGGCTTCGCTCTCTCTCGCAGTAGCGGTGATATGAAAATGTATAGCAAGCTAGGCCCTAAAACATGCTCTCTAGCAGTGGCATATAAAGCATATAAGGAAATAAGCGAAATGCCGAGTGTAAGAGCGGATACGATACCTCCACGCTACAGGGCGTGGGGAAGACGGACCCGGCCGATCTCGTACTCCCGGGACAATTAATACATAAAGATTACAGCAATGAGTTACAGCCCACTCCACGCAGGGAGGTAAAGGGCGACACAATGGGGTCCGGGAGGACCGATTTTGGGTTGACGAGCGGCTTCTCGCGTAGCTTCGGCAACACCCGAACTAGTGACGGTGGGGCCCACGTGCTGTCCGGAGGGGCCGTGTGGGACCCGATGGCACCGCTGTAATGGAGGATGCCTAGAAGGGCGCTCCCTAGAGTGGAGGCGCGCTGGTTCACCGGCCGGAGGCCGGGCTGCTCCGATCGGCACCGGTCGGAACAACCGGCCACGGATCTGCAGCTTCTGGGTTTCAGCGCGCGTCCCGGCGAGAACGGACGCGACGATCAACCTCGATGTCGGATCGACACGAAATTGGCGCCTTTGGAAATCTAACTTTAAATCCTTCAATCTAGGCCTGGAGATCTGGTCTAGATCTACACGGATCTTGGCCTTAATGAATTTTTGAGTTGCTGTTGTACAGTGACCGGATTCTCAGATCTCCAGAGAACTTGTCTGAGAACTACCTTTGACCGATATGTGAACATCTGAATCTGAAGTGGTGGTCTTCAGCAAAGTTGTAGGAAATCAAGCTAGGAAAACAGACATAGTTTGTATGAAAGGTTTGGAGGTGGCTGTGATTTGTTCTGATTTTTGAACTGGAAGGTGGTCGGATCTGGAACTTGGCTGAAAGTACTGTAGCAGAGATAGAACACGAATTTTGAAAAATGGATAGATAGTGGATCAAAATTTAAGAAACTTCATGGAGTGAGGGGTTGATGGAAAGAACTCCCAGTAAAATTGGGAGGGTTTGGAAAAAATCAAAAAGGTGGTCGGAGATGGGAAACTCAAGCGGACTTTTACAGTGGACAGACACCTGACAGATCTGGGAAAGATTGAAGACCGAAAATGTAAAAATATCAAAAGAAGGATTTTGGACGTGAAATGTTTTGTGGAGATGGGGATACAAGATAGGAACAACCTATGAAAATTTCAGATCAAGAGGATGTCGGAGTTGATAGCAAGAATTCTGAGAAGAAGCTTCTGCCCAGGATGGACAGAACACCGAAGTCGACTTCGCGGCGGCTCGAAGGCGGCACGAACGGCGGCGGCGGCGGCACCGGAGATGAACTCAGAGATTGAGGGGGAGGAGATAGAAGGGTTCCACTCTAGAATTGGGGATTGGGGATGAAGAAAACCAGGGGGAGAGAGAGGGGAGGTCGAAATTCCCACAAGGGGGGCTCTTGCACAATGTTTTTTTCACTTTCATTAATTCAATCAATTGGAAAATACAAGCTATATATAAGAAATGTAATAAGACACTAAATGCCTATGGATCTAAGGTTTGGAAGGGCATATTAGGGAGTTCCTAAATATTTCTCCCATGTGGTCAAAACTTTAACCATTAATCTAATCAAACTTGGACCATTTCCATTCAAACTTACCTAATTTTCACCAACCAAGCCTAATAAGGCCAAAGAATGGGGCGCCCCCCTTCATGGGCTTCTCTTGGGCCTAGGCTGGTCCAAGGCCAGCCAATCCAACCCACAATCCATGCTTGATCCATGGATTCTCCCACCTAGATAGCCCATGAGAGGAAGTGGCCCAATTGGGCCTTAAATGGCTATTAAGGTCCATAAGGGTGGCATTAAGGTCCAATATGACAATAACTCCTAATGGACTCTACTAAGGCAACCTAGTAATGGACTCTTCCTAGAAATGTGGCCCAATGGCTTACTTAAAGCCTTACAAAGAGAGCCCAAATGAAAGAAATCAAAAATTACACACTTTCAAGCCAATACAACCCATAATACACACCTATACAAGCCAATACACACTAATACACATCCCACAAGCCCTTGATGTCCTCATCACAGCGTGATCAAAATAGGAGCAGATCCATATCCAAGAAAAGGAGTCAGTCTAAGCCCCGCGGAGATGGCTGTTGGAACTGTGGTAAAAGGGGACATTTGAAAAGGGACTGTAGGCTCCTGAAGAAAAAGAATCAGAGTCAGAAACAGGAAGAAGATTCTGCGAATGCTATGATAGAAGAGGTCCATGATGCACTTATTTTAAGTGTTAATAGTCCCATTGAATCGTGGATCCTAGACTCTGGAGCATCCTTCCACTCTACCTCACATAAAGAAAGTATGCAAAATTATGTTGCTGGAAAATTTGGGAAGGTTTATCTTGCTGACGATGAGCCATTAGACATTGTGGGGAAGGGTGATGTTCAGTTAAAGACAACAAACACGACTATGTGGAATTTGAAGAATGTCAGACATATTCCAGGTTTGAGAAGAAATTTGATCTCCATTGGTCAACTTGATGATGAAGGATATGTCACTACCTTTGTTAGTGGGTGCTGGAAAATAACCAAAGGTGCCATGGTTATAGCACGAGGTAACAAGACTGGAACTCTTTATATGACTGCAAACAACAAAGATACAGTGGCAGTGGCAAATTCAGAAGTTGAATCCAAGACCTGGCATTGCAGACTTGGACATATGAGTGAGAAAGGAATGAAGGTGCTGACAGCAAAGGGGAAGTTGGGTGAATTGAAGTCCATAGACATTGGGCTATGCAAAGACTGTATCTTCGGAAAGCAGAAAAGAGTTACTTTCTCCAAAGCTGGAAGAAGTTCTAAGCTAGAAAGGTTAGAACTTGTACACACAGATGTGTGGGGACCAGCTCCTGTTCGATCTCTTGGAGGCTCACTCTATTATGTCACATTCATCGATGATTCTACTCAGAAGGTATGGGTTTATTTTCTTAAAAATAAATCTGATGTTTTCTCTACCTTTGTTAAGTGGAAGGCAAAAGTGGAGAATCAAACTGGCGCAAAGATCAAGTGTTTGAGGTCTGACAATGGTGGAGAGTACAACAGTAAGGAATTCAAAGATTTTTGTGCACTGTATGGTATTCGTATGGAGAAAATAATTCCAAATACTTCACAACAGAATGGGATTACTGAACGCATGAACAGAACCCTGAATGAGAGAGCTAGGAGCATGAGATTACATGCTGGCCTACCGAAGACCTTCTGGGCAGATGCAATCAGCTGTGCGGCTTACCTGATTAATAGAGAACCTAGTGTTCCTCTAAATGGTGAGATACCTGAAGAGGCTTGGACCGGTAAGTAGGTAATTCTTTCACACTTAAGAGTATTTGGTTGTGTTTCATATGTGCATATTGATTCCAATGATAGAGATAAGTTGGACCCCAAGTCAAAAATGTGTTTTTTCATTGGATATGGTTCTGATGATTTTGGATACAGTTTCTGGGATAATGAGAATAGGAAAATCATTAGAGAAAGGAATGTTATATTCAATGCGAATTTATTATACAATCATAGATCTGTCATGAAATCTGAAGATGCAGGTCAAGAATCTCAAAAATCTGAACATATTGAGTTGGAGGAAATTTCGGAAGATGATGTGTTGAAGGTATTTCAAGGAAATCCTGAAAACACTATAGTGCAACCAGAGTTAATCACACCCGAGGTTCAACCGAGAAGATCAAGCAGATTGCCTAAACCGACTTAGCGGTTTTCTCCTTCTTTGTACTATTTATTGTTAACTGACGCTGGAGAACCTGAGTGTTTTAATGAAGCTATACAGGTGGAAGATTCTATCAAGTGGGAGTTGGCAATGAAAGATGAGATAAATTCCTTACACAAAAATAAAACTTGGGTCTTGACTGAACTACCACCTGGCAAGAAAGCTTTGCACAATAAATGGGTTTATCGGATAAAAGAAGAACATGATGGCAGCAAGAGGTACAAAGCAAGGTTGGTTGTGAAAGGCTTCCAACAGAAGGAAGGTATTGATTATACTAAAATTTTCTCTCCAGTTGTCAAGCTAACTACCATTAGATTGGTGTTGAGTATTGTCACTGCTGAAAACCTGCACTTAGAACAACTTGATGTTCAGACTGCTTTCCTCCATGGCAATTTGGAGGAGGATATCTATATGGCACAACCGGAAGATTTCCATGAACACGGTAAATAAATCTTGTTTGCAAATTAAACAAAAGTTTATATGGTCTGAAGCAAGCCCCCAGACAATGGTACAAAAAGTTTGATGGATTTATATGTAACAATGGTTTCATTAGATGCAATATGGACCATTGTTGTTATCTTAAGAAGTTTGATAATTGTTATATCATACTACTGTTGTACGTGGATGATATGCTAATTGCAGGATCAAGCATGACAGAGATTAACAATCTGAAAATATAATTATCAAAGGAATTTGCTATGAAGGACTTAGGAGCAACAAAGCAAATTCTTGGGATGAGAATTGTGAGGGATAGAACATCTGGTATTGTGAAGCTATCTCAAGAAAGTTACATCCAGAAGGTGTTGAGCAGGTTCAACATGGAAGATGCAAAATCAGTTAACACCCCTCTAGCAAGTCACTTCAAGCTGTCTAAAAGGCAGTCACCAAAGTCTGCTGAAGAGTGTGAGTCCATGAAGAAAATTCCTTATACATCAGCTGTAGGAAGTCTGATGTATGCCATGATTTGTACCAGGCCGGACATAGCACATGAAGTGGGAGTTGTGAGCAGATATATGGCAGATCCGGGCAAGCAACACTAGGAGGCAGTGAAATAGATTCTGAGATACCTAAAAGGCACCTCAGGCAAGTCACTTTATTTCAAGAAAAGTGATGTTATCTTACGAGGTTTTGTTGATTCAGATCTTGGTGGTGATATGGACACCAGAAGAAGTACCACTGGATATGTTTACACCTTGGGTGGCACTGCAGTGACTTGGGTTTCAAAACTTTAGAAGGTTGTTGCTCTCTCAACAATAGAAGCAAAGTATGTAGCTATCTCTGAAGCTAGCAAAGAGATGGTATGGCTGAAAAATTTTCTGAAGGAATTGGGCAAGGAACAAAGTAATAGTGTGCTGTTTTGTGACAGTCAAAGTGCAATTCACCTTGCCAAGGACCCAGTCTTTCATGCAAGGACTAAGCACATACAACTAAAATATCACTTCATTCGTGGTCTGCTTGAAGATGATGTTTTGCTGCTGGAGAAAATACTTGGTGCAGAGAATCCAGCAGACATGTTCACCAAGGTGGTAACCACAGAGAAACTGAGGCTGTGCAAGACCTTAGTTGGCCTCCATGGATGATTGATGGAGGGATGTCGTAGCAGTATTTCCATTGTTATATTGAGCAAGATTAATACATTGAGATGTTTACTTTCTTTGGAGTTCAGACTCCAAGTGGGAGATTGTTAGAGTGTGGAGTCAGAACTATTCTTCGTGCGCCCTTGCACGGGATCACCCTCTGCCTCAGGAGCGCATCCACTGCTTCAGGGGAGCATTCTCAGCATCAGGGGAGCATGGCAAGCACATGCTATCTCTGGGGAGCAATTGCTGCTCCAGGGGAGCATCCTTCAGTGCCAGGGTAGCAATCGTTGCTTCTGGGTTCTAGCAGGGAAGCACATGCTGTCTCTGGAGGGCATTCATTACCTCAGGAGAGCATCACTGTCGTCAGGAGGGCAGGCATTGCGGGCTCAAGGCATTTCGATGTCACTTGAGGTGTCGACCCGAAGTGTCGACCTGGTTTTAGGAATGCATGAACCTGACTGATGGTGGGGGAGCATCTGCAGTCGCTGGAGGGCATACTCGGTCTCAGGAGAGCATCCGGGGGGACAGGCGAGCATGCGCGTCTGATGTATCCCGGAAGAGGATTTCTGTTTATCAGGGGTATTATTGTCCTTAATGCCCTGACTAATGACGCCCTAATCTCCTAGTATAAAAGGGTGGATTGTCTCTTTGTGTTGTAACAGGTCCGTGATTATCTTAGTGGATTACTGCTGCGGCCGTGGACGTAGGAAGGCATCTTGCCTCCGAACCACGTAAAAATCCTTGTGTTCTTGTGTGATTCTTCTTCTTCTATTCTTTCCTTATTTCTCTGTTCTGATCTCGTGTGTAGATCGTGTGAAAGAGGGTCACCGTCTGGTTTGTTTCCCCCCCAACAGGCCTGGACCTCCAGCTAGTGGGAAATACTACCATGGCGATCTACAACCCGCACCGGTGCCATCTTCAGATCGGACTACTTCGGATTGAAGCTCCTGCACTATCACACTACCCTCCCCTTCTACCTAGGAAGATGGGGACCGAGGAAGATGAAAGAACAGTCCGGAACGCGCTGACCATGTGGGAGATCAGCAAGGTACGCCCGTGGCAAGAGGTAGTGGAAGAGAACGACGAAGCGCACCGTGGCTACCTCAAAGAGTTGAGGAAGATCCGCCCTCTTTCGGATAATAAATTGAATGTAGATTAATTTTGCTTTTATGAAAGATGTATTTGACAATCAAAGTTGGAATTTTATCAATCTTATGTTGCATTAAGTTGATCTGAATGAGATGGGATTGCCTTAATCGAATGAGCATGAGTTGTGGCTTGACTTGGCTTAGAACGGCCTGGAAAATAGAGCCTCTGGAGAGTGTAACGGATCTGAGAAGAGCCGTTAGAAGGATATAACGGTGGGGAGATAGGCCGTCGGGGTGAAAGACCTGAGGGTTTGGGTTTCTGGAGGAAGTAACGGTCCAACGATAGACCGTTAGGAAGAATAACGGTCGCGCCCCAGGCCGTTAAAGAGAGAGCTGCTGAGAGAATCAAAGCGAAGGCCTGAAGAGATATAATGGTCTAGCATGCACCGTTAGATGAGTTTGACAGCCTGTACCTGGCGCGTCACAGTCTTGAACCTGCATAGTTGTGAGATTTTAGCTTTGGTCTTGATCCTACATTCTGCACACACTTAAACATGGAACAAGTTAGATCTGTTCTTAGACTCAACCCCTTGCCTTGAAGCAAGTTAGATAACGATCGTTTCTTGATATTTGGTCAAGGGGTGGAGCCTTATTAAATAGGCGAGAAACATAATAGAAATAATGCGATGCATGCGATGCTTGCGATGCATATGATGGCATTTTTGGATTTTGGAAAATATATTTGAATTTTTGTGAGATTTTGGAAAATAGTTGATATTTTTGGGTTTTGAAATATGTGATTTTTGGATTTTGAAATATGTGTTGTTTTTGGATTTTGAAAATATATGATGTTTTTGAATTTTGAAATATGTGTTGTTTTTGGATTTTGAAAATATATGTTGTTTTTGGATTTTTGAAATATATGTTGTTTTTTGGATTTTTGAAAATGAATGCTTTCCCCTAGCAATGTGAGCCCTCCGTAGCGTGTTGAGAGTCCCGAGGTTGGCGTGCAATGAGTTGACAAACCCTGACCAAGGCCCAGATTTTCATGACGGTGTTTCTACAAGGGCCATACCCGGGGTACTAGTCTCAATCCTGAAAAGGAAACTAGAATGCGGGGGGTAAGCTTAGGCCAGATCTAGAAGCTCTTAGGACTTGGGTTCCTCTCCAGACAACCCATTAGAAATTTGGTCTGTTGCGCCGGGACTTTGTGTCCGTCATCGAACCTTAGTCCACTCTAGGCATGCGTGCGACCGGACTCATTCGTCCCGTGGGGAACTGTACTGCCACTCTTGTCATGCCTAGATTCTTTTTCTTGCCTTTCTGGAGCTTTGGAATCATATTCAATAGACATTTGAGATGATGCTTTTGATTTTGTCCTTTGATTTCTTTTTTCCTTGTTTCTTTACTTGTGGCATCAGGTCATAACGGACTGCCCCTATTTGAGACCTCCTCTCGTCAGGGTGCCTAGATTGGTCGTCGCCTCCTTATTCACCTCTTACCCCTGGATTCAGCCGAAGGAAGAAACGAACAGGGACTTCGACTTTCCCCCAAAGCATGGCCAAGGAGAAACGGTGTCTTTTAAAGTGGAAAACCTGACCAGGGACGTCGTGTAGTGTGTGATTGCCTCACTCGGGACCTCTTTTTACAGCGAAAGGGAGGAACATCTTACTGCCGGGGTGGCACGGATTTAGACTCTAAGGAAAGAAACGCCTAAGATACAACCCATTCCAAGTGTGAGAGAGCTCCTCACCTTCTGCATTCACTAAGCGATAAGCATTCCCTGGATAAGCTACAACAAACGGCCCTTCCCAGTTAGGTTGTAATTTAGACCTAGGACCTGCAGACCGAATGAATTTGCGTTTCAAAACCATATGACCTTTTTTAAATTTCCGTTCAATTACCTTCTTTTGAAAATAACGCGAAACTCTCTTTTGATAAACGGATATGTGATCGGCCGCGTTCATCCTCTTCTCATCTAAGAGTTCCAACTGGACGAGCAACGCCTCTCGACGGTCATCGAGATTAAGTTCCTTATCGAGTTGCACTCTAAGGGAAGGGATCAAGATCTCGTATGGGAGCACCGCCTCCATCTCGTAGGTAAGAGTATAGGGAGTTTGTCCCGTAGGGGTACGGACGGAGGTGCGGTAAGCCCACAGAGCTTCCACTAATCGTTCTGGCCAATCGGAAAACTTATGAGATTCACATGTTTTCTTGATGATTTTAAGAAGGGTTTTATTAGTGGCTTCGGCTTGATCGTTGCCTTGAGGATAGTATGGAGATGAATGATGCAATGTAATATTGAACTTCTTACATAGGTCCTTGAGCTCCTGAGAGACGAACTGGGGTCCGTTATCGGTGATGATGTTGCTTGGCACTCCGAACAGTGAAATGATATTCTTCATGATGAAGTGGCACACCGTTGAAGCTTTTATCTCTGCGTACGCCTCGGCTTCGGCCCATTTGGTGAAGTACTCAGTGGCTGTAAGGATAAAGGATTTCTGCTTGATCTGAGAATTAGGATCACCGAGCGGGCCGACAACGTCGAAAGCCCACATAGAGAATGGCCAAGGAGCAGAAAGAGGATGGAGAGACGAAGCTAGAGCATGGATTTTATCAGCGTGGAGTTGGCATTTAAGACACCTCCGGACATAGAGGGAGCAATCTTCCTCTAGAGTGGGCCAATAGTAGTCCTGCCTAAGGATTTTCTTCGCTAGAGCCTGGCCATTGACATGACCTCCACACTCACTAGAATGGGCTGCTTCAGCCACCTTCCAAGCTTCATTATCATCCAAGCATCTCATGAGCATTCCATTAGTAGCGCGCCTGTATAGTTCTTCTGCAACAATGGTATACCTTGAGGCGGCTCTTCTTATTGACTTACGTTGCTCGGCGTTTGCCCCTTCTGGGAATGACCCTTCTTTGCAAAACAACTCGATTTCGTGATACCAAGGCAATTCTTCTTCGTCCAGAATCTCTTCTAGCTCCATTAGAGATACTTCCTTGAGATCTTCCTTCTCAGCCCTCGCCTCTACAGTTTTCCTAAGGTTGATGAACCAAGGATCCTGAAGAGAGGGTGCGTCCAATCTCTGAACGATGATAGTCTCAGTGCTCCGACTGAGAGGGAAAGATAGAGAGGAAGCGAGCGATGCCAAGGCATCGGCTAGAATGTTCTGAGAACGGGGGGTATGGATATAAATCAGCTTACGGAATTGCCTAGCAAGGAGCGTGACCAGATCTTGATATGGCTTGAGTTTGGGGTCACGAGTGCGGTAAGTGGACAGAACTTGCCACAGGACGAGCTGAGAGTCTCCTATGATATTCAAATAGCGCGCACCTAGGAGATAGGCATGCTTCAATCCAGCCAGGAGAGCTTCATACTCAGCGATGTTGTTGGTAGCAAGAAATCAAAGTTGATAAGTAAAGGGAATAGTCACTCCCTCTGGAGTGAGCAGAACAGCGCCGATCCCTCAGCCTTGAGAATTGAGTGCACCATCGAAGTGCAGAGACCAAAAGGGATGATGAGAGATAGCAGAGAGATGCTCATCAGGGAAATCGTCCTGAATAGAGTCGGTGTGAGGAATAGGAAGATGGGCAAGATGCTCAGCGATGGCGTACCCTTTGACCGCCTTCTGAACGACAAAAGTGATATCGAATTGGGAGAGGAAGCTCTGCCAACGAGCTAACCTACTAGAAAGGATAGACTTTTCTAAGAGATAGCGAATCGAGTCCATTCTAGAGATCAACCTAACTGGGTGGGTAAGGAAGTAATGTTTAAGCTTCTGAGCTACCCACACTAAGGTGGCACAAGTCTTCTCCATAGCGGTGTATCTGGACTCAGCTGGGTTAAACAACCGAGAGAGATAATAAGCAGCCCGCTCTTTCCCTTCATCGTCTACTTGTACTAAGACCGCCCCTAGGGAGTCCTCAATGACCGAGATGTATAGGATCAGGGGTTTCCTAGGGACAGGAGGTTGCAAAACTGGGGGATTGGATAGATATTCCTTTAAGTCCTCATAGGCCTTCTGACAGTCTTGATTCCATTCAAACTTGACCCCCGCTTTAAGCAATTCATAAAACGGACGGCACCTTTGAGAATGTTGGGATATGAATCTTCTAATGAATTACAATCGACCGATCAATCCTCGAAGTTCCGTAATGTTCTTCGGCGGAGGCATGTCCATAACGGCCTGAGCTTTGTTAGGATCAATCTGGATCCCCCGTTTGCTCACTATGAAACCTAACAGCTTCCCTGAAGAGACTCCGAATACACACTTCTTCGGATTCATTTTAAGCTTGTACTCCTTGGCTCTTTGCAGCACCTTAGCCAGAATAGAGGGGTGTTCTTCTTTGGTCCTTGACTTCACCAGAATGTCATCCACGTAGGCTTCCATATAGATATGAATCATGTCGTGGAAGATGGCCATCATCGCCCTTTGATAGGTGGCACCCGTGTTCTTTAAACCGAACGACATAACCACATAACAATACGTACCCCAGGGCGTGGTGAAGGAGGTTTTCTCTTGATCTTCCGGAGCGAGACGTATCTGATTATAGCCTGAGTAACCATCCATGAACGATAAATATTCGTACCCGGCGGTGCTATCGACCAGGACGTCTATGTGAGGCAGTGGGAAATCATCTTTGGGACATGCTTTTTTGAGATCCCTGAAATCGATGCAGATACGCACCTTTCCATCTTTCTTGATAACAGGGACTATGTTTGCCACCCACTGAGGATATAGAACAACTCTAATGAATCTGGCTTTGTATAACTTGTCGACTTCTTCCTTAATCCTTAAGGCCATGTGGGGGTGAAATCTTCTTGACCGTTGTTTCACCAGTGTTGCCCCTGGTTTAAGCACGAGCTGATGTTCCACTAAAGAGGGGTCAAGACCTGGCATGTCCTCATAAGACCAGGTGAAGGAATTGCTATACTCCCTCAGAACCTTAATCAAATCCTCTTCTACTTGTGGAGGGAGGTTAGCGGCAATAATAATGGGCCTTGAGTCTTCTTCAGTTCCCAGATTTATTTCCTTTGTAGGTTCATCCACTGCCGACGATGGCTCGTCAAATTTCTTAAGTCCTTGGGCATACAAATCGGCAGTGTCATCTACGTTGCTGTCCTTGTTGATCGGATATTTCTCGTCCAAGATTTCATAGACACCGAGTCTATCGTCGCTCCACACCTCCTCTATTTCCTTTTCATCTTCAATCATGATTGCCGTAGCAACAAATTCTGGACACTTTAAAAGAGCATGACAAGGCTGAGCTAGATCTTGCAAGAACCTATCAGGGACGGATTTGGGAGGACGCACAAGCGAGCGCGGCTCAGAGGAGGAAGGGTTGGACGACCTAGAACAAGACCCTACTTCTCTAGACCTACCTGACTCTACTTCCCTAGACTCGATAGACCCTAATCCTAACCTAGGAGAAAGAAGACCTAGTGGAAGGGAAGGAGCAGGGGACTCATGCCCCTGGGAGGAGGATGGAGACAAGGTAGCATAATCTTCCACTGAAATTTCCGTTTCAAATTTGACGTTTTTTTTTTTGGAGATCAGTGGAGACTACATAACAAGATGGAGGAGGCGGGAGCTGCATGGGGAACAGCTCGGGGAAGATGCAATCGAAGAAGGGATCGGAGGAGGAGAACCACATCTCGTGGAGTTGGGCGTTGGGAGGAGGAGGAGTAAATAGAGTGGATAGATCAATGGGCGGGCAATGCCCGCAAGCACAAGGAACAAATAGAATTTTAGGTGGATCAATGAAGGATGGATTTATCATGATAGGAGGAAGACGGGTAAGAATTTCCATTGCTGGAGGAGAGATTGAAAGCGGGAGGGAGACCAAGAAAAGACAATCGGTGAACTCCCCTTCTCCTGTAGATGCCGGTCTGGCTGCTTCTTCGGCCTCCACTGAACAAGCCGAACCTCTTGCTGTTTCTTGTAGTCTTCTTCATGAAATAGCCCCTGAAGGGCTGGACCATAGTCAATCACATCATCAACTGGCCCCCTTAGCACTGGGGGTGGACTGGCAATCGGACAGACTGTATCTTCCCTTGGCGGAGCTGGCTACGAAGCTAATGTGCCGGGTTGGAGAGGCCCTCGAACAAAGTGTTGACGGTAGTCCCAGGTGAGTGGCCCGGAATCACCCATCATGGACAATGCAGTCTCTCGGTAGCCGAGACCTCTTCTGTTCATTTTCCTGCCCTTGGGGATGGGCTTGGTTCTTCCCTATAATTGAGCACCGAGGCCTCTCCCCGGTTGGTAACCTAGCTTCAGTATAATGTCCCAGCCCTTGGAATCTCAGATCTGGGGCTTCACCTTGATATCAACTGCTGCGGTGACGGGCTTGCGAGGTGCGTAAGCCCAAGGAAAGTCGAGATCTAGCACTGACATAACAGGCCGACTGCTTGGCCACAATGTGGGAAGAACTTTCTCTGAAATAGCCTTCACTGATTGGACCGTGGATAAGCTTTTGACTTTGACGACCCTCCCTTAGAAAGGGAATTTAATGCATTGATGTGCAGTGGAGGGTACGGCGCTGAGGGTATCGATCCACGGACGACCCAAGATAGCCTTGAACATAGGGTCAATATCCAGCATGTAAAACTCAATGGACATCGTAAGAGGCCCAAGCTCAGCTTGAATGGTGACAATCCCGTGACATGCCCGCCGAGAGTTGTCATAAGCAGCTATGGTAGTGGGAGTTGGGCGTAGAAGTTCTTCTGACAGATTACAAGCCCTTAGAGTGCTGAGCGAGCAAACGTTGATAGATGCCCCTGTGTCAACCAATGCTGCATCAATGCTGACTTTGTTTAGAATGATCGTAATGCACAGCGGCATTTGTCGAGCTTCTGGTGGTGCTTGCTCGGTTTCAGAGAAAGTAATGGCTGGCCCCTTGGAGATTGTTACCAGTGCGGTAGGTAAGCTATCAACTGCCATATCTTCACTAACCATCACCTTTTGAAGAAAATCTCTTAATGCATCTTGGTGAAGGGTAGATCTCTTAATCAGTTCCAGCACAGATATCTTGGCGGGCACCCTATCCAGATGATGTAACAAATCATATTGGGTCCCGGGTAGTGGCTCGGCCTCTTCTTGTTCAGCCGCCGGTTGGGAGGACTGGGGATTGGAAGTGGAAGGATAGTTTCGGTGGAACATGCGCCCGCTCCGTAGGGTGAAATTATAAGCTGTCGCGGCCTCAGATGGGCTCAGGATAGGTGATTTAGTAGGCCCAGTGGGATGGATGAGCGGTGCGGAAGAGGGTGTGGTGGAAAGGATAATAGGCGAGGGGTTAGTGGCAGTGGGCGCGAGCGGAAGTGGGGATATAAAAGTGGACGGAGGCGTGATGAGTGGAGGGTTAAATGGAGGTATGACGATAGTGGGTGTAAGCGCGAGCGGGAAGGGGGTGATGGTAGTGGATGTGAGCAATGGCGAGTGCGACGGAGGCGCGGGTGATGATGCGCATGATAGAATAGGGGTAAATGGGAGGACGAGTAGAGGAGGGGTTTGGTGTGTAGGTATGAGGATGGGGGAAGCAGGAGGATTATGGTAGTTGTGGTGAAGGGCCATGACCTGTGGCGTGGAGTTATCATCGTCGAAGGACCACTCGAGGCTAGGAGCCAGGGGTTGGACGACATTGACCTGAGCTAGTGCCGGCGGCGGAGGCTGTGGAGCAGGAGGATGGTTTGGCATTGGGTTTTCATGAATACCCAGGTCTTGAACCGGCTGCTGTTGCTGTTGCGGCTGCTGCTGTTGCTGCGGTACCTGTTGCTGCTGCACTCGCTGCCTCGGCGGCTGCCTTCTCTTCTCTTTGATTTCTATGATGGCCCTGTGCATCTCGGCCCAATCAATTCTTTGACCTTCGTGGAGGTCATGGACTAGGTCCCGGAATTGAAAACACCCTTCAATGGTATGTCCCGGCTGCCTGTGGAACATACAATACTTCGTCTGATCAACGGTCGGATTCCAGTTGGGCCATTCCGGAGGAAGCTGTATGGTATTCACCGACATAAGAGCTGAGAAGATGTCTATGAGTGTTTCTGGCAAGGGTGGGTACTGAGCTCTTTTAGGAGCGGGCGCTTGTTGTTAGGGTTGTTGTTGTAGCCGTTGGGTGGAGGGACGTTGTGGTATTGCAGAGGTGGTGGTGGTTGTTGCGGTGTGGTGAAGGTGTTTTATGGAATGGCGAAGGTGGGCGGAGGGTTTTGCGGAGTGGCTTGGTAGTTTTGGGGAGCGGGATTCTGTGGAGTGCGGGGGGTTTGAGGGAAGCGGAAAGGTGCGGCTTGGAATGGGAAAGCAACGGCTTGAACTTGCTCGTTTGTTTGGACTCCCTCGGTGATCGGCCCTTGAGGTTTCTTGTGGTACTTGGGCTTTTAGTTTTCAAATAGCGAGTGAATGGGGGAGTCCTTGAACTGTGTTTGGATGAACCGCGCCCGGCTGTAGAGTTGGTGCATGTTGGCTATGTCATTCATGGCCAGAATATTTCGGAAGGTCGGAGTAGCATTGGAAATAAGTAACTTGACCTTCTCTTCCTCCGGGATATGGCCGGGCACTCTAGCGGCCATTTGCCTCCATCTATCTGCATAAGTAGAAAACTCCTCATCTGGTTTCATCTTTTCGGCCACCAAATCTGTAAATGAGTACTCCGGGCCGACCTTATCTTGAAACCGCTGGATAAACTTACCTTTCACTACCTTGAAGCTTTCGGCGTCTTCTAATGGTAGAGAGTAGAACCATTCCAATGCAACGCCATCCAATGATCGGCGGAACAAATACGCCATAAGGCGATCATCATATTGGAATTGGGCCGATTCATACAAGAAGTCCCTTACGTGAATAAAGGGATTGATGTTCCCATCATATTTGCGATAATTGGGGAGCTCGGACTGCGGAGGGAACCGGATGTTCTGAAAGCTAGGAACTGAAACATCTTCCAAGGATTGTGGGCCAACCCGCTTCTGGAGAAAATCGAGTTGCTGTTGCATGGTGGCCCATTTATCAAGTAATTCCTGCTCTTTAGAGGGAGCAGGGGTAGTGAGAGGTGATGATTGAAGTTGAGGAGCGGAAGGGTGAACCGCAGCAGAAGGTGGGAGCCCAAAAGAAGGAGTAGAAGGATAAACGGCCAAAGCAGGAGGGTCATAAGAAGGATATTGGGTCGGAGACTGACCCAGATTAGAGTGGGCTTGGACAACCCCTGGCTGAGGGCGCAAGAAATCGGAGGGGTCCATGAGGACTTGTGGAACCATAGGGCTGGACATATGATGATCCAACTGAATGAAAGAAGGGACGGCAGACTTCCCTTTGTCAAAAGATTGCTGGACCGAAGTAGAAGATTGGCCCGTCTCCATGCCAGCAAAGGTGATGGTCCGGGGTTGGACCGGAGTAAGATCGATCGGAGTGGGCTGGATGGAAGGATTAGGTTGACCCTGCATAATCGTTGGAGGGGAGATATTGGATTCTTGCATGGCCTGATAGACAGCTTGGAGTTGGGCCGGATCCAATTGGGCCATCATTTGGAGGATGGAGCCCGCAGAAGGAGAAGAGATAGAAGAGGTGGCCTGACCACCCTCCATGGGGGTGGAGGACGGAAGAGGGGCGGTCCCCTCTCCACTAGGGAATGAGGTAACCCTAGCAGGGTTTTACAGAAGTCCTTGAGGAAGGGAATCCTCTTGGGAACGGGGAGGGTTGAAAGAAGCCATGGTGGATTCGAAAAGCGGATTTGAGTAGAACTTGGAGAAGGAATTGACTCTAGGAGGTGTTTCCAACAGACGAAAACAACTCCACATGCAACGGACAACCTTGACAAGATGTAAACAACACAAACAACCACACAATGAGCAACCAAACTTAGATAATTTCTAACAAAGATGTAAGTGACAAGAGATGAAAACACTCCAAGTCAACCAAGTTGTTTAATATGATGCTTCAAGATTCTTATGATTTCTCCTTTGGAACTTTAGTTGATTGATTGATGTGAGCTCTCAACAATAGGTTCCTGATAGGAGAGGGTGTAAAGCTTGATTTGACTCTAAGTGTGATCACTCCTTCACTTATGTAACCCTAGACACGGGGTGGGAAAGGTACAACCGGCCCGGCGTCCGTGTAGGAATCCACGGCTCGCGGGGACTTATGGAGGTCCCTAGTGTGATTTCCTAGTTGGCCCCAAGGAATATGGAGACGAGAGGTCTGCACACCAAGGTAGGAAAATGCAATTTAATGTATGATAATATGAATGAACCTATGTGCACCGGGGTGCATGAAAATTCTAACCTAGAATCTAGCAAGCAATTATGCACACAATGATGTAGATATGTAAACCAACCAAGGAGGAAGTCAGATAGCACCCAAGCAAGAATATCACAGCAGAAACTGCGAAAAGAAAATGCACCTCGAGATGCGTACATGTCTGGAGTATATAACGGTCTATGAGACCCGTGTCAGAAGTATGTAACGGTCAAAGATCAGACCGCCAGAATCAATGTAACGCAGGGAACCAGGACCGTCAGATGAGCTAGAGAACCAAAAATAGCCATAAAAATGGAAGGTAAATATGGGGAAAACCAAACAAGGAGATGATGGCAGGTTTAACAGAGATCAAAAAGTACGATTGGCACAAGTTGTCCCACCGTGATCGTCAAAAAATTATCTGTTGATTTATTTGCTTCCTTCTTTTTGTGGGTTTGTGATGTATGGTAAAGATGATAAGCAAAAATCAATGATCTCAATCAACCCAAGGACATGTGAACCATGAACCTAGGCAATCCGAACAAGCTCTAGCATGGGCGATGCTATCTCAATCAAACTAATCTAAAGAAAGTAAAGAAAAACACACGCCGGGGCATGGAGCAAAAGCAAATAAAACACACCGCGTGGGTGGAACAAGCAAAGGAATATGAAGTGGGAAAGACAAAGCTAATGCCCAATACTAAAAAAGAACGTGATCGCCACCAAAGTAAACACAAGTCAAAGACTTGAAAATACCTTAGAATAGGAGGATGAAGCACCCGCCCACGGGAGAGAGAAACCAATGAAATCTGCAGATCAGCTGAATGTAACGGTCCAGACCCTGTGCGTCACAGGATTGTGACGGTCGCCCGATGAACCGTTATATGAACCTGACGCGTCTTCTCAAGACCGTCAGACAACCTGCAGAAATAGCTTATGAATTCTTTGAACTCCAAATCTTCCAGCCGGCCAGAAGACTTGGGCCTCGTTTAATGAACCTGTAAACCTGCCAAAGAACGTGAAACACAAGAAAACAAACCCAGATTAGCCCTTTAAACAAGCGTAGTATCAATTCTTAAAGAAATTAAGACCATTCAAAAGGAAAGGGAAATACCAGGAAAGTTTTGATTTTTTAACCCCTCCAGGCGTTTTAAAAGATAGGAATATGTTTAGATGATGAAAACAGATGAAGAACGTGGAATAAGGAAGAGGGACAATGCTTTGAGGAAAAGGAAGAAAGAACACAAGTGTGATAATGATGGAGACTCAAACACAATGAAACGAATACTCCCTTCACCGTGAAGCAGATGGACTTGAGGAATAGTTCTCCTTGGTTGGATGTGGCTCCAGCATGCGACAGCACTTCGACGTAAACTCCAGATCTTCCTCTCTCGGGCCATGAAGTCAAGGGTGCTATTTATAGGCCCTCAAAATCTCTGGTCGAGCAGAGGATAATCCAGCAAGAAAAGAGGATAACTCTTAGCAAACTCTTGAAGATAATATCACCAAGAGTCCATAGAAACAAACAGAAGGTTCTGAGGATCAGATTTGGAAGAGAAATCGTAAGATCAAACTCTTATCTCGACTACGGAGTAGCAGAGAAAAGGCCTGAACTGCCAAGACTCTCTGTTGAATGTAACGGCTGTTCGACAGACCATCAGAGTGAAATAACGCGTTAGAGGGATACCGTCACATTCAACCTTATCTCAAAAGAGATAAGATCAACGGAAGAAGATCAAAACAATAGGACTCTTGAATGAAAGTAGCGGCCATAGGTGGACGCATTATAGAAAAGTAACGGCTGCACGACAGACCGTTAGACTTAATGGATAGGCAAAAGATAAGGATTGGAACAAAGCCCTTAAGTCGTAGGACTCTTCAAGATGTAACAGTCCAGGGACAATGCGTTAGAGGGATGTAAAGCCCCAGGTGCAGACCGTTAGAAACAATGAGGATCAAAATGATAAGATCTTGCTAAGCTTCATCAAACGAGAAATCATGGAACCATACTCAACCAAGGAGAAGACCCATGAAATAAACTTCAAACTGATGAAGGAGACTCAACGAAGGAATGAACAACTTGGAGCATCACATAGAGTGAACAAGGAGATGACCCGACTTATCGGTTATAAAACGGGTGTCAACAGTATGGACGGTCATGGCCGCAGCAGCCGATGTATCATGGCGACTCAGATGGCAGTAGTTCATTTTTCCCATCGTATCCATATCCTTATGACGCAGTTGCGCCAGTAGAGGTCGTGTACGCACAAGGTTCGCAGCAGTATGAATACTACGTACGCATGTACTGGGAGAACTATTCAGGTTCAATGCGCTATGAAGACTATATGTCCTATCTGTGGAACACTTTTAATGTCAGATTGTTTGGAGATGGGCACTGGCCCAATTTGGCTCCATACTCTTAATGAGTATGTATCATTTGGTTATATTTATAACTAACTAATAATTAATTGTAAATTTCTTCATATCTTGAGTTCTGTACTTATCATTGAAATTACTAATGTAAACTTTTACATCATTTGCTGGTCATCATGGACGGATGGCGTCACCCTGCGTGGGAGCATGGATACTCTGTTGAGGGTGCTGGATATGTGCACTGTAGATACTGCAAACATCGCGTCACCGGCATACACAGATTTGCGGAGCACCTTGCGGGAGTGGGACGTGATGTTCGTGCATGAGACCGAGTTCCGGGAGATGCCTGACATTCTTTTCGGACACAGTTATAGGATAGATACGATTCTCGTAGCACACCCAGGGCATCTTCTTCTACGTCTCAGGTACCCCCACCACCAGCATAGGGCGGAGCAAGATCTTCCTCCACGTCCAGAGTTCGAGTAGCACCAGCATCAGTCGCACATGATAGAATTGAAGCTATAGATGTAGTGAGGACTTTTTTTTTCAGATTTTCATGTACCCTCCACCGCAGCACAGGACCCGTCATTTGTGCAGATGGTTACATATTTTCAGTCCCACCCACATGTACCTCCACCCACTAGGATAGAGTTAGATTATACGGGTGATCAGTCTCATGTATCTGATGATGAGTTTTGGGATTCGGGCTTCACTGATGACGAGGAAGAGTGAGTTTTGGGATTCGGGCATCACAGATGAGGAGGATGAGTGAGTTTTTGTATTGCATGTGGGTGGGACTGAAAATATGTAACCATTTGCACAAATGACGGGTCGTGTGCTGCGGTGGAGGGTACATGAAAATCTGTAAAAAAAAGTCATCACTACATCTATAGCTTCAATTCTATCATGTGCGACTGGTGCAGGTGCTGGTGCTGCTCGAACTCTGGACGTGGAGGAAGATCCTGCTCTGCCCTGTGCTGGTGGTGAGGGTACCCGGGACGTAGAAGAAGATGCCCTGGGTGTGCTACGAGAATCGTATCTATCCTATAACTGTGTCTGAAAAGAATGTTGGACATCTCCCGGAACTCGGTCGCATGCACGAACATCACGTCCCACTCCCGCAAGGTGCTCCGCAAATTACGCCGGTGACGCGATGTTCACAGTATCTACAGTGCACATGTCCATCACCCTCAACAGAGTATCCATGCTCTCACGCAGGGTGACGCCGTCCGTCCATGATGACCTGCAAATGATGTAAAAGTTTACATTAGTAATTTCAATGATAAGTACAGAACTCAAGATATGAAGAAATTTATAATTAATTATTAGTTAGTTATAAATATAACCAAATGATACGTACTCATTAAGAGTATGGACCCAAATTCGACCAGTGCCCATCTCCAAACAATCTGACATTAAAAGTGTTCCGCAGATAGGACAGATAGTCTTCATAGCGCATTGAACCTGAATAGTTCTCCCAGTACATGCGTACGTAGTATTCATACTGTTGCGAACCTTGTGCGTACACGACCTCTACTGGCGCAGCTGCGGCATAAGGATACTGATACGATGGGAAAAATGAACTACTACCATCTGAGTCGCCATGATACATCGGCTGCTGCAGCCATGACCGTCCATACGAGCTTCCAGATCCCTGGGAGTCATGTGTGCTCATCCTCTCAAAATCAGACAACATGCCTTGATAGCTGGTACTGTCTGCAACCGAACTTCCATAGTAGGGATCACATGATCAACTGCCCGCCTCGTCCCTACCGGTGGAGCACCGTGGTCCTCATCTTACGTGGCATGTGTGAAGTGCTGCTCCTCTGTCCATGCGGCATGTTGACGGCCCCCACGACCTCTACTATGACCACTGCTGTACTCTCTGCCACCAGCACTAGTATCCTCACGACGACTCCGTTGACCACATTGAGAACCGCCACCTCCATGGGATGAAGACCCTATCGGTGTACTATCATCATCGGAGTCATGACTCCCACTGATGCGGGGATCAACAGAGGGCTCGGGAGTGTCGTCATCTGCATTGGGATCTAATGTCTCCATGTCTGTAATATCTATCGGATTTAATGGTAATCCCTTATCCTTCTTGCTGCTGAATAATGTGGTCCATCATGATTTTTTCTTCTATGGAGGAGGGGGCGGCTTACCTGCTGCATGTTGTGTCCCTCTAGATGCCTGAGAAGCAGAAGCCTGGTTAGATAATTTTTTAACTTACTTTCTACTATATAAGTCTGTACGTATATCTGAGACGACTGACTGGGTGCCTTAGAAGTTGAGCGTCGTGGCACAGCAGGCTGAGATGGTTGTTTCGATGCTACCAAAGACTACACAATTGAAAGAATAATATATTCAATTACCAATGAAATACAACATATAAATGTAGAAATGACAATATAAATTCACCTCTCTAAATGAGGAACTCCCCCTAGCCTCTCTTGAAGTGGATAATCTTCTGGATTCCGCAGATATTGAATGTCGCGGTGCAGCAACTCGGGACCACTGTTCTCCTACAATGTTGTCATTTGTCGGACCGACCTGTAATATATTTCTTACATCATCATACATCAATATATGACTACGCTATCTAATAAAATTTGCGATTCGATTTTCATGTATTAATTCACCTGAGGTGGCTCTTGACGCTCAATTGATGGAGGTTGCATCAATCGCTCCCATGCTGTATCATCGTACGCATACGATGTGTCTCCACCCCCAATGACGAGGTCTTCATCTAAATTAACTTCATCATCACGTCCCGTTGCTGACTCGTCACCACCCAACTACACATGGATGTCATCTTCCTCTCCCACTGCCTCTTGTACAGCTGATGCGAGAAAAGTATTAGGCCGTGGTGTCCCGCCTGGTTCTTCAGCCTCTTCGTCCAATTCTGCCTCACCACGCTTGGTTGTGGCTCTAGCAGCCCATGCTACCATAGGCTCATCATCGTCTCGCAAGTACACAGCATCCGTTGGGTCATATTCTCCCTCTCCTCTCCTTGTATCTATCTGCACATGCCGAACCTTTAGCCTCATGTTGTAATGAACATACACCATTTTATCTAGCCTGCGGTGTGTTAGCCTATTACTCAGTTTATTATGTAAGAAGGAGAACGTCGACCAATTCCGCTCACACTCACTCGACGAGGATGTTTGCGATAGAACTCTCATTGCGATCTTCCTTAATACAGGTGCACTTGTGCCGTAATTTAGCCACCACTCGGCTGTGATTAAGGCAGATCACGTACAATATAATAGTTAGATGTAAAAATTACATGTTGAGCTATATAATGTACATTGTGAAGACACATTACCTGGATCGAGTCTGTTACGACTGGCCATGGCATTAGGTGTCGCAAATGAACCAACTGCCTCTCTAAATATTTTCATCTGCATTATCGAAAAATATTAAGTGTATATTTCATTTCATAATCTCAGTGGTAAAATATCCAAGTATATCTCATTCAACGCACCAACATCATCTGTTGGGGTGGCAGACAATCGGTCTACCACAATGTTGACCGATTCTATCAAAGTATCGTCATAGGCAAGGCCCCGGGCATATTGGAATGCCAGATGTAGATAGTACGCTGCAATCGCAAGACAACGAATTACATATTAGTACCAGCTGAAGATCACAGCTCATTTATTGGACGAGAATGTAATTGTTTGCCTGCCATGTGAAGATCGCGGCTCATTTGTCTGTCCCATCTGTCCTCCACAATCTCCAAGATGGTGGTTCCATATTTTTTGGACGTTGCAAGGATCTTCCGCTTGGCAGCTTCAATTTTGCTGTACACCAACCCCATGGTTGGTACTCTATCCCCAGCCACACATCGCAGTACCTCATACAGTGGCTCTATCAATGACACTAACACCTTCACTCTCTCTCAAAAATTCGCGGTGTTGATAATCTCCTCGACCTCCCCTCCTTCACGTGAAGCAGCAAAAGAGGAACTCAGCCAGGTCTCACCTCTAAATATTTGCTTCAACCCATCCTTGTGCTTCAGAAGGCTCTGCAATACGATGTAGTTGGTGGCAAATCGTGTGATGCCATGCCTCAACAATTCGCCGCCACAATGCTCCCTCATCCAAGCCAGTACAAGTGTGTGGTTGTAGATATATTTCATAATTTTTTGTACCACCTCGACCACAGATTTGACCACACGAAGCTACCCAATCTCCTTCAGCATCAGATCTACACAGTGTGCTGCACAGGGGGTCTAGAAAATGTGCCGTCTGCTCCTCATTAGCTCCTCCCCAGCCTTCTTATAGTTCGACCCATTGTCAGTCACCACTTGTACAATGTACTACTCCCCAATCTCAGTCACCACTTGTTCCATCAATGACAAAATATATCGGTAACTGTGAATTTGACCAGACGCATCCACTGATTTGTGAAAGAAAACATGTCTATCACAATAAACAACGAAGTTGATCAGACTAGATTTTGTGGTACCTGACCATCCATCACACATCAGTGTGACTCCGTACTTTATCCATTTCTGTTTGAATGAGTCAATGTAACTCTTGATCTCAGCAACTTGTTCATCAAGATAAACGCCGGTCAACTCTCTCGCTGTAGGTGGTTGCACGTGTAACCCAATGACCTGTGCTTCCTGAAACATTAGCTTGTAGTAAGGGCTATTGGCTGCATTGAAAGGCAGATCCGCGTGGTGCCACCATTTTGCAACGGCCTGACCAAATTTTCATTTATGCCACTTCTGGCCATATGCATCGTCCATCCTCGTTTGCTTGCCATGCTCTCGGGATACTGCACCGGGCTTCACATCTTCCATGTTGATCGATTGTGTACTTTTTCTTTGTGAACCTGAGTCAGCAGTCAAGAAACTCCTTATGCCCCGTAGTTGTCGAGTCGTAGATGAACCACCACTCCCTGATGCTCCGGTCCTCGCCGCCTCGCGACTTCGGACTCTCGTCTCCTCGGGATGTCTTGACTCTTCCCTGCTCTGACGTATTGCCTCACGAAACTCGGCTTCGTATAGATCATTCACAGTGACATACACATTAGCCTGTTCAGTACGTGCTTGTTGGTCTTTGTCACTGGGTGTCCATACACATTCCTCCTCACCGCTGACGCTTGCTCTTCCGCTCACTGCCGCTTGATCTCTTTTCTTCTTTTTTTCCTTTTCTTGCATCTCAGCTCTCTTCTCCCGCAGGTGCCTGGCCATTGAAAGTTTCACATCTCTAGGCACATGGGTACACCCCACAACCTCAGAGTATCCTGCACCGACTCCTCCTGCCAAATACCTTTTCAACCGAGACACCCCCTCCTCCCCGGTATTCTATTTTACAATAGTTGCAACGCCAACACCTACGGTTGTCATCCAACATAACTCCGTGTGACCATCTAATGTCATTTGGTCGTTCCTTAGGAGCCATATAATGTTTAACTGTATCTCTTAAATTTAAGAATTATAAATTATAAATCTCACTAAATTTACGAAATATAAAATATACATTAAAAATATCTTAATTTGATACTAAATTAATTTTAACGTAGAGCTAGCGAATATTGTTTACAAATAAATCATATATGATTTTTCTCAAAAATAAAAAATATAATTTTTTATGTCTACAACTAAGAATGAAAACAATATCATTATTTCTACAACATACAACACTAAATTCAATATTTAATACATCTCAATATAATTTAGTTCAAAATAATATCATTATTTCTAAAACATGCATATAAGACTAATTTTTTTATTTAATACATCTAAATTAACTTTAAAATTATTTATAAAATATTTATCACTAATTATATATTTAAATTATAAACATCTCTAATTAAATTACATTATACATCTAAATTAACTTTAAAATTATTTATAAAATATTTATCAATAAATTTATATTTAAATTCAAAACATCTCTAATTAATTTAAATTATAAATATTAACTTTATTTTTTGTGTAAAATATTTATCACTACAGATATATTTAAATTAAAAAATGTCTATTTTTTTTCAAAAATAAAGTATTACATTATTTTACGTCTACAATTAATAATGAAAATAATATCATTAATTCTACGACATGTAAGACTAAATTTTAAATTTAATACATCTCAATTAAATCTAATAATTAAACATGAATTAAATAATACATCAAAAAAATTATTTCTACAACATTAATTTAACAATATTTATATTATTTCTACAACATTAATTAAATAATACATAAAAAAATTTATTTATACAACATGAATTAAACAAATATTATATTATTTCTACGACATGAATTAAATAATATATCATAAATAATTTTAAATAATCTGATAAATTTTATTCTTACATTTTTAAAATAAAAAAAATATAAAAATATAAAAATTAAATTATTGTTTATTCTCTCTCTCCCCCTCCACCGCCCCTGGCCCCCCCTGCCCCACCCCCACCACCGCCGCCCCAGGCCGGACCCTGCCCCACCCCCCTCCCCCTCCCCCACCGTCCCCCTCCCCCACCCCCACCATCGCCCCTGGCTGCCGCTGCCCCAGCCCCACCACCGCCCCTGGCCCAGCCGCACCACCACTGTCCCCCACCGCCGGCCCTAGACGGCCCTGGCCGCCCCTGCCCTAGCCCCACCACCGCCGGTGCCCCCCCTCCCCCCTCCGCCACCTCCTCCGCCCTCCCACCGTCCCACGCCCAGCCCCAGCGCCGCCCCCTTCCTCCAGCGCCCGTCCCCCACCGCCCCCGTCGGGCTCCCACCGGTCATATCTGACCGGTGGCCGGCCAGATCTGACCGGTGGGAGCCTGACTGGGCCGGTGGCCCCCCCCCTCCACCACCTCCTACGCCCTCCCATGCGTAGCCCCACCGCCGCCCGGCCCCCCCAACCAGCCACCCTCTATTTAATTTAAAAAAAAATTCAAAGGAGGAGGACTTACCTCCGATCACTGTCCACCGCCGCTCGCTGGTCGCCGTCGTCCACCGCCGCTCACCGCCCAGCTAGCCACGGCCTGACTGGAACGCCCCCCGCTGGCCCGTTAAATGACCGGACTGGCACGAGCGGGCCGTCCTGCTTTTCAATTATACCCCTCTTGCTCTAGTACCTTCAAAATTAACAAAATAGTCTATTGGAGATGTAAGATTTAATTAAGGTTTTTGAAGTGTTTATAAGATAATATGATAAATTCTAGGGGCATATATGTCATTATCTTAATTAATTATTTGAGAACGTTAAATGAGGATAGATTAGTCTGTTTCTATCTTAATGTACTTGAAATTAAGTTAAATGGACGACAAGTGGCGGCAGAGGCATATGCGGTGAGGTATGGTTCAAAATGGGGATATACATGATAATTATACGAAGAATGTTGAAAGTATAGAGTGGAATAAGCAAAAATGTAAAGGCATATGCGTAATTTTTCCTTTTTTTTTTCAGTCCCAGCTGAACTATCGGATGAGCAACCAAGTTGACATGATCCACTTCTTTCACCTTCCACTCTGAAATTAACTAAACACATACTGTTGGATCACTCATTCTCCTGTTCTTGAGAGATAGATAGGCCACCGGAGTTAAAAAAAAACAGCAGGAACGCCTCAGTTGAAACGCTGTGGGTTCACGAGGAACTCTCACGAGACTTCTTGGCGAGGGCGACAGACGATCCGATGACCAGTGCGGCCATGGCGACGGTGGCGGCGAGCAGGAAGCCAGATGAGACGTACGCCCTGCCGAGGAACTTGTCCAACTTCGAGAACGTGTCATCACCCACCGGACCAAAGGTCGCCGTCACCTCGTCTTGCAGCTCGTCGAAGTACCTCTTGACGTCCAGTGTTAGCCCGAACCCTGCGCCGACACCCGTTGCCAGCACTAGTGCCATCACCTGGTGAGGATCATATATATATATATATATATATATATATATATATATATATATATATATATATATATATGATCACCAAATTAATTGGCAAAAATTAACACAGAAGTGACATGCATGACCCATGCATCTCCGGTCTATAGTAAGATCGATGTTGTGTTTAATATGTGTACAGGAATAGGGACACGCCAAACTAGTTAATGGATTTTCTACATATATATATATATCATTGTTAAAACTGTATTTATGTGCAGAATTGTCCTGTATTTATGTTTGCTGGTATACCCTGGTAGACAAAAGTATTTACGCGTATAACCTCACTGTAACAGTCTGTCGTAGTGGCCAATGTTCTCATAAATAGGCGTTCACTAAGTCCCTCGGTGCTTCGTGCGTACATCTCTCTCTTAAACTGTTAATTATGCGAGGATCCATCTTACAATTACATCTTATTGCATATCCTTATTAGACAAATATATTGTCACGTAAAACCCTATTGTAACTGCACGTCTGTCAAAATGTCGAACACTAATCCTATTTTTTATAAATGTTAGATTTATGTTTACTCGTATACCCTTATTAAACAAATACATTGTTACGTAGGACCATGTGATAATTGTCCATCATGGCACGATCATCGGAAAATACGAATATAAGGTAGAATTTGGAGGAAAGTTGATTTTAACATAAAAGTATGAGATTTTTACATATATATTCTCGTACAATTTAGTTTTATCAAATATATCGCTTATTTGAGCATATTATCGTGAATATCTTTCATTTAGATAGAAGTATTATGATTATATCTTTTAGTTTACTGTTATCGACGGGAGGAGAATATTCCATAAAATATGTCATATACGGTCGGTAGATCTAAGATATATTTGACAAAATCAAACTTTATAAAGATATATATACAAAAATCTTACTCTTTAACTCACACTTAACTCGAGTTAAACACACGAGAGTTACGATGAGGACATAATCGTGATATTACCTATATTTTAAAGATATTCATGATAATATGTTCAGATGAGGGATATATTTGATAAAACCGAATTTTATAAACTATATATGTAAAAATCTATCTATATATGTATATATATGTAAAAAATCATTAATTAATTAAGTTATTTGGAGGAAATGTAATCCATTTTGTGTTAAAGGGTAAAAGGAAATTAGATGCAAAATTTATGGTGAAAATAAGTGAAAGTTTAGGAGGAGGGGAATTACAAGTAATTAGATGATTACCACATCCATATAGAGGTTGAACGGTGGAAGGCCAACGCTGAGGGGCTTCCCATTGGCTACGTGGTAGACGGCGAAGGGGATCCACACCAGTGTGTACGCGCATCCGATAACAGCGACGGAGAGCACGTACCTGTCGCCAAGAATTTCGAGCAGGTTAGTCTACTTCATAGAAGCCTTGTGTGTGTGTGCGCGCGCGCGTGTGAAGGATGCTTTTATCGACCTGTAAGCATAAACATCATGGAAGCGAACAGTGGTCTTCCCCGAGCTGCTCTCCATATCAGTGTAGCTGAGTGAATCGGTGGCGAGGACGATGACCGAGATGAGGAGGAAGATGATGGTGAAGAGACGCAGCAACAGCACAGAGATAGGCCAGGCCTTACTGGAAGAAGGGGAGGGCGGTGCCATGTCTGGTTTAATCCCGGGTGCGCCCCTGCAGCAGGAAATTAGGTCTTCAGTACTCTCGCATATATTGGCGCCGGCGTACAGCTGGCTTCGTTGGTTCGTCCGGAGACCGGTGGAAAGGCCTGCCGCGCCTGCCAACAAGTTGAGCCTGGTTTTCATCGGTCTAAACGGAGGAGGATGCCAGAGGAGGACGAAAAGACAAAACAAGAAGAATTGAAAGAGTAAGCTTGCTCGGTCTCATGGGTTTGCCTTTATTTATGCCCCCAAGTCGCTCTCAGCTCTTGCTAATAGCAGTCATGCAGGTCCAGCTAGCTGTCTCATGGATAACGCAACGAGGTATGGACAAGAACGTCCGATGTCAGTGATGAACAATTTATCTACAGCGGCACCTTATCTGCTTGGTCGTTGCAGGAGTTTATTACACAAACATTAAGATAGATGACATCTTGTCCGATCATATCGTTGGCTGGATGACAGCTTCGTCATCCGGAGTTGGGAAGGAAGACAAAGAGTTAACACTAATACTGTTTGCACAACACATGAAGAGAACACGCTCAGAAGTATTCTCTGGTAAGAAAAGATTAAATTTGATTATTAGAACTCGTTGGTTATGCAAGCAAGTGAGGTTACGATAGAATAATCTCGTATTAAAAATGGTATAAAATATAATATTACTATAATAATGGAGTCATATCTGTTTAATAATTTAAGAATTTACGTTGAATAATTCAATCGAATAAATTTTAATATGATATCAGAACATGTAATTATGATCTAGACTATATATGTCCCGCGGCCTCCACATGAGAAGGCGTATTGAAATATTAAGGTTTTGTGTTAGATACGACAATCCAATAAACTCTAATAGTTCAAAATGTAATTAGCTAGATTCGGTTCATGTCTAATATATATGATGTTCGGTATCTCACCTGCAAGAGCTTCCCTCATACGTACTGAGCAGAATGTGGACATGCTGTTAAGACCCTCATCTGTTGAATATAGATTAGTTTAGATTTGGAAAGAAGTAGATATATCCACTTGTTGTCATCTGGTTGAGTTAGATGCACTAAGTTGGTATTAGAGCCTATAGTTATAATTTGAGTCATGCACGATATATTTATTAATGCTTATGTAAAACTTAAAATTGACTTTTACGTAATAAATTGTGTGGAATAGTCATTAAATAGAGACAAAAATTAAATTGTGCAGAATAGTCGCTCATTATAAATATTCACAAAGTGAAATATGTTTAAAGGACTAGTGATAAATGTAGAGGTTTAAGAAGGCGGCTCAAAAGATCTCATATTGGAAATTACAAATATGAAACTATAAAGATGGACATGTGCTTATAAGTAAAACTCAAGTCTTCTCCTTTGAAGGTTTTTTTACCAACAAAAAAGTACAAAACCCTAGCCGCTCCCGGATATAGCGGGGACAATACCTCAAAGGAGACACCCCAAATTTGTACGTCTTCATTGGCGCCGTATGTGAGAACCCCGACTCAATAAGCACAAAGCCCATCTTTGCTAGGAGGCTAGTGTATAGGCCTAAGAAGGGGGCTCAAAAGATCTCATATTAGAAATTACAAAGATAGAAATTACAAAGATGGGCATGTGCTTATAAACAAGGCCCAAGTCTTCTCCTTTGAGGGCCCTTTTACCAACAAAACATGACAAAACCCTAGCCGCTCCCGAGCGTAACAGGGACAATACCTCAAAGGAGACACCCCAAATTTAAACGTCTTCAATAAATCTTAGAGACTAAAGATATAAATGATACTATACCATCTTGGAAGGATCCGTGGTTTTTCTATAATTCTTTGCAAATCTTTGTAGGGTCTATATCCACAGCTTCCAAATTTCCTCAGAACAGGTCAGGACGTGATCAATCTCAACGGATCTCTTTGGAAATATGCTTAAAGTGTATCCCTTTTAAAGGGTCCTATGCACCAACATTTTAAAACCCATTCTTATTTTGTAATTTCCGGGAACTCTTCTGAATGTTTGCTTGGATTTATTCATCAACATGCTCCACTGTTTTCTTTTAGGATCAATTTTGAGACAGCTGAACTTTGAATAACTGTCTTTCGTCAGACTAGAGCCAACAAATTTTTGCAAGAGCTTTACCAAACTTAGAATGATAACTTCGGTCATTCGTTTGAGGACAGTGAAAGAGACTTCAAATTGAGTTTAGTCCATATAATATTGTCGCGAAAATGCCCCATTTCAATTAGAGACAAGGAGATGCCATGAAGGTAAACAATTTCCTCAAACCACTAAATAAGCTGTTTTGAAGAAGCGACTGACACCGCCATGATAGTCCTCTTTGTGTTTTGAGTACAAGAAACAACCAAGAGTACAATATATATATACTTGGTGCTAAGATGCTGCAATAGGAAGGAGAGTATGCAAGCTAATTTTTGGAATGTGCTCTAATATATGTACGACAAATCTGACAGTGCCTATTGTGCTAACCCAGATCTTTGTCCATAAAAAATGGCTCCCTGGAATTCTAGCATCTTGTCATGACTAAACGGGCAACCTGCGACCCCAATATGGACATATTGTATGATGGTTTCGGAAGGAAATGCTAAAGAATTCAAAGTAGGTTGAGAGAAGGAAAGAGCAGTCAAAAAGCATGTAATTCATCCCATAGAACAATTCTGTTCATTTCTCCCACTCTCTTGAAATAAGTATCATTAGATAGAGGTTCTTAGTGGAGACTAAGATGTGCGTTTTGTTAGCAAGTGTCTCGATTTTGTGATCACAGTCATTTTTGCGATTTTTCCTTGTAAGAGTGGGGAAAGCCCTAGAGCTGGCGTCGATACCTATCCCAGGATGTGACCAAAAAAAGAGTTAGGAGGACAATACTGAGAAGGAGAGAGATCTGAAGCAGCATATATAGAAAGGGCATCCAGCGTACTAGAGTAAGAAAACACGAGAAAAAAGAAGGGAGAAGGGTGTCAATGTCTCCAAGTTTTCTTGGATAACTCTTTTCTTGAGACTTCTTATCTGTAGGTGTCGAGGAGGGGAATGTTCGTCAGGCCAAAGGCAACCCAATATTGTCAGGCCCGTTAACCACCCCACCGACATCTTACCCATTCAATGCGGCCCAACTAAGACCTAAGGAAGCTCTGCCAGCCCATGGATGAAATCGTAACGCGCGTAGGTTTCGGACGCCGCAGAACTTGCCAACGGACGAGTGTTACAAGCACCATCACACACTACAAGAAAAGGCGGGAATAGCGACGAAAATTTACGACAAGAAGTTTATCATCGGAATATCGGTCTGTATTTGCGACGGATAACTTGTAGTCTAAAATTCCATCGGAATTTTAGATGGTAGAATAGTCGGTCAGAATATCCGTCGGAACTTCCAACCCTATTTACGACAAACATATATCGGTCAGAAAGTTTGTTTGAGTTTCAGACGGTATTATATGCGGTCGGAATTTTTGTCGGAAGTTTCCGATGGAATTCCCCCCGTCCAAAATCCGTCGCAAATAATTTCATTTCCCTCCACGCACCCTCGAGCCTCTCACCGTGCCTCTCATTGTGCTCTCCCTCTCCCTCTCTCTGGCGGTCTCTCTATCCCGCTCTCCTTCTCCCTCTCTCCGGCGGTCTCTCTCTCTGATGGTTTCCCCTGTAGGTATCCCTCCGGCGAGCAGTGACGGCGACGGCGACCTCTGCGATTAGGTATCCCTCTGGCGGCCCTCTCCCTCTCTCACCGTATCCCTCTACCACTCTCCCACTCTCATCGTCGTTCCCTCTCTGGCATCTCCCTCTCTCATCATCCCTCTCTCACCGGCCCTCTCCCTCTCTCACATCCCTCTCCGACCCTCTTCTCCCTCTCCGGCCCTCCCCCTCTCTCATCGTCCCTCTCTCACCGGCCCGCTCCCTCTCACTGGCCCTTTCCTTCTCTCATCGACCCTCTCCCACTCTCCTACTCCGGCCCTCTCCCTCTCTCACCGTCCCCCTCTCCCACTCTCCCTCTCTCATCGTCTCCCTCTCTCACTCTCACTGTCTCCCTCTCCCTGTCCCACTCTCACCATCTCCATCCACTCTCACCCTCTCCCTGTCTCGGTCTCCCTCCCTCCCTTTCCCTTTCCCTCTCCCTCCCTCTCTCTCTAAGACGTGGTCGCAGTCACATAGGGGGAGGAATGATCCCCCCGTCTCCCTCTTATCACTATGTCTCCTCTCTCTACTTGTCTCTGCAGTCACAGATGGAGGGGCCGAGCCCCTCTGTCTCCGTCTCCCTCTCCATCTCTCTCTCTAACACATGCACACCATATCTCTCCTACTCTAACAGTAACAAAATTTTCATGCAAGCCTATTAGCATCGGGGATGGCAACGGACTTTGTTATATTTTTTCGACGAATTTCTACCAATAAATGGTTAGTACAATATATATTTTTAAAAATATATTGTTTGATTTTAATTTATTTCATATGATTTGAAGTTATTATTATTTATTATTATTATTATGTGGGTGTGTGTTTAAATTTATCATTTGAATTTACTGCTTATTATAATGTGGGTGTGTGTTCGGGAAAGGGAGGGGGATTGAGCCGGTGGGGAGGGGAGGGGGGTACAGTGTGGAGGGTGGGGGGTTTGGGAGAGGGAGGGGGGCACATTGGGGAGGGGACGGTGGCGGGAGGGTGGGCAGGGGAGGTAAAAGTGACTTGTAAGAGTTGACGGAATCTAAATTGGATGCTCGGTTTGAGCTCGGGACTTAGAAGTGCATTTTTTAAATGTACTTGTTTAAAATTAAAGAAGTTGGATTCGGGGGTCCAAAAATCTAAAATATCGGTCTGATCAACGTGTCGATAGTTCCTACATGACATGCGAGGTAAAAGTGACTTGTGAGAGCTGACGGAATCTAAATCAGATATATGGTTTGAGTCCGGCGCTGAAATAACTCAATTCAAAACTAAGTTAGTGTTCAAAACTTAGGTTTTGAGAATTCAGATAATTAGGGGTTCGGAGGTTCAAAATGTAAAATACTGGCCTGATCGCCATGTCGATCGTTCCAACACGACTTGAGAGGTAGAAGTGACTTGTGAGAGCTGACAGAATCCAAATTGGATGCCCAGTTTGAGCCCGGTGCTCAGAAGTGCTTTCTTAAAATGCACTTAGCTTAAAATTAAAGAAGTTGGGTTCGGGGTTTGGGGGTCTAAAATCTAAAATATTAGTCTGATTGGCATGCTGATCGTTCCAACATGACATGGGAGGTAAAAGCGACTTGTGAGAGCTGACGGAATCTAAATTGGATGCTCGGTTTGAGCCCAACGCTCAGAAGTGTATTTTTTAAGTACACTTAGTTTAAAATTAAAGAAGTTAGGTTTGGGGGTTGTGGACACCGAAAATCGCACATCTAAATGTCATGCTCGGCCCAGCATCAACAACGGTGTCGAGTGAAGAAACCCCGGAGAAATCAATCACAAAAGGCCCCACAGCCCATGGGCCTCGAAGAAAATCAAGTGGGCCGCAACTCGTGCTCATAATGGGCTCAAAATCGCCCATTTAACCCTTCAGCGGCACGCCCATTTGAGGCTTCGACGGCACGCCCTGGCAGGACCCTCCAGCGGCACGCTCCCTCCAGCGGCACGCCCTACAGCAGCCTTCACCGGCACGGCCCTTTTGGGCGCTCGCCGGCACACCCAAAGGCCTCCAGCGGCACGCCCCAAAGGGCCTTCAACGGCACGCTCTTAAGGGCCTTCAGCGGCACGCCCAAAAGGTCTCCAGCGGCACGCCCCAAAGGGCCTTCAACGGCACGCTCTTAAGGGCCTTTAGCGGCACGCCCAAAAGGTCTCCAGCGGCACGCCCCGAAGAACCCCTCAGCGGCACACCCCCTCGGGGTCCCCCAGCGGCACGGCCTCTCAACGGCACGCCCAACTGGGGTCTTCAGCGGCGTGCCCCGCAGGCTCCCCAGCGGTACGACCCTCAGAGCTTCAGCGGCACGCCCTGAAACCCTTCAACGGCGCGCCGTTTTGGCTCTCCAGCGGCACGCTCATTCAGCCTGCCAGCGGCATAGCGGTGAAGTTATTTCAACGGGCGACGTGAGGCCCATGCCCTACACATCCTTGGTGCGCAGTGGAGCCGTCTAAGGTGGCAGTCGATCGTTGGGCCACGTGGCCTAGTCCACTGACAGCCAGGACAGGCAGGTCAAACCTCATGATCACGGGCCACTTCCCGCTTCGACGCCCCTGCACGAAGACTCCCGCCGTCTGGGGTATAAAAACCCCTCCCCTTCGTTTCGAACAGGGACAGAGGGGGACACACAGAGGGGGACACACAGAGGGAGACAGAGAGAGAGAGACAAGCACAGAGAGGGGAGAGGCTCCGACAGCAGCAGATACACACACGCAGAAGAAAAGAGAAGAAGAGAGAAGAAGAAGAAGAGGCCCTCCTCGCCGGGAGCTTCCCCCGACGACCACCGCAACCGGGAAGAAGCGAGAGTAAGAGGGAGAGGATTCGATGTAATGGGGGGGAAGAGTTAGGGGCATCTTGCCCTCCTCTGCACTCTGTTCCTCCCCCCCCTCCTATTCCGCCTTTCTTTTGGTTTCTTCCATCCACAGCCTTGTGGTGGGCATTTTCTTTTTGTAATGTGCATGTAAGGCCTCGGCCCTTTGCCTCCCGTGAATAAAAAGCACCCTCTCCGGGTTTCTCCATGATCTTTGTTGGTGATTTGTGCTAGTTTTCACGGCCCTTGATGGGTTGTTTGTTTTCCCTCCGTCTCCCCATTTCCTCGGCGTTTTGCTTGGGGTCTCCCTGTGGGTATGATCTCTCGCCCATGACCCTTGGCCTCATAGGCTTTCCACCCTCTTCCAGGGCCATCTCTGGGTGCCCACCCGCTTGAGGAGGAAGGGAGACCCTTGCTCTCTCTCTCCGATCGACCGGTTGCCAATAGGCCACCCCCTGCCTTGAAGCCCCCTCCTCTTCCTTTCTTTTAACAACCTATGAGACCCCCCTCAGCCCATACACTTAGCAGCTTTAATCCCCCAGCGATGCATCTTCTCGGCCATTCGCCGGCACACTGGCTTGGTCCCTTAGCGGCACACCCACGGGGGCCCTCCAGCGGTACACCTCCTCATTTATCCTTGGCCGGCACACCCATTTGCCCCTGGCCGGCACACCCCACTTGCCCTCAGCGGCACCCACACTTTCACCCCTGGCCGGCACACTCCTTGGCCGATACACCTGATTAGCCTTGGCCGGCACACCTCTGTTGCCCTCAGCGGCACACCCCAGCTGCCCTCAGCGGCACACACCTTCATGCCCTCAGCGGCACCCCCCCTGGCCATGCCTCAGCCGGTTGTTCGCCTTCCCGTTTTTCGAGGTTCTTTAAAGGTGTTGCTCCCCCGGGGGCCCACCTCCAGTTGTCGGGTTCCGCCACTCCATGTGGGCGCGTTCCCTTTATCTCTCTTACGCCCCCGGTCAAGGGGAGATGCTGTCGAATTTTTGTGAGAAAATAATAAAACATTAAAAGAGGCAAAAGGAAGCAATAAACGAATAAGAACGATCAACGATAAAACCTTCCAACCAATCAAACCACTGCCGGCATTACAACGATAGCTGAACCGAGCCGATCAACTGCCCGGTGACTTGAACTTCCGACTGGCGCCGGAGAGATCGAACAGAATGAAGCAGGGGAGAAGTTTATATAAAGTTACGTACAAATAAAAATAAGAAGAAAAGAAAAGCCTTAAGATAAAAATTGAGGATTGACTGGACCTCCATCACTGTGCCCTGATTTGCCCTCCAACGGTGCATTCTAATCGTTTCCCAATGGCCTGCTCATCCGACCCCTTTTCCGGCATGTTCCCATTACTTCACCCCTTTGCCGGTACGCCTCTTCTGGCCCTCACCGTTGCAGCCTTCAGCGACACACTCTAACCACCTCCCCTTAGCGGTACGCCCCCTTGAGCCCCAGCGGCACACCCTTTGGACCCTCAGCGGTACACCCTCAGTTGCCCAGCGGTACGCCCCAATAAGCCCCCAGCGGTACGCCCCCCTTGAGCCCCAGCGGCACACTCCTTGGGCCCTCAGCGGTACACCCTCAATTGCCCAGCGGTACACCCCTTGAGCCCTAGCGGCACACTCCTTGGCCTCCAGCGGTACACCCTCCTGCCCTCAGCGGTACGCCCTGTTTCCCTTTGCCGGCACGCTTCCTGCCCTCAGCGGTACGCCCTATTTCCCCTCGCCGGTACGCTACACATATATGCATATGCAACATAATAATAATGGCCCTAACAAATGGCAAATAAATCATTGAAAATTACGCTAATCAAAAGGACTCTAAATGTATAATATTAATCGTAATGAAAGAGGCGGCAGGGGTTAATAAAATAAAAAATGATAAATAATAAACAAATAGTAACAATGGGAGCACTCATGAATAAAAGAAGAGAAATCACCCGGAATGAATGTATAAAGAGGTAATGAACGGCAAATCGGGAATCCCAGAACATATAATTAAGGAGACCTCAAATAAAAGACGCCAGAGCCCACGCTGCAGCCCCCATCTCTCCCCGTGACCCGGGGCAAAAGGCACAACAATGTCGCCCTTTCAGGTCGAGCCCGAGTCTCGGAAATCACCCTGGCATGGCCAGGCTTTGATCTAACCTCGGGCCGACATCTTAATCGGATCGGATTTGTTTCTCGTCCCGGACGCCTTCCGAATCATCATTAAAATTGCCGTGAGCTCGGCAGACATTCGAACGGATTCGTCCCGGTTTTCTCGTCGCATTTCCATCACGGACCCGAGTCCGAACACGAAAAGGTCCACGAGTGACCGACATGACCGACGGTTCGTGGTCTGAATACAGCTCTCAATGTGATTTATCCCTATCTCTCTCGCACAATTAGTATTATTCTTTTAGGCCGCGGGGCCCCTAATTTCGGCAATTAATCAAGGGTATTCCCTCGTATGGGGGATGTAAATGACGTCGTGACCTTCGTGGCGCGACGGGATTCGGTCCCGACACGAACCACACAATCATCTGACGAAGTCAGACCGAGCGCACCATGGGCTCTTCGGAGCCCGAATAAATTGTCACCTCGGTGACTGGCACGCCCACGCACACAATAAACCGAATAAAACCAAGAGAGCCTGCGAGTTTTAAGCGCATCCACAACTCTGGCACGCCCGGTGGGACCTATCCACCCTTCATCTCTTTGTCGAAATTAGGGGCCCCACGGCCCCCTTCCTGTTACACTAATTGTGCCACTTTCTTAAATGCAGAAAATTAAGCAGAGAAGAGAAAGCAACATCATGGAGCCGACAATGGCTGTTGTCTGCAGTCCTGAGGTTGTGGAGAATCACGTGCGGGGTGGCTACCTGGCGGTACCCCTCGCTTTCGGGAGTTTCCCTCCCACTGTGGGCTTCCCCAACTTCTTGGGGGTGGCCTTCGCCGAGATCCTCGACGTGGAAACACCCGAGGATGCCCAGATCAACGCCCCCGCCACGGGGGTCATGGGAGCTGCTGCCGGCCGAGCTGTGGCCGAAGACAACAATAGCGTCCCCACAATGACGCTCAGCTGCAACGTGCACCACGTGCACCACACCACCGGCCCACCCCATCAGGGGTCGACATCCCACCGGAGAAGGCTCCGGAGAAGCAACACCAGCGCCGTATCAGGGCGTCGCGCCTCCAATTCCGGGAAGTCCATGACAGTTGGGGCCCTCCGAGTCCGCCTAGACGGGCAGAGGTCCCAGGTGACACCGGACCGCATCGTCCCAACCGTTCCAGGCCGCAACTCCTTTGAAGGACTGGCGAAGCTGAAGGAGAAGGTGATGCCCACAGCCCAGATCGTAGCACCAAAGGGGACACCGGCTCACATGCCGGCTAAATTGAAGCAACTCTGGGTACCTAGGGAGGCCCAGCCCACTGCACCTGCCCAGGCAGGGCCCAGCACCTTCCGCCCCAGGAGGGCCCGACGCGATGACAAAGTCGAGGCAGTGACCCCCACTCTCCGACCGGCACCTGTCATTCCGGTGCCGTACGAGAATGTTCACCGCCATCGCCGAGGGCGCCGGCACAATGCCGCCCGCTCGGCTCGCACGGCCTACTCCCCTCCTGCCGCTGTCATCGACGCGCAACCCCAGGCCGCTCTCCCTGACCAGGAGTGGGAAGGGATTGAGCAGGCCATGAGGAACTACCTCCGAGGCCCGGGTAGCACCCCCGCTGGCTGCCAGAGACTACTGGGGGCAATGGCTTCCGCCTTCCAGGAAGAAAGGGGGGAACCTGCACCTAGCATGGAGTCGAGGACCCGCCCGGAAGAGCCGCGCCAGTCCCCTGTACGGGAGGAAGCGCCGCCTCGACGATCGGTCTTCGACAGACTGACATTCCCAGGAGGACCGTCCCGGAGGGCGTCAAGAAGAACTAAGAGTAAGAGATGGCAGACATTCACCTGCAATATGGCAGGAGTCCATGGTCGGTACGGGGCCTTACCCACCGACCCGGAAGAATTGGCTAGAATAGCCGCCAGGCCGGGACCCCTTACCAGAAGAAGGAGAGCGGCAGGCGGCGCGACACCCACAGGAGCCGAAGGAGCCCTACCTGAGGAACCCCTCGCGGCCCTCACGGCCAATGTAGTCACCACCGGCGACACGAGTGGCGGACCCTCGACATCATCCGAGGACGCCCCGGCCGAAGAGACGGGGGGCATGCCCAGTCTCCCCACAGCTGACCCAGCAATGCTGCTCATGATGCAACGATTCCAGCAGGAAATCGAATCACTTAAAAAGCAGCTGAATGAGCGAAACACGCCACCCCCAATGTCCTGGCAGACCGAGGTCATACCCGAGGTACCCAGGGACAGGGGGCAGTCTTCCAAGGCAGCTCTTCCGGTAACCCTCAATCCCCTCGGGGGCACGCCCCCGCAGCAGGCGCATTGCACAGCAGTGACCCCGCCATAGGCTCCGCTTTCACAAGGGTCCCCCATGGCCCCCCGAGCGACCGCGGTAGCCACCCCGAGTGCGCAGCCCGCTCATTTCTACCCGAGCCCAGTCGACCCGGTGACAGTCAGCCGGTTGATGCTCGAGCAGATGATAGAGATGAAGTTGGCCGAGAGGGGCGATGGGGATCAGACGCCTTTCGACGTCTACCGGGTACCCTACCCGGCTCATTATGCTGCCAGGAAGTTGCCGGCTGGCGTCACCAAGCCGCCGAAATTTGAAAAGTTCAATGGGCAAAGATCTCCCAGAGAGCATATTGCCTATTATGTGAACGTCATGGGAGACCTGGCTGCTGATGAGGCCTACCTCATGAAGTTCTTCGGCTCAACACTCACCGGACTTGCCTTTGAATGGTATTTCGGCTTGTCACCCGGGTCGGTGGCCGATTGGCCCGACATGCAGAAGAAGTTCAAGGAAAGATTCTACGTGGCCGAGAGAGAAGTTACCATGGCTGAACTCTACGCCACAAGGCAGAAGAATGATGAGTCGGCCCTCGACTACATCAAAAGATGGAGGAACCTTAGTATGAGGTGCAAACGCCCCCCGCATCAGGAGGACGCAGTGCAGATCTGCAAGCAAAACTTGAAGAAAGAAATCCTAGAAAGGATGATCGGCACTGAGGTCAAGACATTTGACCGTCTGAACAATGTGGTAGCAGAGATCGAGGCATTCTTGGCCCGATACTCCTCCACCCCAGCCATGTCAAGCCAGAGGGCCAGGCAAGCGGAGAAGAAGCCGGCTCCCTCGGAGGTGCATGCACTAGACTTCCAGGCTTTTGAAAAGCAGAAGGAGAAAGCCAAGGGAGCGGCCAACCCTCCGCTGCCCAGAACCACAGAGCGGCGGGAGGGCCCCTCACTAAGGGAGAAGATGAGAAACAAGTTATATTCCTTCTCCCGAAACAAATCCAAGCTCCTGTTTGAATGGGCAACCAGCTACGACAAGATCACGCTGCCAGAGCCGAAGAGGCCCGGTGACCTGAAGAAGAAGGATGACCCTCGCTTCTGCTTGTACCATCGGATGCTTGGGCACACCATTGAGGACTGCTACGTCTTCAAGGATGTCATTGAGTCCTTAATCAAGAATGGGGAGCTGGATATGGGGGAGCATAAAGTAGACCCCCCGCAGCCTCATGAGCTGCCCAGCGTAACCTCCTCCGCCAATATGGTCTCGCTATATCAGGAGCTACCTGAAGAGTGGGCGGAGGCCTGTGCCCGTGCCACTTACCAAACTTTCATTATGGCCCCAGCTCAAGACCAAGGAGGTTGGCAGACGGCGCCCGGAAAGAATAGAAAGGCGCGTACCCCTCGGCCTACCCCAACAGGTCACCCGAGGAAGACAGCGCCCCAACCTGCACCGCCCCCGGCAAGCTCAGTTTGTCATGATACGGCCCCCCGGCTAGTCATGAGGCGGCCCACCCACAATAAAAAGAGCTCTGTCCCGATGCGGATGTATCAGAAGGCCAGCCCGGCGGTTGAAAGACTCCAGGCTATTATTGACGGGCTTGAAGATTATGAACAGCCCAAAATCCAGCCTGTGGAGTTGAAGGAGTATGTCCCCTGGAAGGAGTTCAAATTACTCAAGCTGGCTCCGGGAACAGAAGCTGAAGCAGCCAAAGAACCTCCTCTGTGGGGTGAACTTCCTCGAGAGCAGCCATCCGCTGCGATAGGCAAGAAGAAGAAGAAAAGAAGACCCAGGGTCAAGAAGAAGAAGGAGGTCGTCATAGCCTGCAACAGCCTCTCGGCGCTGTTCGACACCGCTCACTCCCTGGAAGAAAAAGAAGAAGAACCACCCCATGAGCCAGCAGAGGTGAACCAAGCTGAAGCGTCCACCTCCCAGCACGCCACCAGGTCAGGGAGGAAGTGGGGGCGCCCTCCTCAGGGCAGCCTCAACATCATGCTCAGGGGGGAACAACCATACCAGGTTCCCGAGCCCGAGGTCCGAGGCACCGAGGTCCCTCCCCGGTCAGGTCTCTACCCCGGAGACACCAAGAGTCAAGGCGCCCCGTCATTCGTCGAGTTCCTGTCAGCTCGAGCAGGAAGGCGGGCGCACCCCCAGGGGTCCTTTGTGACCGATAAAGCAAGCATTCCCCGAGCTCCACCAGCTGCAACTCCTGCCCAGCCAGAGGAAGAATTCAGCGGCACCCCAAACCTCGCTGAATTCATGCGAGCAGCGGAGGAGGCCCAACAGGCCCCCCCTACTCAACGGGCCACAACAGATCCCGCAAAAGAGGCGTCCCCTGATCAGACACCCCAGCCTCAGGAGGGGAGCAGGCGTGCCAAACCCGAAGAGATGAAATTACTCAAGGTGCGGGCTGCCGAACGGATAGTCAGACACCTCAAGAAGATCCCGACCCGATTCACCGTATGGGAGATGTTGTCCTTGAACGAGGAAACACGGCAAGCCATCATAGCCGCCCTCCAGACGCCAGCACATCTTGAAGCTTGCCTGGCAGAGATGTCACCTGAAGTGGCCGTGGCCTTCACAGAAGATGACATGCTCCTGCCGACCTGCAGTCACAACAGACCCCTCTACATGAAGGGGCAATTGAATGGCCAGGCCATCAACAGGGTCCTGATCGACCCAGGGGCAGCAGTGAATATACTCCCTTACCGGGTGTACCAGAAACACTATTTCGACGTACACCTGGTCGAGGTTAAAAATGTCAAGATTGCTGGCTTTAACCAGAAATGTGAGGTGCCCATGGGGGTTGCAGAGTTCAACTTGACCTTTGATGACTTCACCACCAAGGTCCAGTTCCACGTCATCAACTCCAGCACTTCCTACAAGGCGTTACTTGGCCGGCCTTGGCTACACCAGAATAGAGTGGTACCCTCTACTCTGCATCAATGCATCAAGTACCCCTGCGAGGGAAAGGAAGTCAGAATTTTTGCCGACCTCCACCCGTTCGAGGTGTTCGAGTGTCACCTGTCAGATGCTAATCTATACTTAGAGAAGGCGAAGCAAGCTCCTCAAGTCATCCAAGACAAGGGAAAGAAGAAAATGGAATCAGGAGGCTGGTTTCCTCCGCCGCCCCCAGGCTATGTGGCTCCCCCACATGTACCATTTATTGCACAAGAGGAAGGGGTATTTAGGGCAGCCCCTCTCCCTATCTACCCCACACCGGGGGCACCCTGCCTCGAAGACCTGCTGGAAGATGTCAGGGTCCCGCCAGGGATCGTCAAGCCGATAGCGGAAATTGAATGCCAAGCGGCTGAACAACTGAGAACCTTCGAGGTGCCTAACCCCGAGGGGCCGCCCACTATCTTCTATGTGGCCGGGGAGAAGCCAGTCAGGGAGGACGACGATTGCCGGTTCCCTGACGAGTTGCATGCCCCGCACGTCCCCATTACGGGACTTCCTCACATGAATGACCGGGCAGCCAGAATGGTCAGAAAGCAGAAGATTCCTCCCTACCAGCCCTCCAGCCGGAAGGAAATATTTGAAAGAATGTGGAACCCACCAAACCTGGATCGACGGTTGCTGAAAATCACCAAGCACCCCGGCCTGTGCTTTTCACTAGAAGATTACTACGAGACTGATGTCATATCGGTCTCAACATGGCCAGGCAACGACCCCGCAGAAGCTACAGATTCGCGGGAAGCCTATCAAGATGCACATCCTGTGCCCCCAGCTCAGGAGGCACAAGACGAGGAGATCTTCCTTTGGAAACCTCCCCGCCGCCATTGCATGGAGAAGACCCCCTCCTTCTCCGAAGTGTCGACCTCGAAAGGGCACACCGGCGAGACACCTTCGCCCCGGCCGGTCGGCGAAGCGAGGAGCAGCAGCATGGGCCACGCTTCGAATCCCCCTCGATACGACCCCGTCATGTACGCCTTGTACCACAGGCAGCAACGGGAGATCGAGATGCTGAAAAGGCGGCTAGCCGAGTTAACCTCGCTAGTCGCCGACCTGATCCAGGGCTCCCTCCCCCCATGGGGTGGCCGGATGCCTCGGCCCCGAGGCACCAATCCCAGCACCCCCGCTTTGTCGAGGCGGGAAATGAGAGACATGGCAAGCTCGCTGACCGAGCGGCCGACCAGGCAAGGGCTGACACTCCAAGAGAAGCTACAGAAGCCTTATTCCTTTCCGAGAGAGAAGACCCGGGGCATCTTCGACTGGGCTTGCCACTACGGCAAAGTCTCCCTTCCACGGTCCAAGAGGCCGCAAGACACCCGAAGAAGCGGGGACCCACTATTTTGCCCTTACCACCAGATGCTGGGTCACGCCATTGAAGACTGCTATGTCTTCAAAGACATTGCTCAAAGCCTCATCGACAGGGATGAGCTCAGAATGGGGGACTACGTGGTAGCCCCGCCACGCCCCCACGTGGCGGACAGCCCCAGGGCAGGAGCCTACACTGTGTCCATCCAATGCCAGGCGCTTGAAGATGCGGCTACCCCAGCCCCTGCGGGAGCAGTCTATGATGAATACACAGAAGAGCCCGGGATGGACCTGTGCCCCTCCGAGCCAGCGGGTCTCACGTACCCGGCGGCTACGACCCAAGAGGAGCGCGAGGTGAATGCAGCCTCCATGCCCAGTCATGATGAACAAGAAGAGGGAGATGGCGTCCTTGAGCCCGAGGACAATGAAGACCAGGACTTCGTCGATTTGTCGCCAGTCCCGCCGGAAATTGAAAGTGGCGGCCAGGTCACGGTCGACGAATTGATTGAGGTCAACCTTGGTACAGAAGACGACCCCAGGCCAACTTTCCTTAGTGCTCTTATGCCCCTGCAGGAGCGAGAACAGTACACAAAATTGCTGAAAGAATTCCGGGATTGCTTTGCCTGGAATTACAAAGAAATGCCTGGGCTCAGCGCCGAAGTGACCCAGCACATACTCTCCATCGATCCCAAGGTGGAACCAGTGAAGCAACCCCCCCGGTGCATGAGGCCGGAGCTAACCAGCCAGATCTGCAAAGAGGTCGACAAGCTCCTAAATGTCGGCTTCGTGGCGGAAAATCAATACACCACATGGCTGGTCAATATTGTACCGGTGAAAAAGAAGAATGGACAGATCAGGATTTGCGTGGACTTCCGCGACCTGAATAAAGCCTGCCCGAAAGATGACTTCCCGGTGCCCATCACCGAAGTGATGATTGATGCAACCACTGGCCACGAGGCCCTGTCCTTCATGGATGGGTCGTCCGGCTATAACCAAATTTGGATAGCCGACCACGACCGGGTCCACACAGCTTTCCGGTCACCCAAAGGGATATTTCACTACAAGAGGATGCCCTTCGGCCTCAAGAATGCTGGTGCCACATACCAGCGGGCGATGACCAAGATCTTCGACGAGCTGCTGTACGGCAAGGTCGAGTGCTACATTGATGATCTGGTCGTCAAGACGAAGAAAAGAGACGAGCACCTGAGTGACCTCAGGGTCGTCTTCCAAAGGCTCCGGCAGTATGGGCTGAAGATGAATCCCATGAAGTGCGCCTTTGGCGTGTCCAGCGGAAAATTCCTCGGCTTTATTGTCCGGCGCAGAGGGATCGAGATCGACCCCCTGAAGATAAAGGCCATCCAGGAGCTGCCTCCTCCGAAGAGTCTAGGAGAGCTGAGGTCCCTGCAGGGGCGTTTAGCTTACATCCGCAGGTTCATCTCCAACCTGTCAGGGTGCTGCCAACCCTTCCACAGACTGATGATGAAGAATGCACCCTTCAGCTGGGGTCATGAATGCCAGCACGCGTTTGACCAGTAAAAGGAGTATCTGAAGACCCCGCCTGTCCTGGGGGCACCTGTCAAAGGTAGACCGCTTATTCTCTACATAGCAGCTACTGAATATTCACTGGGGGCAATGCTCGCCCAGAACAACGATGAAGGAAAAGAGCATGCTCTCTACTACCTTAGCCGGAGACTGGTAGGGGCGGAGGCCAAGTACACTCCAATAGAGAAAGTCTGCCTTGCTTTGGTCTTCGCAGTCAAGAAAATGAGGCACTACATGCTGTCCCATGAAGTCAGCTTAATATCCAGGGCCGACCCCATTAAGCACATCCTCGTCCAGCCAGTCCCAAAGGGGCGCCTTGGCAAGTGGGCCGTGCTACTCATGGAGTTTGACATCACCTACGTGCCCCAGAAGGCCGTTAAGGGACAAGCCGTCGCGGACTTCTTCGCAGCACATCCCGTGCCCGAAGACTCCCCGTTGGCCACCGAGTTGCCCGAGGATGAAACACTGGAGGTGGATCAGGTACAACAAGCCATTTGGCAGCTGTACTTTGACGGAGCCTCAAGAACAGAAGTGACCCCGTCCGGACGTGCCAAGGTGCGGGCCGGAGCGGGCATCGTCCTCAAATGTCCAGATGGAGAGGTGCTACACACTTCTTGCTGCATCAGCAAGCCCTGTACAAATAATGAGGCGGAGTATGAAGCTCTGATTATCTGCCTCCAGGTGGCCCTCCGCATGGAGATCAAAATGCTCCAGGTATTCGGCGACTCGCTGCTAGTCGTCAAGCAGGTACAGGGGCAGTTTGATGTCTGGAAACCCGAGCTGCTCCCTTACCACGCTAAGGCAAAGGGGCTCATGGAGCGGTTCTACCTCCTCGAAATAGGCCATGTCGCCCGAGGGGAGAACGCCCAGGCCGACGCCTTGGCAAAATTGGCAAGCTCACTGGCAGTGCCTCCAGATGGATCTCTCAGCATCCAAGTAATAAACCAACGCCAGATGCCCAGCATGATAGAAGAGGAATCAGAAGAAGAAGACCTAGAGGTCACTACAGTGGAAGCCGTCAGCCTGCCCGACTGGAGAGACCCCTTGATGCAGTGGTTCAAACACCAGCGGTTGCCTGACCGAAGAGAAGAAAAGATCAAGCTAGTCAGAACCAAGGACTCTTATGAGCTCCGAAGCGGAATATTATTCCGAATTGTGGCAGATGCCAGACGAAAGCTACTCCTCTGATGTTTGTCTACTGAAGAAGCTTGGAGGGTCATGGAGGAGGTCCATGCCGGAACGGCGGGTGCACACCAGGCGGGACCGAAAATGAAGATTGAAATCAAGAAACTTGGCTACTATTGGCCTGCAATGTTCGACGACTGCTGCAAATATGCTAAGTCATGTCAGAAATGTCAGGAGCATGCCGTCATACCCAGAAGGCCTCCCGTGCAATTGCACCCAACGGCGCCCAGCTGGCCGTTTGCCCAATGGGGAACAGACGTCGTGGGTCCCTTACCCGCGTCTTCCATAGGATGCAAGTACATTTTGGCGGCAACCGACTACTTCTCCCGTTGGGCAGAGGCTGTAGCCTTGCGGGAGGTCACCGGAGAGATCGTAGTCAGGTTTATCCGCCGCAATATTATATTCCGATTTGGCGTGCCCGACCGGATTGTATCGGATAACGGCAGCCACTTCCGCAATCAAAAGGCCTACCGGCTGGCAGAGAAATACAAGATTGATTGGAGGACATCGACTCCTTACAATCCGCAGGCTAATGGGCTGGCCGAAGCTTTTAACAAGACACTCTGCACCCTCTTGGCCAAGACTGTCCGCTCTAACAAGAAGGACTGGGAAGAGAGGATGTACGAGGCGCTATGGGCATACCGAACTGTATACAAGACTCCAACGGGTTGCTCGCCCTTTTCTCTCGTATACGGTTCGGAGGCAATCGTCCCCGTCGAACTAGAGATACCTTCCCTCCGGGTCGCCATTCAGCATGGGCTTGTCCTTGAAGGGCAGACCAATGCCGAGCGAAGACTCGACGAACTCTCCAGTCTGGAAGGAAAGCGGCTTCAAGCCCAACAGAATATTCATGTCTACCAGGCCCGGATTGCACGCGCCTTTGACAAGCTTGTCAAGGAGCGCGAATTCAAGAAGGCTGACCTTGTTATGGTCAAGAGAAGAGACCTCATGGCTGCCAATCCTAAGGGCAAATTGAATGAGAACTGGCTCGGACCTTACGTAGTCCAAAAAGTCTACGAAGGTGGTGCCTATGTAATTGTCAACCATCGCGGGGAAGTTCAGTTCCCACCTCTTAATGGAAGGCACTTGAGGTTGTATCACACTCCGGCGCCCCCATTCAATTAATAATATTACCCTCCGCCCGGTTTCGGGCGGGTTTTCTTGATTAATGTCCCAAATAAATTAACCACTATCCACGTTTTCAACAAAAAAGGCAAAAGAAGAAAAAAAAGAATAGAGAGGAAAGAAAAGAAAAAAAAGGGAAGAAGAGAAATGAAAAGGAAAAGAGAAGAAAAAAAAAGAGCAAAAGAGGACAAAAGAAGAAAAGAAGAGAAAAAAGAGGAGGAAAGAAAAGAGAAGGAAAAGAAGAGAGAAGAAGAGAGAAAGAAAGAAAAGAAGAAAAAAAAGGAAGAAAAAAAAAGAAGAAGAAGAGAAAATAGAAGAGAGAAAAGAGGAGAAAAGAAAAGGAAAAGAAAAAAGAGAGAAAAAAAAGAGACGGAGAAAAGAACAAGGGCAGAATAAAAGCAGAGAAGGAAAGAGGCGAAGCCCCCATTTCCAATCACCACCCCGCATCAACGGAGGTACTAAAAGTCATTGACTAAATAAACTCTTCTCTCCGTCCTCCCTGGGCGGTGAGTACCCCTTTGGCTTGGACCTCCAGTCTAGGTCATTGACTAAACAAACTCTTCTCTCCGTGCCCCCCGGGCGGTGAGTACCCCTTTGGCTTGGACCTCCAGTCCAGGTCATTGACTAGACAAACTCTTCTCTCCGTCCTCCCCCGGCGGTTAGTACCCCTTTGGCTTGGACCTCCCGTCCAGGTCATTGACTAAACAAACTCTTCTCTCTGTCCTCCCCGGGCGGTGAGTACCCCTTTGGCTTGGACCTCCAGTCCAGGTCATTGACTAAAACAAACTCTTCTCTCCGTCCTCCCCAGGCGGTGAGTACCCCTTTGGCTTGGACCTCCCGTCCAGGTCATTGACTAGACCAACTCTTCTCTCCGTGCCCTCTGGACGGCCAGCAAACGGTCTCCGACCGAGGTCCCCCTTGAGGCCGGCACGAGCTTTCAACCTCGCGGTGAGACTAGGAAGGTGCCCGCCCGGTACGGTGGAGTGGTCCCCTCGTCCTCCCCCTGGGAAGGCAAGCACTCTCCTGTGCCCTGACGTGGGTTCCTGCCCGGCTCTCCCGAAGCGAATCTTCACGAAAACCTGCACCCCGCCGATGTGTCTCGGCACAGAAACAGGGGGGGAGTAGGAAGAAGAAATCACTGTACATGAAAGAAAAGAAGGGGAAGAAAGATCTCTCTGGGACAAACACACACACAAGAACGCGCGAAGCCATGAATATTTTTCTATATTCAAAAAAAGGGGGGTCGGATTACAGGCACTTCGGGGCATACCCCTGTGTTACAAAAAGGAAGGAAAATAAAGGGAGCAACGCCTAGTCCAGGCCCCTGAAGATGTCCTCGAGAGGCAGAATCCCTACGCAAGGGAAGTTCGTCCGGTCGCGGAGCCGCCCCCTCCGCTCCTCCAGCTGAGCGAGCTCCGCTTCCATGGACTCTACCTCGGCTTGAGCAGCACCCAAGGCTTCTCTCTCCCTCTCGGCCACTTCCTCGTTCACGGCGAGATCAAGCCTAGCTGCAGCGAGGTAGCCCTCTAATTTTATAATTCGGCTCTTCAAAGACGCGACCTTGCCCTCGCTCCCCTCCCAAGCCTCTCTATGGCGCTCCCTGTCGCCTCGCCGTGTTTCCAAGGCTTGCAGATACTCGTCCGCCTGGGCATCCAACGCGGCACGTTCGTCAGGAGCCTGGGTCTCGAGAAAGTCACGGCGCTTGATGTATTTCAATAATAGCAAGACCCGCCGCGACCATTCCCCCAGCGGGCAGCCAAGCACTTGCAGCGCCGCGGTCAGCTGCGTCACTATGGTGTGCACCTCCCGATACGACAAAGAGGGATCGGCGAGGAGCATCGCCCGTAGGGTGGTCAGCATATGGCGGGCCGGTGCTTCCGACGAGGTGTGGCCGACCGAAGGCGGGGCTGGGGGAGTAAATTCCACTGTGCTGTCCACCTCCGCCCACAAGCTGGCATCCACCATGACGGAAGAAGATGGAAGGGCAAGAGTTAAGTCGCCTGGCTGGCATGGCTCGACAGAGAGTCCTTGGCCAACCACCGCCAAGGAAGTGGCCGAGACTAGCGCTGAAGCATCCGGCGTCTCTATCATCCGCTGCTCCCCTGTTGCCTCTGCCCTGGCCCCGTCCGCTTCGGCCGCTGGCTCGGCAGGCGAGGGTGCAGTTGTCTCTACTCTGGCCAAAGGAGGAGCTTCGAGCAGAGCTGGACCCGAGGACGCCATCCACGAACCTCTCTCTCGTGTCTGGGATCCCTCCAGATGTGCCCGAAGCCCCATAAATATTTGCCTCAGGAGCGGGTCCTCCATCTGGGCCGGAAGCCTCGGGAAAGGCGAAAGTGGAACCATCAGTCGGGGTAGACGCCCCGCTTCCACTAGTGCAGCAAGACTCGCCGCCCCTAAGTCAGAGACGAGAGCCGGCCCCTCCACCGCTATCGGACCAATGATCGGTCTCCGTTTGGCCACGGCCTTCCGGATACGGCCAGGCGCCTCCCCCGACATCGGCATCGCCTGACCATGGGAATGGGAATTAGCTATCCGCCAGCTGGAATAAACCATGCGAAAAGGGAGACCGCGGAGCCCGCATACTCACCTCAGCCACAGGAATGATGCTACCCTCAGGCGCGATCTCCCCCTCCTCCAGAGGCTCTCCCGCCAAGGGCCCCACCGGCACATCCTCCTGAAGGGCGCCGAGTAAAAGGGCCAACTTACCCATGCCGACATCGACCCCCGTTGGACGGTCGATCAGCGCAGCCGGGGCAGCCTCCCTTGCGACCTCAAGTTTGGCGGGTTCTTGAAAATCCTAAAAAAGAGAGAAGGGAAAAAGAGGGGGAATAAGGTCGTCAGTCGAGCATAAAAAGGGAAGGGGAGCAGGCCCAAGCAAGCTCACACTCACAGCGGTCTTCCCCACAAGGCTCGGGGAGCCGTCAAGCAAGGGAGCCCCGAAGACCGGCTCGGGCGCCTCTGATGCCCCGGACACGCCCTCGTCAGGAGCCGCTTCGTCGGAAGAGTAGTTGTAATCTACCTCTTCCCCTGACGGAGACTCGACTGCCGTTGGCTCGGCCGGCGCCGGCAAAGGGGCCTCCACCTCGAGCTTGATAACCGGCGCCTCCTCTCGCGGACTGGGTGAGGCTGGCACCCCGATCTTCTTCCTGCGCACATATATCAGTGGCGTTGGGAGATGGGGGCGAGGCCCCGACGACTCAGCAGCCGCAGCGGCAATTCCTGTCACGCGAAGGAGAAGATAAAATATATTAAAATCTGCTAGCCCCCCTTCGGGACGAAGAAAGAAGTCGCCAAACATACAAAGTTATTTACCTTCTCCGGCTTCGACAGCGCGAGGGACTGGTCCGGGGATGGCCTCCGCAGCGGGCGGTATCTCTCCCGGAGCCGTGGTCTCGCCTCCGTCCAGAGCCGGCGTAGATATCGGCACCTCTGTACCGGCTGAAAGAAGGAAATGCACATGTTACGCACAGATCAAGTGCTTACCCCCCCCGGAAAGTAAATAAACCCTAAGGGATGCCAACAGGCGACGGGTCTCACCGTCCAAGTGACCCGGTCCGGCCCGAGTAGCTTCTAACCCCTCGAACGACATGATCGGGGCCACCGGAGGGGCCACCGCCAGAGCCGGAGATCCCTCGGCCCGTCTCTGCTTGGCCGCTTGTCGCCCGGCCGCCTTAGTAGCAACCAACGCTACTTTAACGGGCGACCCCGCACGGGACGTCCCCTTTGCTCGCAGTGGGGAAGTCACGGCGGGCACCAAAGCCGCTTTCGCCGCAGGCACAGCCTCGCCTACAGCAGAGAGGGGTGCAAGAACCGGTCCCGCCACATCCGGAATAGGCGTGGGCACGGGCTCTCCCATAGAAGCTGAGACAAAAGAAGCACCCAGATGTCAGAGCTCCACTCCAAAATAAAAGGGGGGGGATTCAAAGCACACACGAAGGAGCGGAGACACGGACCGGCGGGTTGGCCTGGCTCGGGACGAGCAGCTTCGAACTCCTCGAAAGACGGGACTAGTGGTGCCGGAGGAACGGCCGTCGGAGCCTTAGCCATTTCCATCTTCCTCCGCTTTGTGTCCCGCTGCTTAGCCGCCTTGGCGGCATCCACTGCTTTCTTCACGGGGGATTTTGCCCGGGGCCTTTTCGCCGCCTTGGGCATAGGAGCCACAGTCGGGGCTAGTGGTGCGGCTTCAAAATATGCAGGCTTCTGCACAAGCCAAAGGAGATTCCGGTACGTGGCCATTTGCGTGCTATCGGGGTGGTCTGTCAGAAAGGAAAAGAGAAAGAACAGACACGCACTCATGATTAGCATCCAACTATCTGTAAAGGCCGCAATGATAAGAGACGAAGACAAAATGAGAAAAAGAGATCAAGTACCGTGAGGGCCAGTATACAGCCACAGGGTGATCGGCCAGTAGCTCAGGGATGGCTCTTTGTCCCGGCGTGCCACCTCTCGAACGAGCCAGCACACATCCTCGATCTTCTGGCACCGGTCCGTAAGGTTGGCCAGATCCGCGTGCTTCTTCGTGGAGAGGTGACAGAAGAGGCTGAAGTGGTCTATGCCCCACCCGTCGGCATAGTAGTACGGGATGTGCAGGCGCTTGCCCAGGACGGAGGCCCTTTGATCTTCAATCTTCAGCCCGTTCACCCGGAGAAGGACGTACAGCCACGTGGTGTCCTTATAGTTTTCGGGCTTCCTCTCCTCCCGCCTCATAAACGTGCGGTACGGGCAGGCCGAATCCCTCTCTGGACGCCAGCTCTTGGCAGGAGTCCCCTCTTCCTCTATGGGGAATGGGTAGTTGATGAGCTCCAGACGGTCGCTCCCCACCCGGCACAAGTCCCGCAGCGTCTTCTCGTAGTCGTCCTTAGCCACCAGGGGTAGCTCCACCTTCGGCGTCGACCTCATGTCCCGGGCTTGCCTACGAACGGCCAGGTACGCTGCCACCTCCTTCTCCTGCCTGTTCTTGAGCCGAAGAAGATGATCTGGCTCAATATCAAGCACTGGCATTGGCTGCCGGCTACGGAACCTCCTTTCGACGCCATCCCAACAATCGGTCTTGTGCAACCGATAGAAAGCCGTCGGGCATTCCACCACTTTATATAGTCTTCGGTCACTCGGGGCACGCGACCCGGGGCTGGCACCCTGAAGGAGGCAGAGTCCGCCCGGTGGAAGAAGTCCCACCAGCTTTTGGCGTGCTCGGCAACCGAACTTCCCTGGACGTTCCGCGAAGGCAAGCCGAATTGCGCATGATAAGCAGGGATATGCTGATCATACCCAAAGTTACGGCTGAATCGGAAGGGGTGGTACGGCTCCAGCAGCACATTGTCTCCCTTCCGGAACACCAACACGCTGGGGCGAATAGACAGCGCCCAATCCCTCAGCTCGGGCTCCAGCAACGGCCGCACCACGTTTTCCTGGCTGATGGGGTGGACATACCTCTCCACCTGGTCATCCTTGCACTCTCTCTTATTATTCACAAGGGGGCTTGAGTGCGCGGCCAGCGTCCAGAAATGAATGGTACCGGTTGCATCCCGGGGAACCGTAGTCAACCGGCCCCGAATAACATACATCCGCATGGAAGTGGAAGCCGGCTCTGCAGTCGCGAATTCCAGCATCCTCGGTACCAGCCCCCAATCTTGAAGGACTCGCGGGGCAAACTCCGGAAACAGTGAGCAAACCCACGCGTTGAAGAAATGCAGCGGGCACACGTACCGGGCCTGCCTCGGGAACTGGTGCGTGTTGATGTCTCCCAGGGCCTTATAAATCAAACAGAGCACCGCCGGGCACAGGGAAAGTTTGATACCCCATGCCATCTGGCACGCCGGGTAGATGGCATCCGGCCGAATCACCGTCTCGTCCCCGTACGGCATGGCAAATGAACACAGCCAGTACGTAAGATAGGCGGCGCAGTGAGTCTGCGGGTCGACGCCCATCGGGTTGGGTCCACCCCGACGCCCCTTGGAGGGGATCTTCACATCATGCTTGGGCTTCGCACGCTTCTTGCGAGCAACGGCGGTGCCAGCGCAGGGGAAATCTTCATACTGCTTCAGCCCATCGTAGAAATATTCCAGCCACACTGCCATACGCACCCGTTTTCTATCCCCACGGGCGGGCTGCTTCCCCTTGTGCGACAGCTGGTACAGCTCCCGGTACGCCTTCATTAGGTACCGGTATGAATACCCCAGAGAATAATAGCCATCCCCGTTAGTCTCGTCTTTGATCAGGTCCGGGAGGCATACTTCTTCATAAGGCTCCCCGTCAATGGGCAAGCCGCTCAGCTGGCTTAGGCTCCACAAATCAAGTGAAGTCTCTCCCTCCGCCGTGTAGAAAGCATTGGTCTCCGCACTAAATACTTCTATCATGCCGCAACAGAGACCCTTGGAGATGGGGTAACCATACCGGGAGGCGTATATGCTGTGGTAGATGCCAACCCGGACCAGCAACGGGGCGTAGTTGAACAGCACATATTCAGTGAACTCCACCGCCCCTCCTCGGAAGCTGTGGGCGTCTTGAAGCTTCAGCTCCCCGAACCAGCCCAGTGATAGTTCGTACTTGAACCTAAGGGCCAAACAATCCAATATGAACGGCTCCTCCCTATAACCCCATTTCAGGGGAGCCAAGAATAAACCAAATTGGGGCGACTCGCCATGCACCTTCCCTGCAGACATGTCCCACCTCGCTGGCGTGAATTGAGGGGCTCGCACCAATTTATCTTCAACCGGCAGCACCCCTTCGATCCCCAGGACCGGCTTCCATTCCCAGGCTTCTCCCACCAGATACATCGGAATGCTCCTGGGGACGCTATACAGCAGACTATCTCGGGCATGAAGGATCGCCCGCTCGGCCGCCTTTATGACGCGATAATCTCGCCCCTCTCGAGAGCGCAAATGCTTCAGAAATCGAACGAGGTGCCTATCCTTCGGGAAATCCTTCCTATATTCCTCGGTGGCCCGATCGAATGTGAAGCCGCTTTCAACCCTGACGAGTCTGCGGACGTCCATGCTTTCATGGTCAGACCCCGATGACTCAGCCAAAGCAGCTATCTCCCCATGTTCACGGTCCAGGTCTTCCACGTTGAGCCATGTCACTGTCGGCACTGGACCCCGCGGAATGAGGTCGGCACCGACAGCAGCAGCGGGGGCGGGAGAACCACTTGGAGCAGCCATGTGTCTGCAAAGATATGCAAATAAGAAGATCAGAATAAATCACAAGCAAAAGGACTGCAAAGAAGCTTTACTACAAGTCAAATGAACAAAATATAGCCAATTTCTGACGAAATTTCGGCAGAGTTTCCCCTAGGCCACAGGCGTAAGGGAAAACACGGGTGCGCGTCCACAAGGAGTGACGGCCCCAACAAAGCATGGTGGGCCCCGAGAGGCAACACCAGAAGTCCACCGGTCAAAAGTCTTCTTCCCATGGCTTAAGGCTTCTTCAATAGCACACTGCCTAGTGCCCTCCCCGGCACGCCCTGAAGCGGCATTCGCCGGTACACTCCCTCCTGGAGGCCCTCACCGGCACACTGCCCAGTGCCTTCCCCGGCACACCCTGTGGTTGCCCTCACCGGCACACTACCCTGGGTGCCTTCCCCGGCACGCCCACAGGTGCCTCCCACGGCACACCCACAGACGCCTTCGCCGGCACAGCCAACTCGGGCTTCCCCGGCACAGTCCCCCTGCAACGGCCTTCCCCGGCACACCCGCCAGGGTTGCTCCCCGGCACGCCTCCGAAGGCCCTTTGCCGGCACGCACATCTGCCCGCTCCCCCGCACACTTGGCGCCTCTCTTCCCCGACACACCCTGAGGAGGAGCTTCCCCGGCATGCTCCGAGGGTCCCTCGCCGGCACGCCCTAGAAGGCTTCCGCCGGCACGCCTGTAACCCCTTCTCCCCGGCACGCTCAGTCCGTCAGTGCAACCGGCGGCATCCCACAGCAAAAAAAAAGAAAGGGGAAGAAGATGGAAGGAGAAGAGAGGAAGGGAGAGGAGGAGAACAAGAAGAATAAGGGAGGAGATAGAGGGAAAGACGGAGGAGGGAGGGGTGCGACCACCCCCGACCGCCGTCCACGATGGAGAAAAGAGGAGGGGAAGAGGACGAAAGAGGAAGGGAAGAGAAGGGAAGAAGAAAGAGGAATGGGGGGGGGGGGCTCCACGGCCGTCTCCTCACCACGGCACCGGCGATGGTGGTGCCCATGGCGACGGTCGCGCCCGGAGAAGAAGAGGAAGGGTGGGGGAGCTCGTTCGCCCGGTCACCGGAGAGAAAGAAAGAGAGGGAATAGAGGGGGGGGGATTCGAACGGAGTGACCGTTCGAAACACCCCCGCGCCCCCTTTTATAGAAAAAAAGAGAAAAAGAAAAGAAAAGAAAGGAGAAAAAAAAGAGAAAAGGGGGGGAGAAAATACAAGAAAGATAAAAAAAAAAGAAGAGAAGAGAAGAAAAAATAGAAAGAAATAAAAAAGGGAGAAAAAATATAGAAAGAGATAGAAAGGAGAATAAAAAAGGCAAAAAAAGGGGTGATGAAAGAAGAAAACAAAAAAAGGAAAACAAAAATTATTATAAATAATATGTATACATACTTACATACATATATATATATATATATATATATATATATATATATAGATATGCGCAAATGAGGCACAATAATAAGGTCCTTCCGAGGGGACGTCCCGTCCCCACGGTCTCGGGCGGACATGCACCCGTGCAAATGGAGGCGACGCTACCCCTGCACACTGTACCTTTGCGACGGTGCCATTCCCATGCCAACAAACGGGCCCGTCCCCGGCACGTGGCTCGGGCCTTAGCCACCCGCGTCACACAATATTGCCATCACGGGCCCTACGCCCGGATCGGCAGAACCTCTATCCTCGCGATGGCATTAATCCCTTGCCAACGAATAAGTCCCTTTCTGGCGCAAGGCCTCGTGCCCTAGCCACCCGCTCCACACAATATTGCCATTACGGACCCTACGTCCGAGTCGGCACAAATTCTACCCTTGCGCTGGCATTAGTCCCTTGCCACCGAATAAGTCCCTCTCTGGCGCAAGGCCTCGTGCCCTAGCCGCTCGCTCCGCACAATATGGTCATTACGGACCCTACGTCCGAATCGACACGAATTCTTCCGTTGTGCTGGCATTGTCTTCTTGCCAACGAATGAACCCTATCTTCCGGCGCAAGGCTTCGTGCCCTAGCCTACCCACGCATATCACTCATTCATCAAAAAAAAATAATAAAATAAAATGGGGTTAAAAATAGAGATACCCCGCCGGACTTGTCCCTACACCGGAACAAGGGTAAAAATGGCAATAACCCGGCCGTGGTGAAAACCCGAAAGGGCGCTACGGGCAAAATTGGGTACCCCGCCGCGTGAAAACTCGAGAGGGCGCGTGGGCAAAAGCAAGAGGGGGCCGGTACCGGCGAAAACCCGAAAGGGCGCTTGTATCGGTAATGTGGTACAAAAAAAAGAAGAAAGAGAAAGAACAGCCAAGAGGCTAAGAGATCAAACAAACCATGTCAGTTCCCGGCATCTCGTCGGCACTGACGAAGAGACCAAGAGACCAAGAGACTAAGAGACAACAAAGCATGTCAGTTCCCGGCATCTCGTCGGCACTGACGAAGAGACCAAGAGACCAAGAGACTAAGAGACAACAAAGCATGTCAGTTCCCGGCATCCTGTCATCACTGACGAAGAGATCAAGAGACCAAGAGACCAACATACTGCTTCAGTTCCCGACACCTCGTCGGCACTGATGAAGAGACAAAGAGACCAACACACTACTTCAGTTCCCGACACCTCGTCGGCACTGATGAAGAGACAAAGAGACCAACACACTACTTCAGTTCCCGACACCTCGTCGGCACTGATGAAGAGACAAAGAGACCAACACACTACTTCAGTTCCCGACACCTCGTCGGCACTGATGAAGAGACAAAGAGACCAACACACTACTTCAGTTCCCGACACCTCGTCGGCACTGATGAAGAGACAAAGAGACCAACACACTACTTCAGTTCCCGACGCCACGTCGGCTCGAACAAAGAGACCAACAAACAACAAACCAGGTCGGCTCTCGACACCCCGTCGGCATCGACAAAGAGAGAAGAGACGAGGACACCCACGGGCACCGCCCGGCTCATCCTTCGCCTGCGCTACCCGTGGGTGGGGGGCATTTGTGGACACCAAAAATCGCACATCTAAATGTCATGCTCGGCCCAGCATCGACAACGGTGCCGAGTGAAGAAACCCCGGAGAAATCAATCACAAAAGGCCCCACAGCCCATGGGCCTCGAAGAAAATCAAGTGGGCCGCAACTCGTGCTCATAATGGGCTCAAAATCGCCCATTTAACCCTTCAGCAGCACGCCCATTTGAGGCTTCGACGGCACGCCCTGGCAGGACCCTCCAGCGGCACGCTCCCTCCAGTGGCACGCCCTACAGCAGCCTTCACCGGCACGGCCCTTTTGGGCGCTCGTCGGCACACCCAAAGGCCTCCAGCGGCACGCCCCAAAGGGCCTTCAACGGCACGCTCTTAAGGGCCTTCAGCGGCACCCCCAAAAGGTCTCCAGCGGCACGCCCCCCAAAAGGTCTCCAGCGGCACGCCCCAAAGGGCCTTCAATGGCACGCTCTTAAGGGCCTTCAGCGGCACGCCCAAAAGGTCTCCAGCGGCACGCCCCGAAGAACCCCTCAGCGGCACACCCCCTCGGGGTCCCCCAGCGGCACGGCCTCTCAACGGCACGCCCAACTGGGGTCTTCAGCGGCGCGCCCCGCAGGCTCCCCAGTGGTACGACCCTCAGAGCTTCAGCGGCACGCCCTGAAACCCTTCAACGGCGCGCCGTTTTGGCTCTCCAGCGGCACGCTCATTCAGCCTGCCAGCGGCACAGCGGTGAAGTTCTTTCAACGGGCGACGTGAGGCCCATGCCCTACACATCCTTGGCGCGCAGTGGAGCCGTCTGAGGTGGCAGCCGATCGTTGGGCCACGTGGCCTAGTCCACTGACAGCCAGGATAGGCAGGTCAAACCTCATGATCACGGGCCACTTCCCGCTTCGACGCCCCTGCACGAAGACTCCCGCCGTCCGGGGTATAAAAACCCCTCCCCTTCGTTTCGAACAGGGACAGAGGGGGACACACAGAGGGGGACACACAGAGGGAGACAGAGAGAGAGACAAGCACAGAGAGGGGAGAGGCTCCGACAGCAGCAGATACACACACGCAGAAGAAAAGAGAAGAAGAGAGAAGAAGAAGAAGAGGCCCTCCTCGCCGGGAGCTTCCCCCGACGACCACCGCCACCGGGAAGAAGCGAGAGTAAGAGGGAGAGGATTTGATGTAATGGGGGGGAAGAGTTAGGGGCATCTTGCCCTCCTCTGCACTTTGTTCCTCCCCCCCCTCCTATTCCGCCTTTCTTTTGGTTTCTTCCATCCACAGCCTTGTGGTGGGCATTTTCTTTTTGTAATGTGCATGTAAGGCCTCGGCCCTTTGCCTCCCGTGAATAAAAAGCACCCTCTCCGGGTTTCTCCATGATCTTTGTTGGTGATTTGTGCTAGTTTTCACGGCCCTTGATGGGTTGTTTGTTTTCCCTCCGTCTCCCCATTTCCTCGGCGTTTTGCTTGGGGTCTCCCTGTGGGTATGATCTCTCGCCCATGACCCTTGGCCTCATAGGCTTTCCACCCTCTTCCAGGGCCATCTCTGGGTGCCCACCCGCTTGAGGAGGAAGGGAGACCCTTGCTCTCTCTCTCCGATCGACCGGTTGCCAATAGGCCACCCCTACCTTGAAGCCCCCTCCTCTTCCTTTCTTTGAACAACCTATGAGACCCCCCTCAGCCCATACACTTAGCAGCTTTAATCCCCCAGCGATGCATCTTCTCGGCCATTCACCGGCACACCGGCTTGGTCCCTCAGCGGCACACCCACGGGGGCCCTCCAGCGGTACACCTCCTCATTTATCCTTGGCCGGCACACCCATTTGCCCCTGGCCGGCACACCCCACTTGCCCTCAGCGGCACCCACACTTTCACCCCTGGCCAGCACACTCCTTGGCCGATACACCTGATTAGCCTTGGCCGGCACACCTCTGTTGCCCTCAGCGGCACACCCCAGCTGCCCTCAGCGGCACACACCTTCATGCCCTCAGCGGCACCCCCCCTGGCCATGCCTCAGCCGGTTGTTCGCCTTCATGTTTTCCGAGGTTCTTTAAAGGTGTTGCTCCCCCGGGGGCCCACCTCCAGTTGTCGGGTTCCGCCACTCCATGTGGGCGCGTTCCCTTTATCTCCCTTACGCCTCCGGTCAAGGGGAGATGCTGTCGAATTTTTGTGAGAAAATAATAAAACATTAAAAGAGGCAAAAGGAAGCAATAAACGAATAAGAACGATCAACGATAAAACCTTCCAACCAATCAAACCACTGCCGGCATTACAACGATAGCTGAACCGAGCCGATCAACTGCCCGGTGACTTGAACTTCCGACTGGCGCCGGAGAGACCGAACAGAACGAAGCAGGGGAGAAGTTTATATAAAGTTACGTACAAATCAAAATAAGAAGAAAAGAAAAGCCTTAAGATAAAAATTGAGGATTGACTGGACCTCCATCACTGTGCCCTGATTGGCCCTCCAACGGTGCATTCTAATCGTTTCCCAATGGCCTGCTCATCCGACCCCTTTTCCGGCATGTTCCCATTACTTCACCCCTTTGCCGGTACGCCTCTTCTGGCCCTCACCGTTGCAGCCTTCAGCGACACACTCTAACCACCTCCCCTTAGCGGTACGCCCCCTTGAGTCCCAGCGGCACACCCTTTGGACCCTCAGCGGTACACCCTCAGTTACCCAGCGGTACGCCCCCCTTGAGCCCCAGCGGTACGCCCCCCTTGAGCCCCAGCGGCACACTCCTTGGGCCCTCAGCGGTACACCCTCAATTGCCCATCGGTACACCCCTTGAGCCCCAGCGGCACACTCCTTGGCCTCCAGCGGTACACCCTCCTGCCCTCAGCGGTACGCCCTGTTTCCCTTCGCCGGCACGCTTCCTGCCCTCAGCGGTACACCCTATTTCCCCTCGCCGGTACGCTACACATATATGCATATGCAACATAATAATAATGGCCCTAACAAATGGCAAATAAATCATTGAAAATTACGCTAATCAAAAGGACTCTAAATGTATAATATTAATCGTAATGAAAGGGGCGGCAGGGGTTAATAAAACAAAAAATGATAAATAATAAACAAATAGTAACAATGGGAGCACTCATGAATAAAAGAAGAGAAATCACCCGGAATGAATGTATAAAGAGGTAATGAACGGCAAATCGGGAATCCCAGAACATATAATTAAGGAGACCTCAAATAAAAGACGCCAGAGCCCACGCTGCAGCCCCCATCTCTCCCCGTGACCCGGGGCAAAAGGCACAACAATGTCGCCCTTTCAGGTCGAGCCCAAGTCTCGGAAATCACCCTGGCATGGCCAGGCTTTGATCTAACCTCGGGCCGACATCTTAATCGGATCAGATTTGTTTCTCATCCCGGACGCCTTCCGAATCATCATTAAAATTGCCGTGAGCTCGGCAGACATTCGAACGGATTCGTCCCGATTTTCTCGTCGCATTTCCATCACGGACCCGAGTCCGAACACGAAAAGGTCCACGAGTGACCGACATGACCGACGGTTCGTGGTCTGAATACAGCTCTCAATGTGATTTATCCCTATCTCTCTCACACAATTAGTATTATTCTTTTAGGCCGCGGGGCCCCTAATTTCGGCAATTAATCAAGGGTATTCCCTCGTATGGGGGATGTAAATGACGTCGTGACCTTCGTGGCGCGACGGGATTCGGTCCTGACACGAACCACACAATCATCTGATGAAGTCAGACCGAGCGCACCATGGGCTCTTCGGAGCCCGAATAAATTGTCACCTCGGTGACTGGCACGCCCACGCACACAATAAACCGAATAAAACCAAGAGAGCCTGCGAGTTTTAAGCGCGTCCACAGGGGTCTAAAATCTAAAATATCGGTCTGATCGGCGTGTCGATCGTTCCAACACGACCTGGGAGGTAAAAGCGACTTGTGAGAGCTGATGGAATCCAAATTGGAAGTCCTGTTTGAGCTCGGTGTTTAGAAGTGTATTCTTAAATAAACTTACTTTAAAAATTAAAGAAGTTGAGTTCGGGGGTTCAAAATTTATCTGATTTGAATTTATATAATCAAATATAATAGTTAATTTATCTACTCAATATTTTTTTTATAAATACATATTTAATGTTATTACTTTTTCATATAGGATCCTTCAGCGAGTGGCGATGGAGGAGACGAGCAGGGCAGGGAATATGAGGATATGGAGGATGTAGATGATATTTTTTGAATTTTTATTATAAAATTATGAATTGTTATTATGTTTCGTTTCTTGTATGTCTATTATTTTGTTCGTGATGGATTTTATGTTTTTTTATTTAAACAGGTTTTTATATAAATTTTATGTATTTTTTTTAAATTAAAATATATTTTCCGACGGAATTTCCAATGTATTCGTCAAAAATTTCTGATAGAATAACCGACGAAATAAAACTTCCGTCGAAAACCCTTGGTTTAATCTCAGACGAAATTGCCGACATAAATTTATTCGTCGGAAGTTTCATACGAAATTTTGGACGGATAAAAATCCGTCAAAAAAATGAGATATTAAATCATTACCGACGGAATTTTCGTCTGCTACTTTTCCATCGAAAATTTATACTTACCGTCGTAATTTTCAGACATCTTTCCGACAGAAAATATTTCCGTCTAAAATTTGTGACAAGGAATATACGACAGACCGGTTCCAACGGATTTTCGTAGGAAAGATTGTTTCAGATATTTTTTCTGGCGGATATAGTATGTCGGAAATCTCGCATTTTCTTGTAGTGACAGGACATTCCCCGACGTGGATTGAGTCATGCCCACGCCGCCACGATCCCCACAATGAAGTCTCCCTTCTGGGAACAGGTAACCCCCATGATCAAGGAGACGTTACTCCATGATCTACGCCATTTTCTAACCGGAGAACGACCAGTATCTTGATAGCCCATATAAATATATCCCCAGCCGTACCCAAGAAGGGAGGGTTAGAGTGATACATATACAGACATAAATGTAAATAGAGGCACAGAGAGAAGGAGAGACGTCCTGGTGCTAGTAGAGCTTTATGCCAAGAGGGAGAGAGAGGCTTCTCCACATAGCGGCGGAGGGGATCTCCATTTGAGAAGTAGGGCCAGATAGGTTCCTTTGAGGTACTTCTCTCTTGCCTCTCCGAGTACTCTCCAAACCTTCCAGCCATTCTTCGAGCACTCTATCCCCTACTCGGGCTCCTCTAGTTCACTTTCTCTGACCCTCTCCTTCCCCCCAGCTCTCTTTATCTTTGCTCCTACACATCTCTAACTTAACCATCGAAGGGTTGTCCCCTAAGATCACGTCCATGGCTTCTTCTGTGGCCGTCTTCTAGTGTCTGTAGGTTTTTTAGGGAGGCTGGTTGCTCTTCCCTAACAAATAAATCTTAAAGGTGTGGTACTGGGCTAGGGAAACACTTTTTTGCCTCTACATTTTTTGGTGCCGTATATGAGAAACGAGCAGGAAGTCATGGCAGCTTGAGGATACTATCGCAACACTAGTAACCATTAGGGGGGTCCAATGTTTTCGATGAGCCTCGAACTCCCTGCGGGAGTCACATGGAGCATCCTCTTCAACTCATCTGCCTCGCGATGCGGCCCCACTCCACCCCACCACGAGCGAACTGTTAGAGATGTGTCGTCAGATACATGCACTAATGGACGTATGCCATGGCCTCCTCAATCGACAAGCAGAGCAGAATCAGGCTCCGACGGGGCTCCCCTAGAATAGAGGCCCACCCACCGTGGGGTAGTCCCACCGGGTGCATAATCATTCTTAAATCTTCATTGCACACTCACAGTGCCTGTGGTCCATGCGCACAGCATCATGACACTCTGTTACACTCCAATCCAAAGATGGCACCGCGACCACGACATGATGAGGAAGTGGAGCGCGAGGTTGAAGAAAAGGTCCATTATTTGGACGATCTACTCCAAATAGCACAGACTAGAGGGCTCATCGATGATGACTCAAACATCCACACCCCATTCTTCCAGGAGATCATGGAGGCACTGATCCCCCCAAAGTTTCAACTGTCGATGTTCACTACGTACGACTGCCCCACCGACCCTGTCAACTACATGCACAGCTTTGAGTCCAACTTGGTGTTTCACCGAGCTTCGAACGTTATGAAGTGCATTTGTCACCACCTTATGGGAGAACACTTGGACATGGTTTAAGTCACTACCCGCTGAGACTATCTCCTCCTTCCAGTAGTTGAAGAAATTATTCAAGGAGAACTTCATCGGCTGTAAGAAAGAAACCAAATCTGCGGTGAGCCTACTCGCCATCAAGCAGGGGCACGAGTAATCCTTGTGGGACTTCATGTCTCATTTTTGGAAGGAGGCTCTCCACATTCCTCGCCTGGATGTCAGTATCACCATGATAGCATTGACGCAAGGTACTTGGGACTCCATACTCAGGTGAACCCTTCGAGTGGAGTCCCCAATGACACTAATGGAACTCCTCGCTCTAGCCCAGAAGCATGTCAGCTGTGAGGAGAACAATGCGGCACTAGTTGAGCATCTAGGTTCGATCAACTCGACTACAAGGGATCAACTGACTCCCACAAGAGGGGAGGAGCAAGCACGAGCACCATGACCGGGAGCGCCACGAGTATAGGCACTATACCCGACTAATGACCCCACCAGAACAAATCCTCATGGAGATCCGTGAGGACCCCTATCTCCGGTGGCCTCCAAAGATGAAGTTTGATCCATTGACGAGGAATCAGAGGAGGTACTATCACTTCCACTGCGACCATGGCCATGACACTGCCGACTACGTCCAGCTCAAAGATGCGCTTGAGGATTTGGTCTGGTGAGGACTCCTGGAGAAGTTCATCACCAAGGCCATCGAGAGGCGACAACAAAGAGATTGGATGCCACCCCCCATCATTAACTGACCCAACGGGAAGGAGATCATCATTATCTCTGGTGGGCCGGCATCAGGGGGAGATAGCTCGAGTAGATGCCAGGCGTACGTCGCTTGGGTCAACCAAAATGATCAAAGCGATGGGAACTGACATGACTCAGCCACTCAAGACCAACTCAAGGATCCAATCATCTTCTCCGACAATGATATGACGGGCATAACAACTCCACACTCTAACACTATAGTCTCTACGACCATGTGGACGCACTTTTCGACACGTCTATTTATTCATTCTTTTGTTCGTTCATTTATTGGCTTTATTAGGTTCATTAAGTGCGTGGGCGTGCCAGTCACAAAGTGACAATTTATTCGGGCTCCGAGGAGCCGCAGGTGCACTCGATCTGACTCGGTCAGATAATTGTGTGGTTCGTGTCGGGACCAAAACCCACCGCGCCATAAAGGTCACGACGTCATTTACATCTCCCATACGAGGGAACACCCTTGATTAGTCGCCGAGAATCAGGGCCTCATGGCCAGGAAGTTAATTGCACAAAAATCTATTAAGAAATGCTGAAGTCTACGTATGAGGGTGTAAAGGAAGCGTTCGAGATCATGTCGGTCATGTGCTGACCATTTAATGTTCGGACGAATGTCCGACTCGAGAAAATCGCAATCGTCATGGGAAAATCGGAACATATGTATGCCGGGGGTACGACAAATTTATTGTTCAGAGAAACGAGAAATATTCGGTTAAATCCCAGTTAAAGCAATCGGAAATCAACAAATTTGTCGGCTTGGTGCAAGGTCAAGCCGCGACCATACTGCAGCGGGCCCCCCGCGGTCGCAACAAGACTTGCGTGAGCGTCATCAATATTTTTGTTCCAAGGGGGCAACGGGGAAGTGTCCCGGGATCAGATCCCAGAACCAATATGTATTCAGAGGGAGCGGACTGTAGGCCGAGGATATGGGTCGGACGATGGTCATAATCGGGACAGACCCGAGGTCTAAGCGTGACCCATGATGGCCTTATCAATATCCCCATGCGAAGGGTCCGAGGATGCCGAGGACCATCTGATTCTATTCGAGTTTTTGTCGGTCATTCACAGACCTTTTCATGTTCGGACACGGGTTCGTAATAGAAATGCGACGGAAATCGAGGTGAACCTGTTTGAATGTCTGCCGAACGCGCGGTAATTTTAGTAGTGGCTCGGAAGGGATCCGGCCTGAGAAGCGGGTCCGGTGTAATCGGAATGTCGGCCCAAGGTAAGGTCGGGTCATGGCCATTTCGGGATAACTCCTAAGACTCGGGCCCGGCCTGCAAGGGCGGCACTGTTGTTCCTTCAGCACTAGCTCACGGGAGAGACGAGACTGCAATGTAGATTTTATCAGTTTTTATTAGTTAGATTTTCATTATTTTTGTCGCTTATCCCCTTTTTATGCATTTTTGGGTGGGTTTATTATTTTCTTTCTATTTGCTGCACACGTTTTCCATCTTCTTTTGAGTTTATTTGTCATGTATTCGGATTCATTCATTTATTATAATTTTTAATATTACTATTATCATCGTCATTATCATTACCCCCTTTTTATTATTATTTCTTCTATTTGGATCATTATCGTTATTGCATTCCCCCCTTTTTGTTTATACATTTTCTATATGGAGGAGTGGGCCGTTGGAGGGCTGAAAGGGGCGTGCTGGCGAAGAGCGGCCAGGGTGTACCAGTGAAGGGCGCGAGCGGGCGTGGGTGCCGTTAAGCGTAGGGAGAGCGTGCTGGCGAAGGGGTCACGTGAGCGTGCCAGCGAAGGTTGGGGTTGGTGTGCCGGAGAAGGAGCTGGGTGGTGGCGTGCCGGCGAAGGACCCGATCGAGTGCGCCGGGGAAGCTTCAAGGCAGGGTGTACCGGCCAAGGAAGTGTGCTGGCTAAGGATGAGGTTAGAAGCATACCGGGGAAAGCCAAGGCAAGGAGGTGTGTCGAATGAGGGTGAGGACGGGGCCTACCCCTCTTTCATTCTTATGCCTTTTCCTTTTCTTTTCTCCCTTGATTTTATTCAGTTTGCATGGGTTTGTTTCTTTCTTTCTCTTGATTAACTTCCATTCTTTCTCCCCTGAGGAGGAATGTTCAAGTTGCTTAGTCGTCATCCGATTCAGCTCTCTCTGAGTTAATTGTGGTTCCCTTGCCTTGGTTAGAGCGTTTTATCGTTGTTCTTTTCGTTTGTTTGTTGCTTTCTTTTTATCTTTTTAACGTGTTGTTGTTCCATTTGTTTGTTGCTTCTTTTTACCTTTTCAACATATTATTATTTCTAACAAAAATTCAGCAGCATCTCCCCTTGACCCGAGCGTAAGGGAGATACAGGGAATGCGCCCACATAGAGTGGCGGAACCCGACAATTGGAGGTGGGCGCCCGAGAGCGGCAACACCTTTAAGAAAACTTCAAAAAAAAAGTCGGAGGGAATGGCGAGTGGAAGACTATTCTAGGACTGGCTAGGGGGTGCACCGGGCAAGAAGGAGGGACAGGTGTGCCGGGCAAGGAAGGCACGAGAGGGCGTGCCGGGCTGGGGGAGTGTAGATTATGGAAAATCCACTTAATGGTTAAAAGGGAAAAAGGAATGAGAAGAAGAATGGGAAAAGAGGGAGAAAAGGGGAGCATGCGTAGGATGCTAAGGGGAATGTGATCGCTAGAGACGCGAGGGCCTCAAAGATATAACAATAAATAATGGAGGGATCGCGAATATAAATACCTCAAAAGGATGCGGGGAGATTGTGAGTGCACCTTTCTCTTCCGATCGGTCGGCCGATGAAGAGAGTTTCTCTTGTTGATTACCCTTGTAAAGATCAAAGACAACAACCAATGAAAATAGGAATTAGAACCAAGGTGAGTGTAGCATCAAATTCATAATAAAGATGAGCATGAAAATCATGTATAAGAACACACCTTATTGGGTGTTGGCCCTTAAACCCCTATGCAATGGGTAGGAGGTATAACATGATGCATGCAAAATATATAAAAAGAATAAAAAGGAGGGCAAGTGTTGCACTATGGAAATATAGCAAAGACAAGTGCAAGTGTTGCACTGTTGAAGAGGGAAGCCTCAACGTGGTTGAATTATGGTGATTAACAGGAGATGAACATACAAGGCATGTATGCATATGAACTAATGCAATAAACAAAGAAAAGAATTGAAAGAGCATGTGATATGAATAGCAGTTTTCTGCGTGCGTTGGCTTTGATATGCATTCGGGAGGAAGCCTCTTCCGGGATGAAGCTTTTGAACGCGCAGGAGGTTCCTCCTTGAGCCAAGAAGCAGCAGCAGCACCTCTCCTTCGTGTGAAGAATCAACCTCCTTCAGCAAGAGCCGCAGGAGCTCTATTTATAGGGAAAATTGGAGTTTTAATTCCAATAATGATTAGGAGAATTGATTTTAGCATGAGATAAATATTGGAATGAGTTACTCCAGTCATGGAAAGTCATTAGGGTCCTTTCCGAAGTGAAAAGGGGGCTCAAAATGAGGAAAGAAGAGGGTTCGGTGAAAATTCGGAATTCAACAAGAATTGACGACGGGGTGGACGATCGCTTTTTAAAATGTTCGTCATTTAAAGAATTGACGACTTGCAGAAGGGCGCTATTTAGTGATTAACACGAATTTTGGTCGGATTCAAAATCTCAAAATATGACAATGAAAATGACGATCTGACTAGGGGCGTCAATTCAAAATGACGACTTGCACAGCGTCGTGAATCAAAATAATAAAAAAGCCAAAGGAAATGACGGCCGCACATTCGGGCGTCAATTGAATTGACGTCCGCGTGCGGGTCGTTCTTTCAAAACATGCGAAACAGGGCCATTTTTAATTTCTCAATATTATTTTCTCATATTTTAGGGGGACGTGCATCCAACTGTGCTGATTCCAATTATTATTTTTTCGTATTTGTCTGAGATCCAGAAGGCCACCAAATCACCCATGGAAGTGGGCCAAAAATAATATTAAAATAATACAAATTTGAAATTGACGCCCTTCAACACGTCGTCAATTGCCATTTTTCAATTTTTTATTTAATTAAAATTAAAACAACGCCCCTTTATAAGTCGTCAATTGATTAAAAATTCAAAAAATTCTCAATAAAATCCAAAAAAATGGGAAAATGAATGTAATTGACTCCTCTTCAAAGAGGCGTCATTTTTCTTTTTATTTTCTTTAATTTTATTAAAAACAAATGACGCCCCCCTCACGCCGTTAATTCGTGAAAAATCTAAAAAAATAGAGAAAAATACCCAGAAAATCTAGAAAAATAGGGGAAAATAAGAAAAGGGAGAAATCCAAGAAAAGTGGGAAAAACCACTCAAACAAAGTTAATTTGAGGGTCAAATTGGGGCATTACAAGGTAATATGAGATGCACTCACAGTAACGTCAATTTTAGCATGTCTACAGCTGCTCCGCCTTGGTGTCTGTTTTGCAAGGGAGCAGAGCGAACTGAAAAGTAGATGCCAAGGTGTGATGAGACACGCAATCAACATCACTTGATGAGAATTAAATCAAAAGCTCGAGATGAAGGAATCTCGAGAAATTCAATGAAATCAACTTTGTTTGGATAAAAGAGGGAGTGTGCACGCGGGCACGAATGAGATAATAGAAGATGATCAACTTCTAGCACGGTGGAAGTACCCCAGGTCACAAACCTGTAGGTTTCACCATTGGGGAGCGGTTACCAGCCAATGTGGACGTGTTGCAGCCAAGGTGGATCAAAGAGGAAAATGATTAAAATAAGAGGATAGAAATCCAAACAAAGAGCTTTCGAGAAAATGACCCAAAACAGCGACAAAACGAACAGAGGATTCCATTCAGTAATGAATATCTCATATCTGGAAAGATTAAGATCAATTTGACTCTCCAAATCAGCTTATCAGAATGATGTTTCACTGTTCATTCAAAGTCCTACATGAATGCATGCTGGGTTAAAAGGAAAAATTAAAATAAATTAAAATATAAGATAATCAAGGATAATATTACTAAACTGTCAAGACTGAGTCAAGAAACTAATTTCGTGAGCTGATACTAAGTCAAAGCTCGTTTATCCGCGCACCAACTCGTAAAAGGGAACCATCGTCCCCAGTCTTGGACGGCTCAACGGCCTATCCGTATGATTAAGATTCCTCTAGAACCATCATCATTTTTGATGAAGGGGAACTCAAATTCTAGATTTACCAAAGTCACAAGATCCTTGATATAATCTAGTAGCGTATGTAACGTATAGTAAAAATGCATACAGGAAGATGGTGATAGCAATGAGCATGAGGAGAACTGAGAAATGAGGTACAAGCACCGTGGGGCTTGGATGATGATGCCCAGTCGGTGGGACCAAGAGCTTCTTATCCTGCGCTCAAAATTTTATTTGCCAAGATGAAGATAACAAGCAATGAATAAGGCATTTAAGCATAGCAAGTATAGCATGAATCAAATGATCAATAAGTAATCACAACATAGACATCAAAGCAATCAAAGCTTGGTGTGGATAGCATTCAAGCATGTATTAGCAAGGCGAAGCATGTTTAGTATGAATAGCATGAGTTAAAGTATAGCATTGCAAAGCATCATTGTTTGTTGTTTGTCATGAGGATGACAATCTTGGCATGTGAGATTGAGATTGGATGATCAGAATCAAGTAATGCCCAGTGGCAGAGTGATCAAGTGAAATCAGCAGGAGTTTATTAAAAGATTTTGGAGATGAACAATCAATTAATGTCCAGTATAGAGAGATGATAATCAGGAGTGCCCATAGTGACAAATCATGATGATATTGGAAAGAATCAGAAGATTGATAGCGGTGAATGGAGAGGACTCATCTCGTGCTCTTGGTCCTTGCAAAATTGTTGTCCCTGCAAAAGCACCATCAGAAAAATGTATATTTTGGATTTTGAAATATGCAAATTTTTATGGTTTTTTTTAAAAAGTATTCAAAATTTTTATGGATTTTATAAAATATTTTAATTTTTTAGATTTTGAGAAATATTCAAATTTTTTGAAATTTTAAAGAAATATTCGAGATTTATTTTGGAATTTTTTGAGAAATATTCATTTTTTTTGAATTTTAGAGAATATTCGAGATTTTTTTTGGAATTTTTTTTTGAAAAATATTTGATTATTTTGGGGAATTTTTGAAAATATTTAATTATTTTTTTTGAGAATTTTTGAAAATAGTTAATTATTTTTTATGACAGCTGTGAGATAGGCAGACTCATATTAGTTGCACAGACTTATGAATGCACAAACATGGATTGGTTAGACATGGATTGCACCGACCTTGTATGGGGACTGCACCGACCTTGGAATGGCTAGACATATGGAATGCACCGACCTTGGAATGGCTAGACTTTGGAATGCACCGACCTTAGGGTGGAATGGTTGGAATGCACCGTCTTGGAAATGAATGCACAGATGTTGCACTAAAATGCACTGATGTTGCAATGAATGCACAGACCTTGAAATGAATGCACTGACCTTGGGGTGTGTATGGACTTGGATTGCACTAATGCAGTATTCGGAATGCTTGGACTTAGGAGTGTGTATGGACTTGGATGTATAGACTTAGGATGTATAGACTTATGGAATGTGTATAGACATGGATGAAGCATGCTTTGACTTGTGATGTATAGACTTGGGATGTAATGTATAGACTTGGATGTAATGTATAGACATGGAATGTGTATAGACATGGAATGTTTAGACTTGTGATGTATAGACTTGGAATGTGTATAGACATGGAATGTGTATAGACATGGAATGTATAGACTTATGGAACGTGTAGACTTGTGATGTATAGACTTGGATGTAATGTATAGACTTGGAATGTGTATAGAAATGGAATGTGTATAGACTTTGATGCTTAGACTTTGCTGCTTAGACTTTGATGCTTAGACTTTGCTGCTTAGACTTTGATGCTTAGACTTGTGGAATGTTTAGACTTATGGAATGTGTAGACTTATGGAATGCTTAGACTTTGATGCTTAGACTTGTGGAATGTTTAGACTTGTGCATTGCTTAGACTTATGCATTGCTTAGACTTGTGGAATGTACAGACTTAGCCAAGGATGCTTAAACTTATGCATTGCAAATGGACATTTAGACTTATGAAAAAGTGCATCGAAATGCATGTGAGCCAGCGGTGAAGAAATGACGACCGGACAGTTGCTGTTGATTACGGGAATGGCGCCCTCACAAGCGGGCATTATTTGAAAATAGTTTTTTTTTGTTGTTGAAAATGAAAAAAATGGAAAATGAGTTTTTTTTTGTTTTTTTGAAAGTTTTAAATTTTTACGAACTTTGAAAAAATATATGATTTTTTTTAATTTTGGCTTAGACTTTGCTAATACAACATCGGAGGGATGTTTAAACCACTGTCTAGGGGTCCTCCTTCCTTCCCCTTTCGCTAAAACTGCCCAAAGCCGAGCGTGCATTAAAGATGGCGCCCTACAGCCGACTGTCCTTGATTAACGGTGCCCCTACCAAGGCCATACCCGAGAAACATTCGGTCTTAGAGGGAGAAGAGAAGAACAATTGGAGATAAGCTTTATGCAGGATGAGAGATATCGAGACTTAAATTCCTTCTGGGGTATTACCCCTCAAAGAGGTGGTCTGTTGCGCCGGGACTTTGTGCCTTTGATTTTTAGACCCTTGACATGCATACGACCAGAGTTTTCCCTGCGGGGACTTTGCCTCTCTTGACATGCCATAATTCATAATTTTTCATTTATCGAAATCTTGACTTGATTTTCATAATAGCCCTTTTGGCGAGATGTATCATGAAATTTGATTTTAGTTTGGGTCAAGACTGCCCCTATTTGAGACTTCTCTCATATTGGGGATTACCTAGGTTGGTCATCTCATCCGTCAACCTCTTGCTCCTGCGTGCGGCCGAGTAAAGAAGAGAAAAGACTTTTAGATATACTCATGACATGGCCAAAGTAGCAACGGTGTTTATCCAAAGGAGCCGGCTAAGGACGCCGTGAAGTGTGTGCGGTGCCCAGCTAAGGGTTGCTCTTAACAAGCGGGGAGAGACAGTCGAATTCCCAACGTGGGGTTTTTATTAACCAAAGCGCTGCAGAAGCAAGCCTAAAGACTCTTTTATGAGATTTAATTAAACAAAAGTCTAAGATAAAAACACCACTTTTAATCTTGTTAAGAAGCACTTCATTTTGAAAACCGTGGGTGAAGTAATGAGGTAATGATATCATAAAAATGCATACTTACGCCAACATATTACCTTGCGATCTTTGTTTAAGCAGCTGCAGAGGCGAGGTTGATCAACATGGGATTTGTCCTCAAGTAGCAGACAAAAGGATTGGTGATGCGGGATGAGACACGGACATGACAAGCTCGCGATCGTCCCTTAACGAGGGAAGCGTCGGACGTGCGCGGTTGAGAAACCGGCAAGAGCTAGGGTGGTCGGCTCTCTCTTTTGTGCACGGATCGGGTCACGGGATGGTAACGCTCTCTCTCGCAGCAGCGGTGATATAAATAGAAAGCGAGCTAATTACCCTATCATGCTCTCTAGCAGCGGCATAAACAAGCATATATGAAATTAAGTAAAATGCCAAGTAAGGGAGCGAATGCGATACCTCCACGCGCTCGGCGTGGGGAAGACGGACCCGGCCGAAAACTCGTACTCCCGGGAAACTTAACACACAATAATTACAGCAATGGGAACATGCCCACTCCACGTAGGGAGGTAAAGGGCTATACAAATGGGCCCGGGAGGACCGAATTCTGGTTGACGGGCAGCTTCGGGTGTTGATTCGGCTACACGTGTGTTCACGACCGTGGGGCCCACGTGCTGTCCGGAGGGGCCGTGTGGGACCCAGTGGTACCGCTGTAGTGGAGACACTTGGAGAAGCCCTCCCCGAGCTGGCGGCACGCTGGTTCGCCGGCCGGAGGCCGGGCGGCTCCGTTCGGCACCGGTCGAAAAAACCAATCGGAAATTTGCCGGTTCTGTATTTCAGCGCGCGCTCCGGCGAGAACGGACGCTGCGATCAGCACCGGTGTCGGAATGTGACGAAATCAGAGCCGTTGGAAAGCTGCTTCGAAGTACTACAATCTAGTGGCCTTCAGAAAAATTCATCAGATTTGTACTTTATGTTGGCAAATTTTATATGTTGCTGTTGTACAGTAACCGAAGACTCAGATCTGCAAAGAACTATCCTGTTGATTGCCTTTGACCGTAAAGTAGATGTCCTAATTGGAAGATGTGTTCTTCAGCACAGTTGTAGGAAATTGAACAAGGAAACCAGGACTATTTTTGAATCTGGATTTGGAGGTTGTGGTGATTTGTTCTGATTTTGGAAGTGGAGGGTGGTCGGATCTGGGATCTGACTAAAAATACTGTACCAGAGGAAGAACACGAATTTCTAAAAATATATAGAAGGCTGATAAAAAATTAAGAAAATTTTCAGAGGTAGGGGGTGATGGACAGAACTCTCAATAAAATTGGGAGGGTTTGGATAAATCAAAAAGATGGTCGGAGGGGGAGAACGCTGAGGTTCTGTCACTGTAGACAGAAACCTGGCAGATCTAGGATGACAGATTGGACGAAAATGTAAAAATACTAAAAGATGGAGTTTTGGCGTGAAAATTTAAGTGGATCTTGGGATGCAAGGGCGGAAAACACCATAACAAATTCAGATCAATCCAAGCTCGTGGCTGAGACAGATAATTCGTGGAAGCTGCTGTGGTCGGATGAAGACAGAACTGTAGAGACGGCTCGATGGCGGCACGAACGGCGGCGGCGGCAGCACAGACGATCACCGGAGGTTGAGAGGAGATGATAGAAGGTAGAATCACTCTAGAACTTGAGGTTGGAGGAGAGGAACCAGAGGGGAGAGGGCTGGGGGAGCAATATGCTCCTTGGCTTTCACAAAATTTTCTGATTTTTCATTGAATTTCACATGAAAATACAAGCTTATATATGGTTTACATCAAATGCAATGTGGACCCTTGGATCTAGGGAAGGGGAATCAAGGGCTAGGATTGCATGCCACAAACACAAAAAAAAAAGAATATAATATGCAAGGGGGGGTGCGCCCTATTGACCAAGGGGTAGAAGTTGAATGGGTGGTTGAATGGTAGGTGGCCGACCTTGGACAAAATGGGCCACTTGTCTACCCATGTGGCATATGACTAGTCCAACCTTCTAGATGTCCACCTAGGATGGTTGACTAGCCCCACAAGATGACATGGACCAATGGAAAAGGGCTGAGGGCCCCCTTGCTGGTCCTACTGAAAAATTATAAAGAAACCCAAACAATCCGTGGGAATGACGCATTGGCTTACAAAGCCGTACAATTGCGTACATACTTTCCCAAGGATATAAACACAAACTAAAAGGACATAAATGTAAAATAAAAAGTACATGCTCGGCGTCGATTCCCATCAATTGGAAGCAAAGGTTTGAAGTGGCTTAACAAGAAGGAGTGGTATTTAGACCAGACTCAGACGAATAAGGAGAAAAGGAAGAGACGTGAGGGCTAGAACTCCCTCGCTAAGGCGCAGAGACCTTGATCACATGGAACAGTCTACAGAAGAAGCGAAAAGTCAAGAAGAGGAGTGAGGACTAAAGCCTTGGAAGCAGTGGGAGAAAGGGCAGATGCCCAAGGCAGTGGACGTGGAAGAAGTTGGGTCGGACTCGGGATTAGGTGAAATTAAGAGAAGGAATTGATAGATGGAAAGGGGTGGATCCGGAGGGTCCGGCGGCAGAGGAGGAGAATCCTGATAGGAGGAATCATCCGGAGGAAAATATTGAGGGACGCGATGTCTTAGGAAGAAATATGTAAAAAGATGATGAAAAAGGAAGAAGAGGAGAAAGGACGTGATATCCCGGAGGAGCAGGAAGATAAAACGGAGGAAAGATGGAGGGTCCGGAGGTTTCGGAGGAATGGAATCAGAAGGGTCAGGATGCCCCGAAAGAAGATAGAGAGAATAAGATGGAGAATCCGGAGGTTCCGGAGGAGGAAGATAGAAAAGGGCGCGATGCCCTGGGAGGAACGAAAGAGAGTCCGGCGGTTCCGGAGGGGGAAGATACCATGGGATGCGATGCCCAAGGAGAAGAGAAAGATCTGGAGGTTCCGGAGGAAGAAGACGGAAAGGGGCGCGATGCCAAAGGGATAAAGAGAGGGATGAAGGATCTGGAGGTTCCGGAGGAAGCAAATACCGAGGGATGCGATGCCCTGGGAGAATCAGTAAGAAGCCCAGAAGATCCGGACTTGAGGGTGTGTAGGGGCGCGATGCCCAAAGAGCAAGATCCGGAGGTTTCGGAGGAAGAAGACGGAAAGGGGCGCGATGCCCAAGGGATAGAGAGAGGGATGAAGGATCCGGAGGTTCCGGAGGAGTGAAATCAGAAAGGGCATCATGCCCTAAAAGGAGGGATAAAACACCTGGAGGTTCCAAGGAAATAGCAGGAAAGGGGGCGCGATGCCCCGGGAGACTTAGGGAGGAAAAACTTGGAAGGACGCGAGGCTCTGGGGGGAGTGGATTAGAAGAGAATGGAGGATCCGGAGGTTTCGGAGGAATGAGACAGCATGGGGCGTGATGCCCCAAGAGGACAAGAGAGAAATTCGGGGAGTCCGGATGCAATAGTTGGAAAGGGGCGCGATGCCCTAAGGGAAGATCGGAGGGGGCACAATGCCCGGCGAGTGTAAGGGGACTTGGAGATCCCGAAGATAGAGGCAGAAGATATAGGAAACATGGGGGATCCGGAGATTTTGGAAGGCGTGGAAGATATGGGTTTGGAAACTCGGGAAAGAAGAAGTGCAAATGCATGTGGATGCAATGCAACGGATGTGATAAAGACATGGATGCAACAGAATGCATGAGATGCAAAGAATATGAAGGGCGAGAAGATGAGATCCTCCTCCTCACCCCTGGAGTGGCCCATGAAGAATCGGTGATAGACGGAAATATGGGTGGAGTTGAATGGAAGGTGGGTAGAATAGTGGAAACCCCTTTAGCACCAAGATAACCGCCCCTCCATAGCTGTGAAAGTGTATAGCCAATTGGCCCAATGGATAAGGCACAAGCCCATGATGAAGCTTCAATGGTAAATGACAACTCTCTTGGAGAGTGAAAAGCAATAATGCGAGGGACTTGAAGAGTTGGGATAGGAAGCATCGCCATGCCCAGTGATTGTGACATATAAAGAATGTTGAACAAAATAGGCATTCGCCCCTGGTATGGAAGAAAAGGTTCAAGATTTGAAAGTTGGAACAAGGGGTGCCCTGTCCGGCCCTTGGGCACAAGCCTACACGGCATAAAAGCTTGACATTCTCTTTTAGTGAGCAGTGGCGGGGACTTGGCCTCTTCGACCATGCTTGGCACAACAACCCGGATTGGCATCCGGCAAATAAACTCTTGCATCTTGAACAGCATAGCCATGGCCAAATTTTTCTTGCCCGGCTCTTGATTATCTTCGGCACAAGTACTTGCAGAAGGATGTCCGTTCCGAGTAGTAAAGGAAGCGGAGGCGGAAGGCTCCATGGATGGTGGAGGTGTAATGGAAGGTGTTGGAGGAAGGGTGAGTGGAAACAGAGGTTCAAACACGTCGAGCTTCTCCCTTTGCCCAGAAGCAGTCGGGGTTGGCTCGAGTGCAAAAAAGGGTGGATCCTGCTCAGGACTAGCCACGGGTAAGGGTGAAGGGTTAAGTAGTGGAGTAGGGGTTATAGGCATAGTGGGTTTTGGGGTTAAAGGGATAATGGAGGGTTGAGGTGGCGAACAAAGAGGAGGAGTAATAGAAGGCTTAGCGGAGACCGGCGTAGTGGAGGGTGATGGAGGCTCGGCGGAGGCTGATGGAATGGAGGCTACTGGTGTGGTTACGGGAGGTGCGAACGGAGAAGGTTTAGTGTATTGAAAATGCCGGATGGGGCGAGAGATGTTAGGGATAGGATGAGACTCATGGTGTGGCAGTACGGGTGATTGAAATGTCGACCCATCATCGTAACACCAAGTATTAAGGAGAGGAGGAGACTCATGGTGCGGCGGTATAGGTGATCGGAGTATCGACCCATCATCGTAACACCAAGAGGTCTCATAAATGGGAGTTGGACCGGGGACTGTGGCATCGTCCTGAGCATAGGGGTCTTCTGGCAGTGGAGGAAGAGGTCGTCGAAGGAAACTCGGAAGGGGTGCATCTCGAGGAGCTTCAAATTCTTGTACCGTCTCCAAATCTTCATCATTAAATAAATCCAGCGGATGCCGTGGTGGAGGCGAAATGATAAGTGGTGGAGTATGGTGTTGTGGGGGATTTTGAGGAGGTGAATATGTATATGGAGGCAGAGAGCCATGTAAATGCGTAGTGCGAATGAGTGGAGGGCGGACGGCGTCCACAGAACTTGTAACATCTTCTCGCTCACGTATATTGTTGATGCCATTCTCTCTTATCTCCTTCCAGTCTTTTTCTAACTTAGCGATGTTATTCATGAAATCATGAAGAGGATTGACTTGAGATGGAGGAGGAGCGGGCCGCGGGCTAGTGAGCCTTTTAAGTTGTTCCTCCATGGAAGCAATTCTATCAAAGATACTTTGCTGGAGGGGTGTAGCATGAACATTGGAAGGTTGGCATGATTGCCTTGGAGGGGTGGCTTGATATGACGGCCGTGGAGGGGGATTAATGGGCCGACCCGCTAAAGGACCCGGACGGGCCGGATTACAAGGAATAAATGGACCTTGGGGCCGTGAAGGATGAGAAATAGAAGGAGGCGGGTGATGGGCCACTCTGATAGGAGTATGTGTCGATGAAGGAGGCGGGTGATGGGCCACCCGAATAAGAGTAGGTGTGGATGAAGGAGGCGGGTGATGGGCCACCCGAATAAGAGTAGGTGTGGATGAAGGAGGCGAGTGATGGGCCACCCGTGTGGGATTGGAAGGAGGATGAGGAGAGGATGTGCCCTCAACAATAGCCTGAAGGGCTTGGATTTGTTGAGGGGTGAGATGATCTAATGCACTGATGAATTGAGAGAGCTTCTCGTCGTTGGGAGGAGACGGTCTCGAAGGAATAGTGGCTCGCGATTGAGGCGAGAGACCATGAGATTGGACATTGCCCATGGGTTGAGCAATATCATAGGAATGGGGGCGTGGTCCCCTAGAATGATTGTGGTGAGAATTATGGTGAACAGGTTGAGATTGAGGAGTATAGGATGTGCTAGGTTGTGCATCCTCATTAACACAATTAAGATTAAACATGTTATTTTGTCTATCAAGGTAAGCCATTATACAATCAAAGTTCAAGCAAAATAATTTGCAAAGAAGCACACAAGTTGGAATGGTTACCGTTGATTTATTTATTTGAACCCTGGTGAATTAATGACTTTTAACAAACTTTCGGAGTGATTCACACAAGGGAGGAACCTAGTTTCAATATAAGTTCACTTCGATGCCAACTAGGAACACTCTCTCACCATGCATAGGCCAACTAAACCCGGGACTTCAAAGGTACAACCTGCCCGGCGTTCGTGAGGGAATCCATGGGTGCGGGGACTTACGGAGGCTTGGTTTAGGAATTTCCGATCCAATGAGAAGGAATGCTCAAAGGAGGGTCCTTCCTTCACCAAGAGGGTGTAAGATCTCCTAAAAATGTGGGGAGGGGAGGTCTCCCAAACCAAATGCAAAGATGAATGCAAGCAGGCAATATCAAGCAAGTGATATCAGAATAAATCAGTCAAATAAACAAACAGATGAGCAATTCTATGGGCACAGAACAAAATGACGACCCAGATCAGGTCGCTATATCAATAAACAGCGTCTGACTTGTAGGTGCTAATCACTGTGGACAGTGCAAAGTAATGATAACAAAATGACGCCTCTGGAGAAGGCGTTAAATGATGAAATGACGCCTCTGAGAAGGGGCGTGAAACACCGTGAACAATAATCATGAAATAACCAAAGTCACAAGTAATGAAAGCAAATGACGCCTTGGTCTAAGGCGTATAATGAGAAAATGACGCCTGGGAATTAGGGCGTCCAAACATAATGAACAGAGATCGGGGAGTGGCCAGAATGAATAGTAACAACGCAAATGATGCCTTGCTGTAAGGCGTTGAATGAAGAAATGACGTCTCTGTAGAGGGCGCTAATTCCTCTCCAAGGGCCAGAGAGCTCAAATAGTGACGAAAATACCAACAGGAAGGAATGAAAACACTCACAATCACAAGATAAGAATCATGGCAATCAATAAAAACATGAAAGGGGATATAGCATGCTCATCATTTTTTTTAAGATGGATAAATGGAATTTCTAAAAATCTATCAAACTAACCAATCACATAGGGAGAATGCTACGTGGAGCACAAAAGGAGGTGCACCGTGGGTGCAAAATGGGAGATGGCACACGTGGGTGCCCAAGGGGAAGGGTAATCAAAAGAAAAATAAAAGGTGTCCCACCGTGATCGCCAATTTGTATATTATGAAAAATCCACTTAATGGTTAAAAGGGAAAAAAGAATGAGAAGAAGAATGGAAAAAGAGGGAGAAAAGGGGAGCATGCGTAGGATGCTAAGGGGAATGTGATCGCCAGAGACGCGAGGGCCTCAAAGATATAACAATAAATAATGGAGGGATCGCGAATATAAATACCTCAAAAGGATGCGAGGAGATTGTGAGTGCACCTTTCTCTTCCGATCGGCCGGTCGATGAAGAGAGTTTCTCTTGTTGATTACCCTTGCAAAGATCAAAGACAACAACCAATAAAAATAGGAATTAGAACTAAGGTGAGTGTAGCATCAAATTCATAATAAAGATGAGCATGAAAATCATGTATAAGAACACACCTTATTGGGTGTTGGCCCTTAAACCCCTATGCAATGGGTAGGAGGTATAACATGATGCATGCAAAATATATAAAAAGAATAAAAAGGAGGGCAAGTGTTGCACTATGGAAATATAGCAAAGACAAGTGCAAGTGTTGCACTGTTGAAGAGGGAAGACTCAACGTGGTTGAATTATGGTGATTAACAGGAGATGAACATACGAGGCATGTATGCATATGAACTAATGCAATAAACAAAGAAAAGAATTGAAAGAGCCTGTGATATGAAGAGAAGCTTTCTGCGTGCGTTGACTTTGATATGCATTCAGGAGGAAGCCTCTTCCGGGATGAAGCTTTTGAACGCGCAGGAGGTTCCTCCTTGAGCCAAGAAGCAGCAGCAGCACCTCTCCTTCGTGTGAAGAATCAACCTCCTTCAGCAAGAGCCGCAGGAGCTCTATTTATAGGGAAAATTGGAGTTTTAATTCCAATAACGATTAGGAGAATTGATTTTAGCATGAGATAAATATTGGAAGGAGTTACTCCAGTCATGGAAAGTCATTAGGGTCCTTTCCGAAGTGAAAAGGGGGCTCAAAATGAGGAAAGAAGAGGGTTCGGTGAAAATTCGGAATTCAACAAGAATTGACGACCAGGTGGACGGTCGCTTTTTCAAATGACGCCCGAGGTGGCGTCGTCATTTAAAGAATTGACGACTTGCAGAAGGGCGCTATTTAGTGATTAACACGAATTTTGGTGGGATTCAAAATCTCAAAATATGGCAATGAAAATGAAGACCTGACTAGGGGCGTCAATTCAAAATGACGACTTGCACAGCGTCGTGAATCAAAATAATAAAAAAGCCAAAGGAAATGACGGTTGCACATTCTGGCGTCAATTGAATTGACGTCCGCGTGAGGGTCGTTCTTTCAAAACATGCAAAACAGGGCCATTTTTCATTTCCCAATATTATTTTCTCATATTTTAGGGGGACGTGCATCCAACTGTGCTGATTCTAATTACTATTTTTTCGTATTTTTCTGAGATCCGGAATGCCACCAAATCACCCATGGAAGTGGGCCAAAAATAAAATTAAAATAATATAAATTTGAAATTGACGCCCTTCAACACGTCGTCAATTTACATTTTTCAATTTTTATTTAATTTAAAATCAAAACAACGCCCCATTATAAGTCGACAATTGATTAAAAATCCAAAAAATTCCCAAAAAAATGGGAAAATGAATGTAATTGACGCCTCTTCAGAGAGGCGTCATTTTCCTTTTTATTTTCTTTAATTTTATTAAAAATAAATGATGCCCCCCCTCACGCCGTTACTTCGTGAAAAATCTGAAAAAATGGAGAAAAATATCCAGAAAATCTAAAAAAATAGGAAAAATAAGAAAAGGGAGAAATCCAAGAAAAGTGGAAAAAACCACTCAAACAAAGTTAATTTGAGGGTCAAATTGGGGCATTACAAGGCAATATGATATGCACTCACAGTAACGTCAATTTTGGCGTGTCTACAGGGAGGCCAGAGTGTGCCGGTGAAGGCCTGCCTGGGGCGTACCGTCAAAGGCCTATGGAGGGTGTACTGTGCAAAGGCCAAGGGGGACCGTGCCGGTGAGTGGGTGAGCCAAAGGCGTGCCGCTGGAGACACATGGAGGGTATGCTGGGCAAAGGACCAGAGGGCAGTGTGCCGGCCAAGGGGGGTGTACCGGCCAGGGAGCTGTGCCTGGCTGGTAGCATGGGCTGTGCCGGGGAAGGCTCCCAGGGGCTGTACCGGTGAACGGGGGGGGGGCAAGGTCAATGGTGATGTTGGGCTTGGGGTTCGAAGAAGAAAAGGACCTCTCCTTTCAGGCAAAGGGACGAGGATGAAGGCTAGGGATCCCATGAAGGGGTCCATGAAAAGGGGAAGAAGGCCCACACTGGGGACCAAACCATCGGAAGGAAGAGGAGGAAGAGTTCAAACACATGCATCGGGCATGAACCAAACACGGTAGCAAGAAATTCAAAAAGGGGGGAAATTTCCATTCATGAAGATAAAGGGCCGTAACCGGCCACGCATACGTCAAAACACCGGGGTAGAAGATACAACAGTGGGGGAGAAAAGAAGAAGAAGAAAAGGCATGGAGAGGAGGAAATGGGGGGTTAGGGTCGAGCAGGGGCGACGGCTCCGTGGTCTTCCCCACCCCCTGCTACATCTCTCTTTCTCTCTTTCTCCCTTACTCTCTCTCACTCGTCGGTGGTCGCCGGAGGGCCTCCCTCTTCTTCTTCTTCTCTTTCTCTTCATGCGGACGATGGTGGATGGAGCAGCAGGAGGGAAGCCAGAGCCTCCCCTCCTCTTCTTCTTTTCCTCTTCTTCTCTTCTCTCTAACCTGGAAGCACCGCAGTGGCTGGGCCTGCCCCTCTCTGTTCTCCCCCTTTTTTTTCTGTTTGCATGGAGAGGAGGGGTTTTTATTACCCAACAGTGGAGAGATCAGGCGAAGGCGGGAACGTCTGTGGCATTGATTGGGATTTGACTCCCTCGTCCTGGGTGGCAGGGGGATAGGCAGCGTGGCTCTCTCCCTAGGCGACACCTCAGCAAGCCCATTGCGCGCCAAGAATATGTAAGGCATGGGCATCACGTCGTTCTGCCGGTTGCACCAGGTGAAGAACCAGGGTGTGCCACTGAGTGGCCAAAAGGTTGTGCCGCTGGAAGACACAAAAGGTGTGCCGCTAGAAGGGCTGGCAAGCGTGCCGTTGAAGAGGCTTGCAGGTGTGCCGTTGAAGAGAGGCACCAGGCGTGCTGCTGGAGGCAAAGCATGAGCGTGCCGCTGAAGGCACCCGTGGGCGTGCCGCTGAGCGGGGTATGCAGGGACTGTGCCGGTGAAGACACCCACACTGGGTGTGCTGGTGGAGCGTCCAGGCCGAGTGTGCCGGCGGAGCGGGAGGCTGGGGTGTGCCGCTGAGGGGCAACAGGGTGTGCCGCTGAAAAGGGCACGAGGTGTGCCGTTGAAGAGCCCAGAACGGGCGTGCCGGCGAGCGGGGCACACAGGGGGTGTGTGCCGCTGAAGCTGCACGGGGTGTGCCGCTGAGGGCACCCAGGGGTGTGCCGGGCTAGGCCGGACAGGGTGTGGGGCTGGAGGCGCTGGCTGGATGGCCTGGGTATGCCGTCGAAGGGCTCGGGATGGTGTGCGCTGCTGAAGTAGGGCACGGGGTGAGTGTGCCGCTGAAGGGGCACCAGGGGGAGTGTATTCTGGTAGTTGATCTCTCTTCGCTGTCGTGACTCCGGAGACGGCTTCACGGCAGTATGTGCGTTCGTTTGGAGAGTCCGGATCGCCCATCTTCTCCGTAGTTTCTCTAGTTGGAGTTGATGTTGATGTCGGACTAGTTGGGACGTATGGGCGTGCAATTTTGCACGTCCACAAATGCTCCCCATCCACGGGTAGCGCATGTGAAGGATGAGCCGGGCGGTGCCCGTGGGTGTACTGTTCTCTTCTTCTCTTCGTCGGTGCCGATGGGGTGTCGGGAGCTGACGTGGTATGCTTGTCTCTTCTTCTCTTCATTAATGCCGACGGGGTGTCGGGAACTGACGTGGTATGTTGGTCTCTTCTTCTCTTCATCAATGCTGACGGGGCGTCGGGAGATGACGTGATACGTTAGTCTCTTCTTCTCTTCATTAGTACCGACAGGTGTGGACACCAAAAATTGCACGTCCAGATATCATGCTCGGCCCGCATCAACAACGGCACCGAGTGAAGAAGCCCCAGAGAGACTGGTCATCCGGACTCCCCAAATATGCACACTACCGTGAAGCCATCCTCGGAGTCATGACAACGAAGAGAAACCAACCCCCGGGAAGCTCATAACCCATGGGCCCCGAAGAAAATCAAATGGACCGCAACTCGTGCTCAAAGGGGGGCGCAAACCTGCCCCAGCGGCACGCCATCAAGGCCCCTTCAACGGCACGCTTCAACTGCCCCTCCAGCGGCGCACCCCAAGTGCCCTCGGCGGCACACCCTGCTAGTGCCTCTAGCGGCACACTTCAACTGCCCTCCAGCGGCACACTCTCTGTGCCTCCAACGGCACACTCCCTGAAGCCCCTTAGCGGCACACCCCTTAAAGTGCCCCAGCGGCACACCCCTTCGTGCCTCCAACGGCGCACTTGTGCCCTTTCAACGGCACACTTCCAACGCCCTGCAGCGGCACGCCTGCAGGGTCCTATCTCAGCGGCATGCCCTGCAAGCCTCTCAACGGCACGCCGGCAGGCCTACTCAGCGGCACACCTGCTGAACCCCCAGCGGCACGCTCCGTGGAGCCTCTGCCCAGCACGCCCTCGAGCCTGCTTCAGCGGCACACCCTACAGAGCCCTTCAGCAGCATGCTTGCCATCATCTTCAGCGGCACGCTTGCCAGCCCCTTCAGCGGCACGCTTTTGCAGCCTCCTAGAGGCACAGCTCTTCGCCCATCCAGCGGCACGCTTCGGTGTGTTCTTCACCCTGGTAAAATGGACGTGACGCCCATGCCCTAGGATCTTTGACGCGTAATGGACTAGCTGAGGTGTCAATAGGAGACGATGGCACGCAAGCTACTCCCCCTGCCACCCAGGACAAGGCAGTCAAATCCCCATTAATGCCCGCCAGTCGTTCTCGCCTTCGGACGCCCCGCCGTGGAGGATATAAAACCCCCGCTCCTCTGCGACGAAGAGGAGATACAGGCAGACAGTGAAGAGGAGAAGGGAAGAAGAGAAAGAGAAGAAGAGAAGAAGAAGGAGAAGAGAAGAAGAGGGAAGAGAGGGGAGAGCGCTCGCCGCTCCACCCACTGCCGCCGTCTGTGCGAAGAGAGAAGAGAGGAAGAGAGGGGAGAGGTCTCGCTGCTCCACCCACCGCCACCGCCTGAAGAGAAGAAGAAAAAGAAGAGAAAGAAGAGAAGAAGAAAGGGGGGAGAGGGCCTGCTGCCCTTCCCCTCCCCGCTGCTACTTCTGCTCATTTGCCTAAAGGGAGACGCCCTTCCGTTTCTCCTTGGACACCCAGGCCCAACGCTTCTATCCTGAGGCCCCTTGAGTCTCTCTCCCTCCTGCCAAGATTTCCTTCGGCCTAGCCAACCAGCATCCTCAGTCCACCCTTAGCCCTTCTGGCCGGCATGCCCAGCCTTCCACCTCGCCCGGTGCATTGTGGTTCCACCAACCCGACACACGCTGAACCCCCCAGCGGCACACCTTGGCTCCCCGTTCCCCGGCACAGCCCCACTCAAACTCAGCCAGGTACAGGCCCTACCCGCGTGGCCCGGCACACTCCTTGCCAGCCTACCTCGCCGGTGCACCCTCAGCCCTCTCTTCCCTGGCACACCCATGCCTTCTTTGCCCGGCACACTTTGTGCTTCTCAGCCCGGCACACCCTGGCCACCCTCAGCCCGGCACAGCCTCCCTAGCTGGTGCAATCCTCGACACCTTTATCCTAGTACACTTGCTACCTCCTCATACCCGGTGCACCCCAGCCCGCCTTAGGCGTGGTCCCCATTCGTTGATTTTCCCAGGCTTTCCGAAGTTTCATTAAAGGTGTTGTTGCCCCTGGCACACACCTCAAATTGACGGGTTCTACCACTCCATGTGGGCGCGTTCCCTTTATTTCCCTTCCCATCCGGGTCAAGGGGAGATGCTGCCGAATTTTCATCAGAAATAAGAACACATTAAAAGACAAAAGGAAGCAACAAACAAATGAAATAAAATAATAAAACACTTCAACTGAAACAAGAGAACCACGGAGAGCCCGAATAACTGAACACAATACATCCTTATGACGGACCGATAAACACAACCCCAAACATGACTTACGTGAATAAAAGAAAACCAAATCAAGAACCCCTACATGCATTTCACAAATAAGAAGAAAACCCTTCCACACATCCCCGACGTGCGTCAACCTTGGCCAACCGGCCCCTCACACATCTTACATGTGCATAAACCTGGGCAGACCTCGCCCATCATACACTCCACTGTGGCCTACCCGGCACACCCAGCCCCAGGCTTTCCCCGGTACACCTAACCCCAGGCCTTAACCTCCCTGCCCGGCACACAGCCTGGCCATCTCGCCCGGTGCAGTCCCAGTGCCCCTTACCCGGCACACCCTTAGCTTCGCCCACCACCGGCACGCCCTCAGGGCGCTCCGCCCTGCATGGCCTTGACCTCCGTACTCGGCATGGCCTTCGGCCGTTACCCGGCATGCTCCAACCACTATCTTGCCTGGCACGCTCCCTAGCTGCCCCAGCTCGGCACACCTTGGCCTGCCCTTGCCCGGCACGCCCTAGGGCGCTTGGCCCGGCACACTCCCAGTGCACCTGTCCGGCACGCCCTTGGCCTCCTTTGCCCGGCACAGCCTTCTGCCCGTTCAACCGGCACACTCCGTGGCCTCCCTTGCCCGGCACACCCTCAGGCGCCCTTACCCGGCACGCCCTCACGCCCCTCACCCGGTGTACTCCCAGCGCGCCTTATATATATATATATATATATATATATATATATATATATATATATATATATATATATATATATATATGAATAAACGAAAGAAAGGAAGATAAAGAAAACACATAGTAATGAAAATCATGATAATAATGAAAAGAGCAATAATAAAAAGAACGAAACGAATAAATAAATAAATAAGGGGACATAACGCACCAGCAATAAAAAAAAAGGGAATCCATGAACAACATAAATAAATAAATAAATGGATACATAATAACAACAATAGAAAATAACAATGAACAAATAAATCATAACAAAGGATAATAATAATAGCAAACTGAAAGAAAATAATAATAAATCAATAAACCATAACAAAGATACTAATAATAATAAACTCAAGAGAAAGATAATAATGAATAAATGAATCATAAAAAAATAATAATAATAATAAATAAAATAATAATAAATAAATAAATAAATAATAATAAAGTAAATAATAATAATAACAAACTCACCAAAAGATATATAAAATAATAGAAATAATTAAAATCTAAATAATAATAAAATGATGATCCGCCCTGCAGCCTCGTTCTCCTCAAGACCCGGTATGTATGGAACATTAACGCCGCCCCCTCAATTCGGGTTCGGATCTTGGGAGCCATCCCAATATGGCCGTAATCCGATATTACTCTGGGCCGATAGTTCGTCAAACCGGACTCGTTCCCATTGGGATTTGTTTCCGCTCTTTCATTGAAATTGCCGTGAACCCGACATACATTTGTACGGGTTTGTTTCCGTTTACGCCATGCCTTCAGTACGGACCTTTCTCCGAACATAAAGTGGTCCATGGATGACCGACCCTCCATGCCCGGCACACAGCCTGGCCATCTCGCCCGGTGCAGTCCCAGTGGCCCTTACCCGGCACACCCTTAGCTTCGCCCGCCACCGGCACGCCCTCAGGGTGCTCCGCCCGGCACGGCCTTGACCTCCCTACCCGGCATGGCCTTCGGCCCTTACCCGGCATGCTCCAACCACTGCCTTGCCCGGCACGCTCCCTAGCTGCCCCAGCCCGGCACACCTTGGACTGCCCTTGCCCGGCACGCCCCAACCTGCTCCACCGGCACGCCCTAGCGCGCTTGGCCCGACACACCTTGGCCTGCCCTTGCCCGGCACGCCCCAACCTGCTCCACCGGCACGCCCTAGCGCGCTTGGCCTGGCACACTCCCAGCGCACCTGTCCGACACGCCCTTGGCCTCCTTTGCCCGGCACAGCCTTCTGCCCGTTTAACCGGCACACTCCGTGGCCTCCCTTGCCCGGCACGCACTCAGGCGCCCTTACCCGGCATGCCCTCACGCCCCTCACCCGGTGCACTCCCGGCACGCCTTATATATATATATATATATATATATATATATATATATATATATATATATATATATATATATATATATATGAATAAACGAAAGAAAGGAAGATAAAGGAAACACATAGTATTGAAAATCATGATAATAATGAAAAGAGCAATAATAAAAAGAACGAAACAAATAAATAAATAAAAAAGGGGACATAACGCACCGGCGATAAGAAAAAGGGAATCCATGAACAACATAAAAAAATAAATAAATGGATACATAATAACAACAATAGAAAATAACAATGAACAAATAAATCATAACAAAGGATAATAATAATAACAAACTGAAAGAAAATAATAATAAATCAATAAACCATAACAAAAATACTAATAATAATAAACTCAAGAGAAAGATAATAATGAATAAATGAATCATAACAAATAATAATAATAATAATAAAGAAAATAATAACAAATAAATAAATAATAATAAAGTGAATAATAATAATAACAAACTCACCAAAAGATATACAAAATAATATAAATAATTAAAATCCAAATAATAAAAAAATGATGATCCGCCCTGCAGCCTCGTTCTCCTCAAGACCCGGTATGAAGGGAACATTAACGCCGCCCCTCCAATTCGGGTTCGGATCTTGGGAGCCATCCCAATATGACCGTAATCCGATATTGCTCTGGGCCGATAGTTCGTCAAACCGGACTCGTTCCCATTGGGATTTGTTTCCGCTCTTTCATTGAAATTACCGTGAACCCGGCATACATTTGTACGGGTTTGTTTCCATTTACGCCGTGCCTTCAGTACGGACCTTTGTCCGAACATAAAGTGGTCCATGGATGACCGACAAAACTCTGAATGGAACGAGAAGGCTCTCGTCACCCCAGACCCTTTGCATGGGAATATTGATAATACCTTCCTGGGTCATGCTTAGACCACGGGTTCGCTCGAATCATGGTCTCTGTCTGACCCACACCCTAGGCCTATAGCCTGCTATCTCTGTACACGTCTTTGTTTTGGAATCTAGTCCCGGGACACTTTCCCGCTGCCCCTCGGCACCAAAAATATCAACGATGCCCACGCAAGCCTCGTTTGGACCGCGGGAGGCGCCCCCGGTATGGTCCTGACTCGATCTCGCACCTGGTTGATAAATTCACTAGTTTCTTTCCATACTTGCCGAGATTTAACCGAATATTTTCAGTACCTCGGAATAATATATTCGCCGTACCCCGGCGTACATATGTTCCAGGTCCTCCCGCGACGATTACGATATTCTCAAGCCGGACACATGTCCGAATATTAAACGGTCTCCCGAACGACTGACACGTTTCGGACGCTCGCTTCCCTAGACGCGGGGCTTTCCAGCTGATTCAAGGGATATCCTCCCGTTGCCCCTTGGCACCGGAAACATTAATGACGCTCATGCGAGCCTGACTTTGACCGCAGGGGGCCCACCGCAGTATGGTCGCAGCTTGCTCTTTCACCGGGCCAACAGATTTACTGGTTTTTGACCGCTTCAACCGAGGTTTAGCTGAATGCTTTCCGTCCTTGTGAACAATAAATCTGCCGTACCTCGGCATACATGCATTCCGGTTTCCCCGTGACGATCGCGCTTTTCTCGAGCCGGACATTCGTCCGAATATTAACTGGTCAGTACACGACCGACATGACCGCGAATGTTTTCTTCTCACCCTCATACGAGGATTTTAATGCTTCCTAATAGGCCTTCCCATGCAATTAATTTCCTGGCCATGAGGCCCTGATTCTCGGCGATTAATCAAGGGTGTTCCCTCGTATGGGGGATGTAAATGACGTCGTGACCTTTATGGCGCAGCGGATTTTGGTCCCGACACGAACCACACAATCGTCTGACCGAGTCAGATCAAGCGCACCATGGGCTCTTCAGAGCCCGAATAAATTATCACTTCGTGACTGGCACGCCCACGCACTTAATAAACCAATAAACGAATGCGCCAACGATTTAAGCAAAAAGTGCGTCCACAAGTCTGGCACGCCCGGTGGGACCAAACCACCCTTCATCTCTTCGCCGAGATTCAGGGCCTCATGGCCCCGTAATAAATGATGTTTGCCTGCTTTGATAAATTGTAGGTGCTGTCTTCGCCTGCCCTATGGGGAGAAAAGCCACTAGGTGCAATCATCTTCGTGGCCTCGGAGATGCCACCCCGGGGCACATGCAACTTCCAGGGATTGTGGAGGCCGCCGCTAAAAAAAAAAAGGAGAGAAGAAGGGAGGGGAAATCAAACCCCCCTGTCCTCAAGAAGAAAGAGAAGAAAAGGAGAAAAGAAGAAAAGAAGAAAAGAAGAAAAGAAAGAAGCAAAAAAAGAAGAGAAAGAATCGGCGAGAGAGGGTTGTACGGCCATATCCGCCGACACCCGTGCTAAAAAAGGGATTACCACTGTGGGATTGGTGCGGTGGAGCGAACCACTCATCCCCTCCTTGGGGGGGTGAGCGCTCTCCTACGCTCCCACCTTGGCCTATCATGCAAAAAAAAAAGAGAAGAGAAGAAAAGAAAAGACAAAAGGAAGGGTTGGCAAGCATCGCCGACCAAAAGAACAAGAAGAAGGACGGCATCCCGCCTGGCTCCAGGAGGCTCCAAGTCCGCGGTGCAATGACCCGGCCCATTCCTCCTTCCTGCTGCCCCTGTCCGGCATAAGACGACCCCTCGAGTGGCTGTTAGAAGATCCAACAAACTACAATCATAGCTTGATGAATTGCTGCCCGTTGTAGGGAATGCTTTATAGTAATGAGGCCAAGCACGGCCACCACTCCCGAAGAGAGCATGTATATACCCCGCCACGGGGAATAAGAAGAAGAAATATACCCCACCATGGGGGCATAAGATGCAAGAAAAGCTATACCCCGCCATGGGGGCATAGGAAGCAACAAAGAATTCACCCCGGCCCGGGGGCATAAGAAATATAGAATACACCCCAGACTTAGGAGAATCTGAAGAAGAAACATAAACCCCGCACGGGGGCATGAGAAGCAAAAGATACAGCTCGCCTTGGGGGCATAAGCAGCAGACTCCACCCCGCCATGAGGGCGGAAGAAGCCAAGACTCCACCCCGTATGGAGGCACATGAAACAAAAAAGGGCACACCCCGACTTCGGGGAATACGAAGAGAAATGTACCCTACCATGGGGTAGAAGAAGCAGAAAACTCTACCCCGATATAGGGGCATAAGAAGCAGCAGAATATACACCCCACCTTGGGGGCACCAAAAAGCAAAACATACCCCCGCTCAGGGGGCCTTTGAAGAAGAAACACACCCCGCCTGGGGGCATGGAAGCCAAAAGAAGACACCCCAGCTTAAGGGGGGCATTTAAAGAAGCAACACACCCCGCTTAGGGGCACATAAGCATACGAAGAAGAGACTGCCCCGGCTTGGGGTCATGAGAAGAAGTAGAGTTGCACCTCGGCTTAGGGGCATATGAAGAGAAGTGTATCCCACCCTGGGGCATAAGAGGCAGAAAAATCAACCCCGACTCAGGGGTAACTGAAGAGAAATTCACCCCGCCTCAGGGGGCACAAGAAGCAAGAATTCCACCCCCGCCATGGGGGCACAAGAAGCAACACCCCCGATTCGGGGGGCATGTGAGACAAAGAATACGCCCCGGCTTAAGGGCATTTAAAAAATACATACACCTCCGCCTCAGGGGGGCATAAGAAGTAAGAGAATACACTCCATCCTGGGGGCATATGAAGCAAAAAGAATGCACCCCGACCGGGGACATACGAGGAGAAATATACCCCACTCTGGGGTAGAAGAAGCAGAAGAATCTACCCCGACCTGGGACATAACAAGCAACAAAGATACACCCTGCTCTGGGGACATATGAAGAGAAGCACTCCTCCGCCTTCAGGGGTAGAAGAAGCAGAATTCACCCCTGCCGTGGGGGGGAATAAGAAACAAAAGACACACCCCGTGCCAGGGGCATATGTAGAGAAACTCACCCCGCCATGGGGGCATAAAAAGCAGAAGAACCCACCCTGGCTTAGGGGTATTTGAAGAAGAAACAAAAGATATACCCCACCTGGGGGCATAGAAGCCATGAAGAGTATACCCCGGCTTGGGGGCACTTGAAGAGAGCTACACCCCGCCTTGGGGGCATCTGAAGGAGAAACATACCCCACCTGGGGGCATAGAAGCCGTGAGGAGTATACCCCGGCTTGGGGGCATTTGAAGAGAGTCCACCCCGGCTCTGGGGCATTTGACGAAGAAACTCACCCCCGCTCTAGGGGCATATGAGACAAAACCATACCCTGATTTAGGGGCATTTGAAGCAAGGACCTCACCCCGCCTCAGGGGTCATAAGAAGCGAAAGATATACCCCGACCTGGGGACACATGAAGAGCATCCACCCCCCTCTGGGGGCAAAAAAAAAAAAGATACATTCCGCCCTTGGCGCATAAGGAGCAGAAGCATCTATCCCGACCCGGGGCACAGAAGCGAAGAGACATACATCCCGACATGGGAGTATATGAAGAAAGGTATGCCTCGCTCTAGGGGCATTTGAAGAAGAACTACCCCCCCCCCCCCCCCCCCGCTCTGGGGCAGAAGAAGCAGAAAAATCTACCCCGACCGGGGGCGCAACAAGCAACAGAGATATCCCCTCGTGTCGGGGACATATGAAGAGAAGCACTCCTCCGCCTTCAGGGGTAGAAGAAGTAGAATTCACCCCCGCCATGGGGGGGTTTAAGAAACAAGAGACACACCCCGTGCCAGGGGCATATATGGAGAAACTCACCCCGCCATGGGGGCATAAAGAGCAGAAGAACTCACCCTGGCTTAAGGGTATTTGAAGAAGAAACATACCCCACCTGGGGGCATAGAAGCCGTGAAGAGTATACCCCGGCTTGGGGGCATTTGAAGAAAGCTACACCCCGGCTTGGGGGAATTCGAAGAGAGCTACACCCCGATCCGGGAGGCATAGAAAGAGAAGAATACACCCCGCCTGGGGGCACAGAAGCGAAGAGGTAAAACACACCCCTCAGGGGGGGGACGCATACGAGGTAAAGCTACACCCTAACCGGGGGGCAGACTAGGAGAAATACACTCCAGTGCGGAAGCATTAATGAGAAAAGAAGAAAAGAAAAGAAAGAAAAAGAGACACATAAGGCAGACGTGGTCTCCGGACTCCCCAAATATGCACACTGCCGTGAAGCCATCCCCGGAGTCACGACAACGAAGAGAAACCAACCCCCGGGAAGCTCATAACCCATGGGCCAGAGCCTTCTCGTTCCATTCAGAGTTTTGTCGGTCATCCATGGACCACTTTATGTTCGGACAAAGGTCCGTACTGAAGGCACGGCGTAAACGGAAACAAACCCATACAAATGTATGTCGGGTTCACGGCAATTTCAATGAAAGAGCAGAAACAAATCCTAATGGGAACGAGTCCGGTTTGACGAACTATCTGCCCAGAGCCATATCGGATTACGGCCATATTGGGATGTCTACCAAGATCCGAACCCGAATTGGAGGGGTGGCGTTAATGTTCCCTTCATACTGGGTCTTGAGGAGAACGAGGCTGCAGGGCGGATCATCATTTTATTATTATTTGGATTTTAATTATTTTTGTTATTTTATATATCTTTTGGTGAGTTTGTTATTATTATTATTTATCTATTTGTTATTATTTTATTTATTATTATTATTATTTGTAATGATTCATTTATTCATTATTATCTTTCTCTTGAGTTTATTATTATTAGTATTTTTGTTATGGTTTATTGATTTATTATTATTTTCTTTCAGTTTGTTATTATTATTATCCTTTGTTATACTGGTCATCCGGACTCCCCAAATATGCACACTACCGTGAAGCCATCCTCGGAGTCACGACAACGAAGAGAAACCAACCCCCGGGAAGCACATAACCCATGGGCCCCGAAGAAAATCAAATGGACCGCAACTCGTGCTCAAAGGGGGGCGCAAACCTGCCCCAGCGGCACGCCATCAAGGCCCCTTCAACGGCACGCTTCAACTGCCCCTCCAGCGGCGCACCCCAAGTGCCCTCGGCGGCACACCCTGCTAGTGCCTCTAGCGGCACACTTCAACTGCCCTCCAGCGGCACACTCTCTGTGCCTCCAACGGCACACTCCCTGAAGCCCCTTCGCGGCACACCCCTTAAAGTGCCCCAGCGGTACACCCCTCCATGCCTCCAACGGCGCACTTGTGCCCTTTCAACGGCACACATCCAACGCCCTCCAGCGGCACGCCGGCAGGGTCCTATCTCAGCGGCGCGCCCTGCAAGCCTCTCAACGGCACGCCGGCAGGCCTGCTCAGCGGCACACCTGCTGAACCCCCAGCGGCACGCTCCGTGGAGCCTCTGCCCGGCACGCCCTCGAGCCTGCTTCAGCGGCACACCCAGTAGAGCCCTTCAGCGGCACGCTTGCCATCGTCTTCAGCGGCACACTTGCCAGCCCCTTCAGCGGCACGCTTTTGCAGCCTCCTAGCGGCACAACTCTTCGCCCATCTAGCGGCACGCTTCGGTGTGTTCTTCACCCTGGCAAAACGGACGTGACGCCCATGCCCTAGGATCTTTGACGCGTAATGGACTAGCTGAGGTGTCGATAGGAGACGATGGCACGCAAGCTACTCCCCCTGCCACCCAGGACAAGGGAGTCAAATCCCCATTAATGCCCGCCGGTCGTTCCCGCCTTCAGACGCCCCGCCGTGGAGGATATAAAACCCCCGCTCCTCTGCGACGAAGAGGAGATACAGGCAGACAGTGAAGTGGAGAAAGAGAAGAAGACAAGAAGAAGGAGAAGAGAAGAAGAGGGAAGAGAGGAAGAGAGGGGAGAGGGCTCGCCGCTCCACCCACCGCCGCCGTCTGTGCGAAGAGAGAAGAAAGGAAGAGAGGGGAGAGTGCTACTGCTCCACCCACCGCCACCGCCTGAAGAGAAGAAGAAAAAGAAGAGAAAGAAGAGAAGAAGAAAGGGGGGAGAGGGCCTGCAGCCCTTCCCCTACCCGCTGCTACTTCTGCTCATTTGCCTAAAGGGAGACGCCCTTCCGTTTCTCCTTGGACACCCAGGCCCAACGCTTCTATCCTGAGGCCCCTTGAGTATCTCTCCCTCCTGCCAAGATTTCCTTCGGCCTAGCCAACCAGCATCCCCGGTCCACCCTTAGCCCTTCTGGCCGGCATGCCCAGCCTTCCACCTCGCCCGGTGCATTGTGGTTCCACCAACCCAACACACGCTGAACCCCCCAGCGGCACACCTTGGCTCCCCATTCCCCGGCATAGCCCCCACTCAAACTCAGCCCGGTACAGGCCCTACCCGCGTGGCCCGGCACACTCCTTGCCAGCCTACCTCGCCGGTGCACCCTCAGCCCTCTCTTCCCTGGCACACCCGTGCCTTCTTTGCTTGGCACACTTTGTGCTTCTCATCCCGGCACACCCTGGCCAGCCTCAGCCCGGCACAGCCTCCATGGCCGGTGCAGTCCTCGACTCCTTTATCCCGATACACTTGCTGCCTCCTCTTACCCGGTGCACCCCAGCCCGCCTTAGGCGTGGCCCCCATTCGTTGATTTTCCCGGGCTTTCTGAAGTTTCATTAAAGGTGTTGTTGCCCCTGGCACACACCTCAAATTGACGGGTTCTGCCACTCCATGTGGGCACGTTCCCTTTATTTCCCTTCCCATCCGGGTCAAGGGGAGATGCTGCCGAATTTTCATCAGAAATAAGAACACATTAAAAGACAAAAGGAAGTAACAAACAAATGAAATAAAATAATAAAACACTTCAACTGAAACAAGAGAACCACGGAGAGCCCGAATAACTGAACACAATACATCCTTATGACGGACCGATGAACACAACCCCAAACACTTACGTGAATAAAAGAAAACCAAATCAAGAACCCCTGCATGCATTTCACAAATAAGAAGAAAACCCTTCCACACATCCCCGATGTGCGTCAACCTGGGCCAACCGGCCCCTCACAAATCTCACATGTGCATAAACCTGGGCAGACCTCGCCCATCATACACTCCACCGTGGCCTACCCGGCACACCCAGCCCCAGGCTTTCCCTGATACACCTAACCCCAGGCCTTGACAACCCTGCCCGGCACACAGCCTGGCCATCTCGCCCGGTGCAGTCCCAGTGCCCCTTACCCAGCACACCCTTAGCTTCGCCCGCCACCGGCACGCCCTCAGGATGCTCCGCCCGGCACGGCCTTGACCTCCCTACCCGTCATGGCCTTCGGACCTTACCCGGCACGCTCCAACCACCGCCTTGCCCGGCACGCTCCCTAGCTGCCCCAGCCCGGCACACCTTGGCCTGCCCTTGCCCGGCACGCCCCAACCTGCTCCACCGGCACGCCCTAGCGCGCTTGGCCCGGCACACTCCCAGCGCACCTGTCCCGCACGCCCTTGGCCTCCTTTGCCCGGCACAGCCTTCTGCCCGTTTAACCGTCACACTCCGTGGCCTCCCTTGCCCTGCACGCCCTCAGGCGCCCTTACCCGGCACGCCCTCACGCCCCTCACCCGGTGCACTCCCGGTGCGCCTTATATATATATATATATATATGAATAAACGAAAGAAAGGAAGATAAAGAAAACACATAGTAATGAAAATCATGATAATAATGAAAAGAGCAATAATAAAAAGAACGAAACGAATAAATAAATAAAAAAGGGGACATAACGCACCGGCGATAAGAAAAAAGGGAATCCATGAACAACATAAAAAAATAAATAAATGGATACATAATAACAACAATAGAAAATAACAATGAACAAATAAATCATAACAAAGGATAATAATAATAACAAAATGAAAGAAAATAATAATAAATCAATAAACCATAACAAAAATACTAATAATAATAAACTCAAGAGAAAGATAATAATGAATAAATGAATCATAACAAATAATAATAATAATAATAAAGAAAATAATAACAAATAAATAAATAATAATAAAGTGAATAATAATAATAACAAACTCACCAAAAGATATATAAAATAACAGAAATAATTAAAATCCAAATAATAATAAAATGATGATCCGCCCTGCGGCCTCGTTCTCCGCAAGACCCGGTATGAAGCGAACATTAACGCCGCCCCTCCAATTCGGGTTCGGATCTTGGGAGCCATCCCAATATGGCCGTAATCCGATATTGCTCTGGGCCGATAGTTCGTCAAATCGGACTCGTTCCCATTGGGATTTGTTTCCGCTCTTTCATTGAAATTACCGTGAACCCGGCATACATTTGTACGGGTTTGTTTCTGTTTACGCCGTGCCTTCAGTACGGACCTTTGTCTGAACATAAAGTGGTCCATGGATGACCGACAAAACTCTGAATGGAACGAGAAGGCTCTCGTCACCCCGGACCCTTTGCATGGGAATATTGATAAGACCTTCTTGGGTCATGCTTAGACCACGGGTTCGTTCGAATCATGGTCTCTGTCTGACCCACACCCTAGGCCTATAGCCAGCTATCTCTGTACACGTCTTTGTTTTGGAATCTAGTCCCGGGACACTTTCCCGTTGCCCCTCGGTACCGGAAATATCAACGATCCCCACGCAAGCCTCGTTTGGACCGCTGGAGGCGCCCCCGGTATGGTCCTAACTCGATCTCGCACCGGCCTGATAAATTCACTAGTTTCCTTCCATACTAGCCAAGATTTAACTGAATGATTTCAGTGCCTCGGAATAATATATTCGCCGTACCCCGGCGTACATATGTTCCAGGTCCTCCCGCGACGATTACGATATTTTCAAGTCAGACACATGTCTGAATATTAAACGGTCTCCCGAACGACCGACATGTTTCGGACGCTCGCTTCCCTAGACGCGGGGCTTTCCAGCTGATTCAAGGGATATCCCCCTGTTGCCCCTTGGCACCGGAAACATTAATGACGCTCATGCGAGCCTGACTTCGACCGAGGGGGGCCCACCGCAGTATGGTCGCAGCTTGCTCTTGCACCGGGCCAACAGATTTACTGGTTTTTGACCGCTTCAACCGAGGTTTAGCTGAACGCTTTCCGTCCTTGTGAACAATAAATCTGTCGTACCTCGGCATACATGCATTCTGGTTTCCCCGTGACGATCGCGCTTTTCTCGAGCCGGACATTCGTCCAAATATTAACTGGTCAGTACACGATCGACATGACCACGAATGTTTTCTTCTCACCCTCATACGGGGATTTTAATGCTCCCTAATAGGCCTTCCCATGCAATTAATTTCCTGGCCATGAGGCCTTGATTCTCGGCGATTAATCAAGGGTGTTCCCTTGTATGGGGGATGTAAATGACGTCGTGACCTTTATGGCGCGGCAGGTTTTGGTCCCAACAAAAACCACACAATCGTCTGAACGAGTCAGATCGAGCGCACTATGGGCTCTTCGGAGCCCAAATAAATTGTCACTTCGTGACTGGCACGTCCACGCACTTAATAAACCAATAAACGAATGCGCCAACGATTTAAGCAAAAAGTGCATCCACAACAGGGTGTCGAGAACTGACGTGGTATGTTGGTCTCTTCTTCTCTTCACCAGTGCCGACAGGGTGTCGGGAACTGACGTGGTATGTTGGTCTCTTCTTCTCTTTACCAGTGCCGACAGGGCGTCGGGAACTGACGTGGTATGTTGGTCCCTTCTTCGCTTCATCAGTGCCGACAGGGTGTCGGGAGCTGACGTGGTTTGCTCGTCTCTTCTTCTCTTCATCTGTGCTGATGGGGTGTCGGGAGCTGACATGGTTTGTTTATCTTTTCTTCTCTTCATCAGTGCCGACGGGGTGTCGGGAGCTGACATGGTTTGCTTGTCTCTTCTTCTCTTTGTCAGTGCCGACAGGGTGTCGGGAGCTGACGTGGTTTGTTTGTCTCTTCTTCTCTTCATCAGTGCCGACAGGGTGTCGGGAGCTGACGTGGTTTGTTGTCTCTTCTTCTCTTTGTCAGCGCCGACGGGGTGTCGGGAGCTGACGTGCTTTGTTTGTCTCTTATTCTCTTCATAAGTGCCAACAGGGTGTCAGGAGCTGACACGGCTTGTTTACCTCTTCTTCTCTTTGTCAGTACCGATAGGGTGTCGGGAGCTGACGTGATTTGTTTGTCTCTTCTTCTCTTTTGTTCTTCTTCCCTTCTCTCTCTTTTCTTCTTCTTCCTTTTTTTAACCACATTACTGGTGCAAGCGCCCTTTCGGGTTTTTGCCGGCACCAGCCCCCTTTTACTTTTGCCCATGCAACCTCTTCGGTTTTCACGTGGCGAGGTACCCAATTTTACCTGTAACGCCCTTTCGGATTTTCGCCACAGCTGGGTTATTGCCATTTTTGCCCTTGTCCCCGTGTAGGGGCAAGTCCGACGGGGCACCTCTATTTTAAGCCCCTTTCTCTTTTTTTTTGTTGACGAGCAGATAATATGTAATTGTTGGGTAGGGCCCGAAGCCTTGCGCCAAAAGATAAGATTCATTCGTTGGCAAGAAGATAATGCCAACGCCACAGGTTTTTTTTTTTTTTTTGGGACGTAAGGTCCGTAATGGCAATATTGTGTGAGAGCGGGTGGCTAAGGCACGAAGCCCTGCACCGGAAAGGGACTTATTCGTTGGCAAGGGACTAATGCCAGCGCAAGGATAGAGATTTTGCCGATTCGGGCGTAAGGCCCACAATGGTGATTTTGCATAAGAGAAGGTGGCTAGGGCACGAAGCCTTGCGCCGAAAGATAAGGTTCATTCGTTGGCAAGAAGATAGTGCCAACGTAACGAAAGAATTTCTGCCGATTCGGACGTAGGGTCCGTAATGGCAATGTTGTGTGAGAGCGGGTGGCTAAGGCACGAAGCCCTGTACCGAAAAGGGACTTATTCGTTGGCAAGGGACTAATGCCAGCGCAAAGATAGAGATTCTGCCGATTCGGGTATAAGGCCCACAATGGCGATTTTGCATGAGAGAAGGTGGCTAGGGCATGAAGCCTTGTGCCGGAAAAGGACTTATTTGCTGGCAAGGAACTAACGCCAACATAGGGGTGGAGCTGTCTTTGCCTGTGCGGATGCCCATCGATACATAGGGGCGTGCAGACGAGAGACATTTGTATATATATATATATATATATATATATATATATATATATATATATATATATATATATATATATTATTGTTGATGTTTTCTCTTCTTTCTCTTTCTCTCTCTCTCTTTTTCTTTTCCTCTTCTTCTCCTTTTTTATCTTCTTCTCTCTCTCTTTTTTTTTCTCTCCTTTTTTTGTCGAAATCCCCCCTTCTCTTCCTTTTTTTTGTTTTCTTTTGTTTATCCATTCTCTTCCTCTTTTACCGTCTTTCCTCTTTTTCCTTTCCCTTTTTTTTCTTTTTTTTTTTGCTCGCCGTATAAAGGGGGGCGGGGGTGGCGTGCCGCTGAAGGACTAGCTAGAGCGTGCCGACGGGACACTTGAAGGGCGCACTGGGAGAGAGCACAGGAGGGTGTGCCCGTAAGGCACTCCGAAGGTGTGCCGCTGGGGGGGGCGCCTGGCAGCGTGCCGCTGAGGGGGCGTGAGGCTGTGCCGCCGAAGGGCGCCGAGAGTGTGCCATTGGATCGGCAGAAGGGCGTGCCGCTGGAGGCTTCACAATGGGTGTGCCACTGAGGGCACTTAGTAGTGTGCCGCTGGAGGGCTTGCAGGCTACTGCGCTGTTGGAGCACTTCAAGAGTGTTTCTTTTTCTTCTTTCCACCTTCTCTTCTCTTTTCTCCTCTTTTATATTCCCCTGCACGTAAACATGGGGTGAGGATTTATTTAGTGTCCACAAATCAGGAAAGCGGGCTGTAATGACTCGAGAATCTGATTACCGAAAAGGCCCGATAACCCGAGACTCGAACCGCCGCCCACGAGCCAGGAGGGCTCGAAAGGGCTAAAAGGAGTGTGGAGGCACAGAGAAATAGGAAATAAAGTATGATAATTCAACAAATAACAGAAATGAATAAACAACTACTACAACAGAGTCCAGTCCAACAGAAAGTACAGTCTAAAGCAGTAAAAACGTACCACATGCCAAGTGAACACTCGGCCCGGCGAGTTGGCAACTAAGAACCTCTGAACCGCAACCTTGAACGTCAAGGAAGAACCGCCACACCTGAAAAGCAGGGAATGAGTCTCCAAAACAGAGACTCAGCATGGATCCTGCGGAACCTCAACCAGAAACCACGGCTGTAGCAGAAAGGAAAGCTACAACTACAGCAGGAACAGCAAACCGGTGGCCGGTCAAAACTCGGCACTACAGCTACTCCTACTGTACCAGAAACACACCCCGATCCCGTGGTCGGGGGCTACCGAACCACACGAGTACCACTTACCGAAGTAAAACCTACGGCAACCCTGCCGTAGAGGCCTATATCCCGGGACACGGCCAACTTGGACACACTGTCCAGGGTGCAACCCCGACCATCCGGTCGCGGGTACCGCACAACAAGATGTAACCTCGGTAAAGCTACTAGCACCAGTCTCGCGGCACGAAAATTGACACACGCGCCACGGTGAAACACCGGAACTCAACGGTCAACACGACCAAAAATTCGAAGGTCAAAGTCACAAAGACTGACTGACAGTCTATCACTCACGACTCGACAGGAGTACCTCCCACTAGAAGCACAGTCGGTAGCGTCCCCTGACGTCTTACACCGCACCGCAGGTGAATCGCCTGGCGTGGTAGCTCCTACCAGAGGCACGGACACCGCACAAGAAACACAATGAGTGACTAGCTGGGGTCACGCTCGTCAGCGTGGGTCCGACCGCCCCCAACTACGTGTGCACACATAGACCATGCATCCTAGGTCTGGCCCTTTGACCGGTTTTCCCCCGTAGCTGGACTCTGTCTAACGATGAGGGGCCCGACGGAAACCTGTTCATAAACCGTCTCTAAGGGTAGCCTCTCCACCACTCCCTGGTGGGACCACACGCGTGTAAGCAGGCTACGACTAGTGGAGGGTCAAGGAGTAGACTCTCAAGTCAACAGAAAATAATGTCCAAACCCGACGAAGTACGGGGACCATCCCACGTACCAGCACCGTCGCACGGTGACCACAGTCGGAGAAAAATGGGACTCACAGTCCACGGGCCACACACCTGGCCATGCAGAAACGCAGAAACACGGTTCCCAAGATAGCTCACAGGCCGCCAAATCGAATCCCACTCTCAGGAAACAACGGGAACCTTCCAGCTCTAGGTTGGACAATGGGACTCGCAGTCCCAGGGCCACACACATGGCCTACGCGGAAAGCACAGGAGCACGATTTTCGGGGCAGCACACAAGCCGCCACGCCGATAACTGGACTCGCAGTCCAAGGCCAACATATGGCCCACCCGGGAATCATCTTCCAGGAAATCTCACGGCATGCGGGGGAGACCCCACCGCACACACACCGATACACGGTGACTCGATTAAGCGTTACATGGAAGCCCGAAACACATAGGGTCACCCGGACCCACCACACCTACGGGCATGCTAATCGAGGTAACACGGTCGTCCTGACATCCTCAGGACACTGACACAAAATCCTCGGGGTGTCTGGAACACTCACGAGACTGCAGGTCGACCACTAGGTCCCAACCGGGTCGACCGGGAATCCACACGTCACGGAACAAGGCGGAGAACACGAAAACTCACCTCGGCACAACATAGAGCCTGACGGTCTAGCCTTGGGCCGTCACAGTATGTAACGGTCCAAGCCCGACCGTCACAGCCCTATAACGGTCCAACACAGGAGCGTTACGCGAAATGAGCAAAACTGGCTGTGACGCACCCACCCTAGGGCGTCACAGCCTCTAACGGAGCAAGCCTGGCGCGTTAGAAGACAGGTTGTGACGCACACCCCTCGGGGCGTCACAACCCCTAACGGACCTACCCAGGTGCGTTAGAAGAGGGGATACGTCAACTCTGATGCACCCAAATAAGGGCGTCACAGTGCTCTGACGGACCAAGCCTGGTGCGTCAGAGACTCGTGACCCCAACGGTCCGAAACCATGGAAACAGACGTAACATCGGACCCAGGTGAGTCACAGCGTCGTGGCGGTCTATCGTGGGACCGTCACACCCAAAGACCACCAATTGGCTACACGGGCCCTATGACGCACCCACCCTGGGGCGTCACAGGCTGTGATGATCACTAGAAGGACAGTCACACCTGTCCGAGAGTGAAACGGCGGGAAACAACCCAAAAATCCGATCCACGCCCCGATCACCCCCGGGTGATAGGGAAACGAAGGGGAATCCATCCCCAAGCCCCTAGGCATGCATCTAAACCCCCGGATCGGCCAAAAATGCCGTAAAACGAGAGATCCGACTCACTTCCCCAAAACATGGATTTTTCCCAAAACTCCCCGATTAGCCCGCTCGACTCACCACGGCCTACAAAACTCACTGGAAAGGGAATGCACGAGCTGGGGGTCCATCACCCTACCTCCACCGAAGAAACGACGCGCTGTTGACGCCGATCCACGAAGAAATCACCGCAAAACCCTCGCCGGCTCGCGATCACGCCACCAAAATTCGCCTCGCCTCCACCGCCTCGATCCTCGCCTGTCCTCGCCCGCATCCTCACCCACGCCACCTCCACCTCGCCCCCGCCTCGCTCCGTCGGCCGTCGGAGAAGAGAGGGGAGAAAGAGAGCGTGAGAGAAGAGAGAGGGAGGGAAGAGAGAAATGAGAGGGGAGAGAGAGAAAGGGTTAATATATATAGAAAAATCCAAAAATTCTAGAAATTTAGAAAATTACGAAAAATTACCTCCGGGATCCTCGGGAGGAACACAACGCAGAGGTACAGTCCCGGAGTCGGAGAACGCCACGGTTTGCCCTGCACAGAGTTCCAAAGGTGCATCAAGGAAAAACACGTGTAAAACATAAAATACGCTCCGAGACCCACTAAAACGATCTGAAACCCACTGATCCAGATCCGAAGAACCTGGGGCATTACAGCCCTCCCCCCGTAAAGGAATTTCATCCTCAAAATTCAGACTAGCACCAAGTCACAGGGGAAGAATACCTTAACCAACTGACAACACTGTCAGAGCCCCAGCACAGAAAACCTCGATTCACACGAAAAGCTCCTAACCTGAGGGACACAGCCGGACATACAATCACGATCAACCCCTAGCTCCGCATGCCGCGCACACCAGACATCAGAGCAGGCACACACCAAAGAACACAGTCTGGCATCACCTCAGTCACAACGAGAACCAATCATGGCACCGCCGCCACCATCTCGCTCACCGAGGAAACACAATCCTCGCACGAAAAATAGCTACCGATCCATCCAATGGTCGGTAGACAAAACACACATCAGCTTCATAACCAGCTGATAGGTCGCACACTCTTCTCAAGCGAAAAGCCAATACAGAGCTTCCACCAGCTCAAGCAGCCATCTCAACAGACCGCAACCAGCTCATCGGCTCATCAGCAAGAAGCACCTCGCACCTGGCATGCCGAAAGCCAGACATACCACTGTGCTAACTCTGCCAGATCCCAGAAGACAAACTTCGACAGAGCCCAGATCCAATCGGGGAAAGCACATCACAGGAACGACCACCAAAGGTCTCACTGATACACGACTCTCACTGCTTACGATGCACAACCAACAGCATCTTCTGTCTGTGAAAAGACCATCTACTGGTCGCCAGACACACGTCAATGGGAAACCTCCACCGGCCTAACGGGCATGATCCAACTCACGACAGGCCATCCGCTGACTCACACACTGACAATTACCACATCTCGAGCTGAACTCCTCTCGGACACCGCCTCCGAACTTGATCATCGCACCAACTCGACTCTCTCGGGGGCACGATGAAACCAAATGACAAGATCCTGGCATCTTCGGTCATCACCTCACTTGACTCAGACTTACAGGGGAACCATCCCATGCTGGTCACAGACCAAGGATAACCATTGCGACACCAACGTCCCATCAAGGACCTCCATGCACAGGTGTCACTCTTCCATCCTGTCTCATCAAACCCTTCGTCCCAATTAATCCAAGTGGACACCTGCCAATCCTGATTCTGCCCTCACCACAGAGCCACGGGACACCACCAGAACGATTCATGGCACACGTCTCTAGAGGAGAAAAGTGTCATCCAATCTCACAGCAACGTGGTCGCCAACGCTGTGGCCAATACACACGGGTCCCCAAGCAATACACATCATACCGTGGTCGACTACGAGACTAGCCTTACCAGTCACTCGCAGCTACCAACCGGAACCCAAAATCTCTCAGAGATCACTTCCTCAAAACACGATCTCAACCGAGGACACAACCTCTAATACAAGTCGGGCACCAGCCACCGACTCTGACCAACACGTCCTCGACCTCCGTCAGGAGACATCCTCAACAACCCCATCCAGGTTCAACACCGACGCCTGACACGGCTTCCATCACAGGAACAGGGTACTCATGCGGCGCACTAGCCAGCACATTCCCCAACACTCCATCCTGCCAGTGCCAAGAATCACGATATCTCGAGCAATGGCACGGCAACAACACGTCTCACACCGAGGAACTAATCCTCCAATGCTCAACGCAACCTCAGGAAATCCGCCCATAGCAACCAACGCTACGATCCTGAACCTGTGGGTTATGGGCCCACCAGGCTTCCGTTGCGCACTCTAATCCGCACACGCACAGCCAAGAATGCGAACACCACCCAACCAGCACTCGTCCTTCCGGAACAGCGCCAGCACCCTTACACAACAAGGGAAACTGGCACAACCTTCGTAGGCAACCGCCTTGCCAAGACAAGGAGCACGTCTCGCACGGACTTCATGGCACACAAGGCCAACCAATCCGGACACACAATGCAAGACGACGAACCTTAGCCAAGCACAATTCACTCCAACCAAAGGGGGAACCAATCGCACTTCCGACCAACAGAAAACACCGCGCTCGACCTGACCTTGAATCTCATGCGCGCTGGGAACAACACCTTCCAGCACCGAGAAAACCATCGCTTCCATCGGGTCAGCACCTCCGACACATAGCAAGTGTCACGTCGGACCACAATCACAACATCTCTCAATGCACCACCGCTGCAATTCCTCGAACTGCAACACGCCACGCCAAGAGCCGTAACACGAGCCAAAATCGATAATCGTCAACGCTCATCCTCGAGTCCCGAAACTCACTGCGGAACCTCCACAAGTCAAACCAAATCCAAGGCGAACACAACCTATTTGCACGCAAGAGCGCAGGGGCAAGACTTACTGGGACACCACAGTCCAATCCTACCTCGAAATCTGTAAGAATAACTGGGACTGACACGTCATTTCTGATGCCACAGAGTGCGACAAGAACATCAGGCTCGGCGAAATAGCAGCTCACCGAGAAGATCCTCCGCTCTCCCGAGCGCACTTCTCGACCAGAGCACCCACTCTGCCACCTCAAACCACGACCTCAGCGCCTCAGGGGCTGGATAAACCTTAAGCTAGAGCGGTGTGGACATGCAAAATTGCACGCCCCTACATCCCACTTAGCCCAGCACCGTTAACAACTTCAACTAAAGAGACCACGGAGAAGAGGGACCATCCGGACTCTCCGAACATAAACACACACTGTGGTGAAGCTATCTCCAGAGTCACGACAGCGAAGAGGAATCAACCCCCAGGAGCCCCACAATCCGTGGACCTCGAAGAAAATCAAACGGGTCACAACTCGTGCTCACAACGGGCTCAAAACTGCCTAGTTAGCTCTCCAGCGGCACGCCCTTCAATGGCATGCCCCTGGAGCTCTTCAGCGGCACACCCCTAGAGCTCTTCAGCGGCGTGCCCTTCAGCAGCGCGCCCTTCAGCGGCGTGCCCTTCAGCGGCACGCCCCGAGGCCCGTTCAACAGCACGCCCCTGGAGCCGTCCAACGGCACGCCCCTAGTGGCCTTCAGTGGCACGCTCTCCTGGCCGTTCAGCGGCACGCCCTCTTGGCCGTTCAATGGCACGCCCTCCTGGCCGTTCAGCGGCACGCCCTTTGGGATCTTCAGTGGCACACTTTCCGTGTCTTCCAACGGCACGCCCTTTTGGCCCTCCCACGGCACGCTTGTTGAACCCGCCAGCGGCACAGCGTTCAGGCATTTCAACGGCACCTCCGGCAGACCAAATCTCGGGCCCATGCCCTACAGATCTTTGGCGCACAGTGGGCTGTCCGAGGTGTCGACCGGAGGTCGGGCCACGCAGGCTACTCCCCTGACATCCAAGACGGGGGAAGTCAAACCCCATCATGACCGGTAGCTTCCTGCTTCCGGCTGCCGTGTTCGAACGCTCCCGCCGTGTGGGGTATAAAAACCCCTCTTCTTCGGAACAAGAGAAGAGAGAGGAGACACGAGAGGAAGAAAGAAAGAAGAAAAGAGAAGAGGAAGAGGGCCCGAGACAGCGCTAGAGAGCAACAACAACGCTGCCACAGCGGAAGAAGAAGGGAGAAGAGAAAGAGGAAGAAGGGAGCTACGCCGTAGGGTTCCCCTCCGACGATCACCCAGAAGAGAGAGTAAGGGAGGGAGTGAGAGAGAGAAAGTGAGTTGTGATGTAAAGGAGGGAGTGGGGGAAGGGCAGGGAGTAGTCACCCCTGTTCGGCCCCAACACTCCTCCCGTTTCCTTCCTCTTCTTTCATTCGCGTGATCTTTTCCCCCTTCCCTGTCGCAGTTTCAGCATGTATGTGCTTCGTAATGTATGTGGCCCGTTGTAGTCGCTCTCCTTCGTGAATAAAAAAAAAATCACTCTTCTTGGGTTTCCTGTTGCTTCCGTTGATTTATGCTAATATGCATGGTGGGTTGTCTACTTCCTCCCCTTCTCCAGTGTTTTGGGAATCTCCACATCGATGTGGTCTCCCAGTGCGATCCCTGGCCTAACGAGTTCAATGCCCTCCTCTCTGGTCCCCAACTTCACCCGTTTGCTTGAAGGGAGAGGCCCTCCTCCATCTCTTGGACACTCAGCTACCAATGTCCCTCTTGGCCTTCCTCCTTGCCTCAACTCTAGCCCACCTAGCTAACCCTCAGCCTCCTGTGGACACCAAAAATTACACACCCAGATATCCTGCTCGGCCCAGCATCAACAACGGCACCGAGTGAAGAAGCCCCGGAGGGGCTGGTCATCCGGACTCCCCAAATTTGCACACTGCTGTGAAGCCGTCTCCGGAGTCACGACAGTGAAGAGAAATCAACCACCAAGAGCCCCCACAATCCATGGGCCTCGAAGAAAATTAAATGGGCCACAACTCATGCTCACAATGGGCTCAGAACTGCCCCTTTTGGGCCTTCAACGGCACGCCCTTTGGCCCTTCAGCGGTACGCCCCTGGGCCCTTCAGCGGTACGCCCCTGGGCCCTTCAGCGGCACACCCCGCGTGCCTTCAGCGTCACACCCCATGTGCCTTCAACGGCACGCCCCATGTGCCTTCAACGGCACTCTATTTTAAGCCTTCAACGGCACACTATTTCAGGCATTCAACGGCACACTATTTCGGGCCTTCAGCGGCACACTATTTTAAGCCTTCAACGGCACACTATTTTAAGCCTTCAACAGCACGCTATTTCAATCCTTCAACGGCACACCATTTCAAGCCTTCAGCGGCACACTTCTTGAGCCCGCCAGCGGCACAGCGTGAAGGCATTTCAACGGAACGACGTGGCGCCCATGCCCTACGTATCCTTGGTGCGCAGTGAGCTGTCCGAGGTGTCAACCAGAGGTTGGGCCACGCAGGCTACTCCCCTGACATCCAGGACGGGGGAAGTCGATCCCCATCATGACCAGCCGCTTCCCGCCTCCGACTGCCGTGCTCAAGGGCTCCCGCTACTGGGAGTATAAAACCACTCCCATTCCTGCGAAGAAGAAAAAAAGAAGAGGCCCATACACAGAGGAAGAGGCACACAGGGAGAAGGAACGAAGAGACACAAAGCCACCTACGAGAAGAAGGAGAAGAGATAAGAGAAGGGAGAGGGCTCCGGCATGGAGTCTTCCGACAACCACCAGGCAGAGAGAAGGGAGTAAGAGAGGGAGAGGGCTTGATGTAGCAGGGGAAGGTGGGGGAAAGAGCAGTGGACCGTCGTCCCTGCCTCGATCCCCAACACCTCCTCTTCTTTTGTTCTTTGTTTTCTCCTTCTCCGTTCTTTTGTTCTTTGGTTTTCTTTCTTGCCCGTAGCTTTAGCTCGGGCGTGTTTTGTAATGCATGCGGACGGCTACGACCCTTTGCTCCCCCATGAACGAAGATCGCCCCCCTCAGTGGGTTGTCTCTTTGTCTCGTTGGTTGTGAGCCACAGTGCGTTTGATCGTCTTTCCTTTCACTTTCCGGTGTTTGTGTTCATCCCTCATGCCGACGGTTTCCTCCGGATGTGCCATCAGCTTGAATGGTTTGAGGTCGCGAACCTCCTCCTGTAAAGCCCAGTGCCTTCATCTGTGCCTGCCCCCCCTTCTCCAGTACACCCTGTCCAGTCTTAGAGGTCTTCGACTCGTTGTTTTCCCTGTGTTTTCTGAGGTTTTATTAAGGTGCTGCCGCCCTCGGGCGCCCACCTCCAGTTGTCGGGTTCCGCCACTCCATGTGGGCGCGTTCCCTTTATCTCCCTTACGCTCGGGTCAAGGGGAGATGCTGCCGAATTTTCGTTAGAAAATAACAGGACGTTAAAAGGCAAAAGGATGCAACAAACAAATGGGATAGCAAACATATACCAAAAGACAATAAAAGCAACAAATAAATAGAGCAACAACAGACTGCAAGAAGAAGGAGAAAAGATTTGTATAAAACCACACAAAAATCAAAGAGAAGAAGAAAAGAAAAGCCTTAAAAATAAGTAACAGAGGAGTGGACCTTCATCGGCACGTCCGTTCCAGCCTTCGCCGGTACACCCTATCAGCCCTCCAGCGGCACACCCTATCAACCCTTCAACGACACACCTTCTCAGCTCTTCAGCGGCACACTCTTCTCACTCTCCGAAGTGGAACCCAATGTACAGACTTTAAGGGACAATGTATAGACTTTGAGCTGCAATGTATAGACTTTGAGCTGCAGCCAATGAACAATGTATAGACTTTGAGTTGGCCAATGTACAGACTTTGGGCTGGCCAATGTACAGACTTTGAACTGCAGCCAAGGGACAATGTATAGACTTTAAGGAACAATGTATAGACTTTGAGTTGGCCAATGTACAGACTTGGAGCTGGCCAACGTACAGACTTTGGGCTGGCCAATGTATGGACTTTGAGCTCCAATGTATAGACTTTGAACTGCAATGTATAGACTTTGAGCTGGACAATGTACATACTTTGGGCCGGCCAATGTATAGACTTTAATGGATAATGTATAGACTTTGAGCCGGCCAATGTATAGACTTTAATGGCCAATGTACAGACTTTGAGCCGGCCAATGTATAGACTCCAATAGACAATGTACAGACTTTGAGCTCCAATGTATAGACTTTGAGCTCCAATGTATAGACTTTGAACTGCAATGTATAGACTCACTTTGAGCTCCAATGTATAGACTTTGAACTGCAACGTATAGACTTTGAGCGGGCCAACGTACAGACTTTGGGCTGGCCAATGCACGGACTTTGAGCTGCAATGTACAGACTTTGAACTGCGATGTATAGACTTTGAGCTGGCCAACGTACAGACTTTGGGCTGGCCAATGTACAGACTTTGGGCTGGCCAATGTATAGACTTTGAGCTGATGAACCCAGCCAATGTACCGACTTTGAGCTGGCCAATGTATAGACTTTAAGCTGGCCAACGCATAGACTTCGAGCTGACGAATGTAGCCAACGCATAAACTTTGAGCTGATGAATGCAGCCGATGTACATACTTTGAGCTGAAGAACGTATAGACTTTGTGTGCTGGTTGAATAGACAATGTATAGACTTTGGGCTGATGAATGTACGGACTTTATGTCACAGCGACCGGCCAATGTACAGACACACGCCCTTCACTGGTACACCCTACAGCGCCCTTTGCCGGCACGCCCCAGCCCAGCTTCCCCCGGCACGCCTCGTTTGGCCTTTCGCCGACACGCTCCCCCTGCGCTCAGCGACACGCCTGCCCCAACCCTTCGGCGGTACGCCCTCAAGCTCCTTTGACAGCACGCTCTCCCCTGTTCAACCCTTTGTCGGCACGCTCGGTCAGGCCCGTTGCCGGCACACCTAAGGCTCCTTCATCGGTACGCCTCCCATAGCCACCACACCTTCCCCTCGCCGGTACCCTTGGCCAAGCCCTTCCCCGGTATACCTCCCACGAACCTTCAGCGGCGCACTCCCTCAGCCCCCTCAGCGGTGCACCCTTCCACCTTCATCGGCAGGTTCCTTCAGCCCCCGTTTGGCCCTCCAGCGGCCCACTCCTTCAGCCCCCGTTTGGCCCTCCAGCGGCCCACTCTCTCTCCAGAAGAATATGTATAATAATAATAATAATAATAATAATAGTAATAAAATTAATAAAAACTATGATGAATAAATAAATCTGAATACATATATGAAATAAACAAAAAATGTAAAAATAATAATAAACAAAAAAGAGGAGAGAAAATATAATAGTAATAATAATAAACAAAACGGATAAATCATCCAGAATAAATACATGAGAGGAAAAGAAGCAATATATATATATATATATAATTTAAAACCCAGATAAAAAAAATGGTAAAATCCACTTTGCAGCCCCGTCTCTCTCATGACCCGATGCTGAAGGAACAACAATGTCGCCCTTCCAGGTTGGGCCTGAGTCTTGGGAATCATCCCGAAATGGCCATGGCCCGACCTCGCCTCGGGCTGATATTCTCAAGCCGGACTCGTTTCTCAGGCCGGATCCCTTCCGAGCCACTACTAAAATTGCCGCACGCTAGGCAGACATTTCAACGGGTTCACCTCGATTTTCGCCGCGTTTCTATTACAGACCTGTGTCTGAACATGAAAAGACCTGTGAGCAACCAATATGGCCGACGGCTCCCTCCCCGACATGGTCGTGAGCCGGCATTGCTCCGAGCCGATAGCCCGTTAAATCGGATTCATTCTAATGGGATTCGTTCCCGTTCTTTCATTGAAACTGCCGTAAACTCTGCATACATTTGTACGGGGTCGTTTCTATCCACGTCGTACTTTCAACATGGGCCCTTGCCCGAACGTGAAAAGGTCCGTGAGTGACCGACAAAATCGGAATAGAACGAGACGGTCCTCGCCACCCCTGGACCCCTTCCATTGGAATATCAATAAGACCTCCGTGGGCCACGCTTAGACCTCGGGTCCGTCCCAATTGTGGTCGCCGTTCGGCTCATATCCTCGGTCTACAGCCCGTTCCCTTCGAACACGTTTTCGATTTTGGAGTCTAGTCCTGGGACTCTCCCCCGTTGCCCTCCGGCACCGGAAATATTAATGATGCCCGCGCAAGCCTCGTTCGGACCACGGGAGGCGCCCCCGGTATGGTCTTGACTTGATCTCGCACCGGGCCAATAGATTTATCGGTTTCCTGCTACACTAACCGAGATTTGACCCAATGTTTTCGGTGTCTCAGAATCATAAACTTGCCGTATCCCGGCATGCATATGTCCCAGGTCCTCCCGCGACGATTACAATATTCTCAAGCCGGACTCCCGTCCGAATATTAAACGGTCTCCCGAATGACCGACACGTTTCGAACATCCGCTTCCCTAGACACAGGGCTTTTCAGCCGATTCAAGGGATATTCCCTCGTTGCCCCTTGGCACCAGAAATATTAATGACGCTCATGCAAGTCTTGTTTCGACCGCGGGGGGGCCCACCGCAGTATGGTCGCAGCTTGCTCTTGCACCGGGCCAACAGATTTACTGGTTTCTGACCGCTCTGACCGAGGTTTAGCCAAACGTTCTCCGCTCTTCCGAACAATAGATTTGCCGTACCTCGGCATACATGCGTTCCGGTTTTCCCGCGACAACCGCGATCTTCTCGAGCTGTACATTCGTCCGAACATTAAATAGTCAGTACACGACTGACATGACCGCGAAGGGTCTTCTTCTCGCCCTCGCGCGAGGATTTCAATACCTCGTAATAGACCTTCCATGCAATTGATTTCTTGGCCATGAGGCCCTGAATCCCGACGATTAATCAAGGGTGTTCCCTCGTATGGGGGATGTAAATGATGCCGTGACCTTTATGGCGCGACGGGTTTTGGTCCCGACACGAACCACACAATCGTCTGACCGAGTCAGATCGAGCGCACCGTGGGCTCTTCGGAGCCTGAATAAATTGTCACCTTGTGACTGGCACGCCCACGCACTTAATAGACGAATCAACCATTCCCGAAGAGATGATGCACACAATAGATGAACGAAAAGTGCGTCCACAACTCTGGCACGCCCGGTGGGACCGAAACTACCCTTCATCTCTTCGCCGGGATTCAGGGCCTCATAGCCTCCTAATTAACGATGTTTGCCTGCTGTGATGAATGGCAGGTGCTGTCTTCGCCAGTCCTATGGGGAGAAAAGCCAAACTCGACGCAGCTACCTTTGTGGCCTCGGGGACGCTATTTCGAAGCATATGCAGCTTCCAAGAATCATGGGGGCTGTTATAAAAAAAGGGGGGAAGAGAAGGGAGGGGAAATCAAGCCCCCCCGTTTCCCTCAAGAAGAAAGAGAAGAAAAGAAGAAAAGAAGAAAAGAAGAAAAGAAGAAGAGAAGAAGAGAAGAAGAGAAGAAAAGAAAAAAAAAGAGAAAAGAAAGAAGCAAAAAAAAAGAAGAGAAAGAATTGGCAAGAGAGGGTTGTACGGCCACGTCCGTCGAGACCCGTGCTGAATAAAGATTACCACTGTGGGGTTGATGCGGTCGAGCGAACCACTCATCCCCTCCCTGAGGGGGTGAGCGCTCTCCTGCACCTCCACCCTGGTCAATCATACAAAAAAAAGAGAAATAAAAAAAGAAATAAAAAAAAGAGAAGAAGAAAAAGCTGGCAAGCATTGTCGACCAAAAGAGCAAGAAGAAACCCGGCATCCTGCCTGACTCTAGGAGGACCCAAGTCCGTGGTGTAATGACCCGGCCCGTTCCTCCTCCCTGCTGCCTCCATCCGACACAAAACGGCCCCCGAATGGTTGTTAAAGGACCCAGCGAGCCACAATTGTAGCTTGGTGAATGGTTGCCCGCTGTGGGGAATGCTTTATAGCAATGAGGCCAAGCACGGCCACCACCCTCGAAGAGAGCATGCACATACCCCGCCATGGGGGATGAGAAGAAGATATATACCCTGCTACGGGGGAATAGGAGGCAAAAAAAAGGAAATACACCCCATTCCCAGGGGCACATGAAGAGAGTCCGCCCCGGCTAAGGGGCACACAAAGCAAAAGCTACACCCCGGCTTCGGGGCATTTAAAGAAGAATCCGCCCTGACCTGGGGACGTAAGAAGAAATAGAGCTGCACCCCGGCTTAGGGGCATTTGAAGGGGAAATACACCCCGATATGGGGGCACCTGAAGCAAAAAACATACCCCGCCATGGGGGCATAAGAAGAAAAGAATTCATTCCCCCTAGGGACACATGAAAAGAGAAACTTACCCTGGCTTAGGGGCATATGAAGAAGAAACCTACCCCGGCCTGGAGGCATAAGAAACAAGAGCACACCCCATGCTAGGGGCATATGGAGAGGAATGCACCTCGCCCTGAGGGGCGCAAAAAGCATAAGAACACACCCTGGCTTAGGGGCATTTGAAGGAGAAACATACCCCGCCAGGGGGGGCATAGAAGTCATAAAGAATAAGCCCCGGCTTAAGGACATTTGAAGAAGTCACATCCCGCCTCGGGAGCATGAGAAGCAGCAAGGATACACCCCGGCCTAGGGGTATTTGAAGAAGAAACACACCCCGCTACGGGGGCATAGAAGCCATAAAGAATATGCCCCGGCTTAGGGGTATTTGAAGAAGAAGGATGCCCCGCCTCGGGGGGACATTGCAAGCATCGATACACCCTGCTAGGGCGCACAGGAAGCAAACCACACCCCACTCCTGGGGACACATAAAGAGAGTACACCCCGTCATGGGGGCACATGAAGAGAATCCACCCCGACTCGGGGGTACATGAAGCAACAAAGAATACACCCCGCCTTAGGGGAATCTGAAGAAGAAGCATACACCCTACCAACGGGGGCACAACAGCCGTCGAGAATCCACCCCACTTTGGGGGCACAAGAAGCAGACATTCCCCAGCATGTCGGGGCAGAAGAAGAAGAATCCCCCCCCTCGGGGGCATATAAAAAAAAAAGTAAAGATACACCCGGTGCCCGGTGCACATGAAGAGAAAGGCACCTCCCTCTGGGGGCACAACAAGCAACAAAGATACACCCCTTTCTCAGGGGCACATGAAGAGAAATACACCCCTGCTCCAGGGGCATATGAGACAAAACTATACCCCGATTTAGGGGCATTTGAAGCAAAGACTTCACCCCGCCTCAAGGGGGGGCCTAAGAAGCGAAAGATATACCCCACCCCGGGGGCACAAGAAGAAAACACACCCCACCTTGGGGGGCGTAAGAAGCCAAGAGATATACCCCGCCACGGGGCAACGAAGGCAAAATGCATTCCCCCCGGGGGCACATAAAGCAACATACCCCTCGCCTCGGCAGCATATGAGGCCAAGAAGCTACATCCCGGCTCGAGAGCATAAGAAACAAAAGATATACCCCACGTCCGGGGCATATGAAGCCAAGAAACGCACCCCCGTCTCGAGGGTATTTGAAGAAGAAGCATACCTTACCTCGAGGGCCTAGAAGCTATGAAGAACACGCCCCGACTCAGGGGCATATGAAGAGAAGTCCACCCCGGCCTAGGGGTATTTGAAGAAGAAGCATACCCCGCCAGGGGACATAGAAGCCATAAAGAATACGCTCCGGTTTAGGGGTACTTGAAGAAGCTACATCTCGCCTTGGGAGCATGAGAAGAAAAGAGAATCTACCCCGGCTTAGGGACCTTTGAAGGAGCATACCCCAGGCTCGGAGTCCATGAAGCAACATGCACCCCCCCGGGGGGGGACATCTGAAGCAGAACAAACAACATCCCCCGGCTTAGGGAAGCATATGAAGAGAGGAATACTCCCCGATATGGGGGCACGTAAACAAAGAAGAAGAATTCACCCCACCTCGGGTGCATAAAAAGCAAGAACCACACCCCGCATCGAAAGCGGCAATACACTCCACTCTGGGGGCACTAGAAGCGGAATACACCCCGTGCCGGGGGCATATAAAAAAAAGGGGATACCTCGCTCTAGGGCATCAGAAGCAGCAATACGCCCTACCTTGGGAGCATCAAAAGCAGCAATACACCCCACCTTGGGAGCATAAGAAGCAAACATTCCCCCCGGTGTGTCTGGGAAGAAGAAAAGAATTCACCCCGGCCTAGGGGTATTTGAAGAAGAAGCATACCCCGCCAGGGGACATAGAAGCCATAAAGAATACGTCCCGGCCTAGGGGTATTTGAAGAAGAAGCATACCTCACCTCGAGGGCCTAGAAGCTATAAAAGAGCATGCCCCGACTCAGGGGCATATGAAGAGAAGTCAACCCCGGCCTAGAGGTGTTTGAAGAAGAAACATACCCCGCCAGGGGGCATGGAAGCCATAAAGAACACGCCCCGGCTTAGGGGTATTTGAAAAAGATACATCCCGCCTCGGGAGCATAAGAAAGAGAAGAATACATCCCGTCTTAGGGATATTTGAACAAGAAATATATCCTGCCAGGGGGCATAGAAGCCATAAAGAATATGCGCCAGCTCAGGGGCACTTGAAGAAGAGACATACCCCGCCTGGGGGACGCAGAAGCAAAGAGACAGAGTACACCTCCACCCGGGGGCACCGAAGCAAAGAGGCATACATCCCGACCTGGGAGCACATGAAGAAAGAATATACCCCGACCTAGGGGCGTCAGAAGAAGAAACATACGCCCCGATCCAGGGACATGAGAAGCAAGAGAATATGCCCTGCGAAAAGGGTATGAGAAACATGAAGAATGTACCCCAGGCTATGGGCACAAAAAGAGACACACTCTGCCCTTGGCGCATAAGAAGCAGAAGCACCTACCCCAGCCTGGGGGCACAAAATACACTCCGCCCTTGGTGCATAAGAAGCAGAAGCATCTACCCCGACCCGGGGCACAGAAATAAAGAGACATACATCCTGAGCTGGGAGCATAAGAAGAAAGATATACTCCGCCCAAGCGGCATTTGAAGAAACAACATACCCTGCTTCGGGGGCACAAAAGCCGTAAAGAGATACACCCCCGCCTCAGGGGGGCGTAAGAAGCAAAAGATACACCCTGGCCTCAGGGGGGCATAAGAAGCAAAAGATACACCCCCGTCCCGGGGGCATTTGAAGAGAGCTACGCCCCGTACCAGGGGCACATGAAGAAGAAACATACCCCGCCTGGGGGCATAGAAGCCGTGAAGAATACACCCCATTCCCAGGGGCACATGAAGAGAAATACACCCCCGCTCCAGGGGCATATGAGACAAAACTATACCCCGATTTAGGGGCATAAGAAGCAGCAAGAATGCACCCCGGCTCAGGGGGTATTTGAAGAAGAAATATGCCCCGACTGAGGGGTACATGAAGAGAAATACACCCCCGCCCTAGGGGCATATGAGACAAAACTATACCCCGATTCGGGGGCATTTGAAGCAGGACAAACAACATCCCCCGGCTTAGGGGCGCATGAAGAAAGGAATGCACCCCGCTTAGGGGCACATAAGCATAAGAAGAAGATACTGCCCCGGCCTGGGGTCATGAGAAGAAATAGAGTTGTACCCCGGCTTAGGAGCATACGAAGAGGAGTGTATGCCACCCCGTGGCATAAGAAGCGGAAGAATCAACCCCTACTTAGGCGTAACTGAAGAGAATCCACCCTGCTCTGGGGGCACAAAAAGGAGATACGCCCCACCCTTGTGGGGCATAAGAAGCAAAACACACCCCGCCTTGGGGGGCATATGAAGCCAAGAATCACACCCTATCTTGGCGGTACTTGAAGAGGAAGCATACCTCGCCTCGAGGGCCTAGAAGCTATAAAGAACACGCCCCGACTCAGGGGCATATGAAGAGAAGTCCACCCCAGCTTAGGGGTATTTGAAGAAGAGACAAACCCCGCCAGTGGGGGCATAGAAGTCATGAAGAACGCGCTCCGACTTAGGGGCATTTGAAAAATCTGCATCCCACCTTGGAAGCATAAGATGAAAAGAGTCCGCCCCGGCTTAGGGGCATCTGAAGAAGGAATACATCCCGGTCTCGGGGTCCATGAAGCAACATATACCCCCCCCCCCCCCCCCCGGGGGGGGGGAGGCATCTGAAGCAGAACAAACAACATTCTCCGGCTTGGGGGGAGCATATGAAGAAAGGAATACACCCCGATATGGGAGCACATAAGTAAAGAAGAAGAGTTCACCCTGCCTCGGGGGCATAAGAAGCAAGAATTACACCCCGCCCTGGGGGCATATAAAGCAACATACACCCCGCCTGGGGGCATAGAAGCCATAGAGGAGACTCCCTGGCCCGGGGGCGTCAGAAGAAGAAGCACGCCCCACCTGGGGGCATAGAAGCCTTGAAAAATACGCCCCGCCTGGGGGCACAGAGGCAAAGAGGCAAAACACACCCCTCAAGGGGATGCATACCAAATAATGCTACACCCCAACCTGGGGGCACGTTAAGAGAAATACACTCCAGCGTGGAAGCATTAATGAGAAAAGAAGAGCAGAATAAAGAAAAAGACACGCATGAGGCAGACATGGCCTTCGAGCCCGTCTCATCACACAAAAGAAGAGAAGAAAAGAAAGAATACACATGAGGCAGATGTGGTCTTCGAGCCCGCCTCATCACACAAAAGAAGAGAAGAAAAGGAAGAAAAGACACATGAGGCAGACATGGTCCTCGAGCCTGCCTCATCACGTAAAAGAAGAGAAGAAAAGGAAGAAGAGACACATGAGGCAGGCATGGTTCCTGAACCCGCCTCTTCACACAAAAGAAGAAGAGCAGAACCAAAAGAAGATACATGAGGCAGACGTGGTCCTCGAGCCCGCCTCATCACGCAAAAGAAGAGAAGAAAAAGAGGAAGAGACACATAAGGCAGACGTGGTCCTTGAACCCGCCTCTCCACAAAAGAAGAAAAGAAAGAACAGTCACGAGGCAAACATGGTCTTTGCGCCTGCCTCTCCACAAAAGAAGAAGAGAAGAAGAGAGAGAACAGTCATAAGGCAGACGTGGTCCTTGAACCCGCCTCTCCACAAAAGAAGAAAAGAAAGAATAATCACGAGGCAAACATGGTCTTCGCACCTGCCTCTCCACAAAAGAAGAAGAGAAGAAGAGAGAGAACAGTCACAAGGCGAACATGGTCCTTGCACCTGCCTCTCCATAAAAGAAGAAGAGAAGAAAAGAAAAAATAATCATGGGGCGAACATGGTCCTTGCACCTGCCTCTCCGTAAAAAAAGAAGAGAAGAAGAGAAAGAGCAGTCACGGGGCGAACATGGTCTCTGCACCTGCCTCTCTACAAAAGAAGAAGAGGAGAGAAAAAAGAGACATGAGGCGAACATGATCCTTGCACCTGCCTCTCTATAAAAGAAGAAGAGAAGAAGAGAAAGAACAGTCACGAGGCGAACATGGTCTTTGCACCTGTCTCTCCATGAAAGAAGAAGAGAAGAAGAGAAAGAACAGTCACGGGGCGAACACGGTCCTTGAACCCGCCTCTTCACACAAAAGAAGAGAAGAAGAGAAAGAAATGACCATGAGGCAAGCATGGTCTTTGCACCTGTCTCCCCACACAAAAGAAGAAGAAAAAAAAGAGACATGAGACAGACGTGGTTTTCGAACCCGCCGCTTCATAAACCCTTCTCCTCGGCTCACGTATCCTACTACCCGACGCCCTTTGACTCAATCATTCCGGCCAAGGCCCACGGTCATGATTAATCCACCCGTCCCACCGCGCTCTCTGCTATCTTTTCGGCTTTACAGCCTACTCCTAACATCTCTCGGCTTGTCAACCTGCTCCCAATATCCCTTAGCTTTTTAGCCTACTTCCCAATATCTTTGGCTCTCGCAGCCTGCTTCCCAGAATTCGGCCCTTGCGGCCTACTTCCCAGAATTTGGCCTTCACGGCCCGCTTCCCAATTTTGGCTTTTGCAGCCCGCTTCCGAATATCTTTGGCTCTCGTAGCCTGCTTCCCAGAATTCGGCCCTTACGGCCCGCTTCCCGTAACTTCAGCCTTTACGGCCCGCTTCCCCAACGTCCTTTCAGCCGTTCGTGGACTGCTTCCCTAATACCTTTACTACCACTACACTTATACGTAACAGTAATATTTTCTTATGCAAAAAAATAAACAAACAAACAAACAAACAAACAAAAAAAAAAAAAAAAACAAAACAAAACAAAAGAAAACAACAAAACGAACATAAAAAAAAGAAAGAGAAAAGAAAGAAGAGAGTGCATGATTGCCCTGCTTACATGGTTGCTTAATATAGAATAATACACCTCCTTGGAATTTTCTAGGACCGTGCTTCCTTGCTAAATAATATCGCCCCGATTCCGGATGCACGGGCGTCACGGCGCACGCTCAAAGGGAACCCAATTATGGTAGGTGCACACGTCAAGGGGAAGAGTCATGGCTGAATCGCTAAGCCCAGCTCACAAAATAAACTTGAGGCAACGCCCCCACACTTAGCACTTAATGTGTTTAATAGCCTTCGACTATAGGGATTGCCCGAATTTCTTCTTAGCACTCTACGGAGACTTGAATTCCTGCACTCGCGTGAAAGGTAATCGTGAGGAAAAAGCTGCCTACCCCCACTGTAAAAAAAAAGAGAGAGGAAAAAAAAGAAGAAAAAAAAGAAGAGAGAGAGAAACGCGGATCCGAGTAGCCGGGAATCCCCACTGAAACAAATGAGGAGACTCGCGCGAAATGGTGAAGCGAATCACAATAAGGACAAATCCTAGTAGCCGGGAATCCCCATTGAGACACATGAGGAGACTCACGTCGAACGGTGAAATCCGCTACCAAAATAAACAGATGGGGGCTGTGTGAAGCTACCGAAAGTCGAAAGCCTGGAACTAATATGTAGGCGCTAGAGTGATCCCCGAGTGTCACCAGGAAAACCTGCATATCCCTATGGTTAGGGCCCTTTGTTCACACATTTGCACTGCCACGCCACATAGAATTACCTCAGGTGAAATGCGTGAATTTAGGCTATGCATGCAAGACATGCGATATCCTCTTGACGGGTGCACCACCCCTCAATTGTGCCTCGCGGCCCGCACCGCATCTACGAATTACGGGCGATGTCCCTATCCTATCCCCTATAGAGGGAGCTGCCTTACTCATATCTATGATATGCCTGCTAATGAATGCTTGCATGCTTGAATAAAAAAATTATATATAGTAAATATATATATATATAATAAATAATAAATAATAAAAATGTGCGTATGCAATAAACTCAATTCTGGCCATCGAAGCCTACGTTCCCAGCTACGGCTCGTAGAGCCCAATCTTGGCCCCCATGGCCTACATCCTGCCCTCACGGCTCGTTAATCTCCCAATTCTGGCTCTTGTAGCCTGCTTCCCAACTTCGGCTCTAGCAGCCGGCTTACCTTTGGCCTTCGCAGCCTGCTCCCCAATTCCGGCTCTTGTAGCCTGCTTCCCAACTTCGGCTCTAGCAGCCTGCTTGCCTTTGGCCTTCGCAGCCTGCTCCCAATATCTCTGGCTCTTACAGCCTGCTTCCCAATTCTGGCCCTCGTGGCTTGCTTCCTAATATCTCTGGCTCTTGCAGCATGCTTACCTTTGGCCTTCGCGGCCTGCTCCCCAATTCTGGCTCCCATAGCCTGCTTCCCCGATTCGGCTCTTGCGGCCCGCTTCCCAACATCCCTGGCCCTTTACGGCCTGCTTCCCAGAATCTGGCCTGCACGGCCCGCTTCCGTAACGCCAACTTTGGCCCTCGCGGCCCACTCTCCCGAGTCCGGGTTTCATAACTGATATCCCCGGCGCATTTTTGAATCAACAAACTCTTCGCTCCGTCCCTTCGGACGACGAACATCTCAGTTGCTTCTGGCCTTGGCTGTTTCGGCCTCACTTACTGGCTCCCGTGCCAACAACTTTCAATTATCGGTCGCTGTGCCTACAACTCTTATATCATTGGCATCCATGCCAACAGCCACCTGGAGTTCTTCAAAAAAAAAGGAAAGAGAAAAAAAAGAAGGGAAGAAGAGAAGAAACAAAAAAAAACAACAACAAAAAGAACAAAAGAGAAGAGATGACAAAAGAGAAGAAAAGAAAAAAAAGAAAAGAAGAGAAAAAAGAGAAGAAAAGAAAAAAAGAGAAGAAGAGAAAAGAGAGAAGAAAAGAAAGAGAAGAGACAAAGAGACCAACATACCACTTCAGTCCCCGGCACCCCGTCGGCACTGATGAAGAGACCAACATACCACTTCAGTCCCCGGCACCCCGTCGGCACTGATGAAGAGACCAATATACAACTTCAGTCCCCGGCACCCCGTCGGCACTGATGAAGAGACCAATATACAACTTCAGTCCCCGGCACCCCGTCGGCACTGATGAAGAGACCAACATACCACTTCAGTCCCTGGCACCCCGTCGGCACTGATGAAGAGACCAATATACAACTTCAGTCCCCGGCACCCCGTCGGCACTGATGAAGAGACCAATATACCACTTCAGTCCCCGGCACCCCGTCGGCACTGATGAAGAGACCAATATACAACTTCAGTCCCCGGCACCCCGTTGGCACTGATGAAGAGACCAACATACCACTTCAGTCCCCGGCACCCCGTCGGCACTGATGAAGAGACCAATATACAACTTCAGTCCCCGGCACCCCGTCGGCACTGATGAAGAGACCAATATACAGCTTCAGTTCCCGGCACCCTGTCGACGCTGACGAAGAGACAAAGAGACCAACAAACCAGGTCAGCTCCCAGCACCCTGTCGGCGCTGACAAAGAGACCAAAACATCATGTCAACTTCCGGCACCCTGTCGGCGCTGACAAAGAGACAAAGAGACCAACAGAGCATGTCAGCTCCCGACGCCCCGTCGACGCTGACGAAGAGACAAAGAGACCAACAGAGCAAGTCAGCTCCCGGCACCCTGTCGACGCTGACGAAGAGACAAAGAGACCAACAGAGCATGTCAGCTCCCGACGCCCCGTCGACGCTGACGAAGAGACAAAGAGACAAACAAACTAGGTCAGCTCCCGACACCCTGTCAGCACTGACGAAGAAAAGAGGAGACAAACAAGTCATGTCGGCTCCCGACACCCCGGCGGCACCGATGATGAGAAAAAGAGGCCAGCACACCTGCGGGCACCGCCCGGCTCATCCTTCGCCTGCGCTACCCGTGGGTGGGGGGCATTTGTGGACACCAAAAATTACACACCCAGATATCCTGCTCGGCCCAGCATCAACAACGGCACCGAGTGAGGAAGCCCCGGAGGGGCTGGTCATCCGGACTCCCCAAATATGCACACTGCCGTGAAGCCGTCTCCGGAGTCACGACAGTGAAGAGAAATCAACCACCAAGAGCCCCCACAATCCATGGGCCTCGAAGAAAATTAAATGGGCCACAACTCATGCTCACAATGGGCTCAGAACTGCCCCTTTTGGGCCTTCAACGGCACGCCCTTTGGCCCTTCAGCGGTACGCCCCTGGGCCCTTCAGCGGTACGCCCCTGGGCCCTTCAGCGGCACACCCCGTGTGCCTTCAGCGGCACATCCCATGTGCCTTCAACGTCACTCTATTTTAAGCCTTCAACGGCACACTATTTCGGGCCTTCAACGGCACACTATTTCGGGCCTTCAACGGCACACTATTTTAAGCCTTCAACGGCACACTATTTTAAGCCTTCAACGACACGCTATTTCAATCCTTCAACAGCACACCATTTCAAGCTTCAGCGGCACACTTCTTGAGCCCGCCAGCGGCACAGCGTGAAGGCATTTCAACGGAACGACGTGGCGCCCATGCCCTACGTATCCTTGGCGCGCAGTGAGCTGTCCGAGGTGTCAACCAGAGGTTGGGCCACGCAGGCTACTCCCCTGACATCCAGGACGGGGGAAGTCGATCCCCATCATGACCAGCTGCTTCCCGCCTCCGACTGCCGTGCTCGAGGGCTCCCGCTGCTGGGAGTATAAAACCACTCCCATTCCTGCGAAGAAGAAAAAAAGAAGAGGCCCATACACAGAGGAAGAGGCACACAGGGAGAAGGAACGAAGAGACACAAAGCCACCTACGAGAAGAAGGAGAAGAGAGAAGAGAAGGGAGAGGGCTCCGGCATGGAGTCTTCCGACAACCACTAGGCAGAGAGAAGAGAGTAAGAGAGGGAGAGGGCTTGATGTAGCAGGGGAAGGTGGGGGAAAGAGCAGTGGACGGTCGTCCCTGTCTCGATCCCCAACACCTCCTCTTCTTTTGTTCTTTGTTTTCTCCTTCTCCGTTCTTTTGTTCTTTGGTTTTCTTTCTTGCCCGTAGCTTTAGCTCGGGCGTGTTTTGTAATGCATGCGGACGGCTACGACCCTTTGCTCCCCCATGAATGAAGATCGCCCCCCTCAGTGGGTTGTCTCTTTGTCTCGTTGGTTGTGAGCCACAGTGCGTTTGATCGTCTTTCCTTTCACTTTCCGGTGTTTGTGTTCATCCCTCATGCTGACGGTTTCCTCCGGATGTGCCATGAGCTTGAATGGTTTGAGGTCGCGAACCTCCTCATGTAAAGCCCAGTGCCTTCATCTGTGCCTGCCCCCCCCTTCTCCAGTACACCCTGTCAAGTCTTAGAGGTCTTCGACTCGTTGTTTTCCCTGTGTTTTCGGAGGTTTTATTAAGGTGTTGCCGCCCTCGGGCGCCCACCTCCAGTTGTCGAGTTCCGCCACTCCATGTGGGCGCGTTCCCTTTATCTCCCTTACGCTCGGGTCAAGGGGAGATGCTGCCGAATTTTCGTTAGAAAATAACAGGACGTTAAAAGGTAAAAGGATGCAACAAACAAATGAGATAGCAAACATATACCAAAAGACAATAAAAGCAACAAATAAATAGAGCAACAACAGACTGCAAGAAGAAGGAGAAAAGATTTGTATAAAACCACACAAAAATCAAAGAGAAGAAGAAAAGAAAAGCTTTAAAAACAAGTAACAGAGGAGTGGACCTTCATCGGCACGTCCGTTCCAGCCTTCGCCGGTACACCCTATCAGCCCTCCAGCGGCACACCCTATCAACCCTTCAACGACACACCTTCTCAGCCCTTCAGCGGCACACTCTTCTCACTCTCCGAAGTGGAACCCAATGTACAGACTTTAAGGGACAATGTATAGACTTTGAGCTGCAATGTATAGACTTCGAGCTGCAGCCAATGAACAATGTATAGACTTTGAGTTGGCCAATGTACAGACTTTGGGCTGGCCAATGTACAGACTTTGAACTGCAGCCAAGGGGCAATGTATAGACTTTAAGGAACAATGTATAGACTTTGAGTTGGCCAATGTACAGACTTGGAGCTGGCCAATGTACAAACTTTGGGCTGGCCAATGTATGGACTTTGAGCTCCAATGTATAGACTTTGAACTGCAATGTATAGACTTTGAGCTGGACAATGTACATACTTTGGGCCGGCCAATGTATAGACTTTAATGGACAATGTATAGACTTTGAGCCGGCCAATGTATAGACTTTAATGGCCAATGTACAGACTTTGAGCCGGCCAATGTATAGACTCCAATAGACAATGTACAGACTTTGAGCTCCAATGTATAGACTTTGAGCTCCAATGTATAGACTTTGAACTGCAATGTATAGACTCACTTTGAGCTCCAATGTATATACTTTGAACTGCAACGTATAGACTTTGAGCGGGCCAACGTACAGACTTTGGGCTGGCCAATGCATGGACTTTGAGCTGCAATGTACAGACTTTGAACTGCGATGTATAGACTTTGAGCTGGCCAACGTACAGACTTTGGGCTGGCCAATGTACAGACTTTGGGATGGCCAATGTGTAGACTTTGAGCTGATGAACCCAGCCAATGTACCGACTTTGAGCTGGCCAATGTACAGACTTTAAGCTGGCCAACACATAGACTTCGAGCTGATGAATGTAGCCAATGCATAGACTTTGAGCTGATGAATGCAGCCGATGTACATACTTTGAGCTGAAGAACGTATAGACTTTGTGTGCTGGTTGAATAGACAACGTATAGACTTTGGGCTGATGAATGTACGGACTTTATGTCGCAACGACCGGCCAATGTGCAGACACACGCCCTTCTGTTAGCGCAGCAAGAGTGATATAGAGGGGGGGGATGAATAGATCACTCCCAATTTGTAGAAACTTAAGCGGAATATATTTTCTACTGCTAACGCACCTCCTTAAACCGTACACAAAGGGATGTAAATGAGAATGAAGAGCGAATCACATGGAAGCAAAGAGCCTAGCAGATGAAGAGCGTAGAGAACAATAGCAAACCACAGAGGAGGCACTCGGTTTTTTAAGTGGTTCGATTGCAGTCCGCAATCTACATCCACCCCTCACTCCAACTAGAGTGAGGATTCCACTAGACGATGCTAGATCAATGCAGACTCAGTCTGCGAACAACGTGCTGCCACACAGCTTGAACACCAAGGGAAACAAATCCCTCAATCAAGTTCTGCCACCCACAGAACCTGAAACCTATTCTAGCTCCCAGCTAGAACACAACCGGAGAATCCTCTCCCTTCCTCCACACACCGGAGGGAAACTGTTAATGACAGCCAGTCACTAACACCACCAGAGATCACCGATCTCTCTTCCTCTGCAACACAGAGGGAAACTGGAGTAATACTCCCTTCCTCCACACATCGGAGGGACAACAATTCAGATCAGAATAGAAGGACGAAAAATAAACGAAAGCAAAGTGGAAAATGAAAAACAATGAGAAGGAATCGGTTCTGAAACCCAATACAAATGTAGCTTCAAATGAAGCAATTCATCAATCAGCACACACACTCTCTCTCTCTCGACCAAACTCCTCTCAGATATTGAACTCTCTGCTCTTTTCCTTTCTCTTTCTTTCTCTCTGCACTTTTCTTTCCTTTTCTGGATCGAAGGACGTATATGCTCTCCAGGCTTCTTCTTCGATCAACCTTCATCTTAAGACGAAGGCTCCATTTTATACCTGGAGTAGCAGCAGGGCGCGTGTGGCTTTGTGGACGTCAAAAAATGTCGATGATGATCATACGGCATGCACGTCTCGACACTCGAGAGCGAGCCGAAGATGGAAATGCCGAATAAACCTCATGCCTCGCCCGATCAGGATGAGGACTCGCTTGGTGGTCCGCTAGCCGATGAGGGAGCCCCCCAGGCGGAAGATACGGCCACAACTCTATAGCCGGCCATGCCGAGATCCGAATCGAAGAAGAGTCGGGAACTCCGACACAGCCCGACGTGCACCGAAAGTCACGTAGAGTCTGGGACCGGGCCCCAAAGGCTGCGAATGGAACATTGTAGAGGTCATACATAGCAACCGGAACCTTCCGGGAATGTCGACATTCACGTAAAATGGCCGCGACTTCGAGAAGAATCCGTTTAGTGCTTAAAACGGCACGCGGGGGCTTTAAAACGGCACGCCTTAAAACGGCGCCCCCCCCTCTTAAAACGGCGCGCCCCTCTTCTTTTGTTTGGCTACACGGCATGCCCCTTCTTTTGTTTAGCTACACGGCGCGCTAGAAGGGCCTTCATCTTTGCTTAAAACGGAGCCCCTTTGAATATGGCGCCATTTTAACCCCTAAACCTATTCTCTGAAGCGCTTCTCAGGCGTGCAGTGAAGCCATCCCGTCATCAATGCGGTCCCCTGTTTCCTGGGAACTGCACGACGATGAACAAGCCTGAAGTGGTTAAAACTCCCACTTCGATCCGACGGGCAATCGAGCATATGCCGTGAATGGAAATTCTCGAGCCCTGCACTGTCGAACGCTTGCTCCGTCAGCCGGCCGCCCATTCCCCTGCAAATGATGAAAGCAACGTGGCTTGCGGTGTACATGCCAGCGAAGGAGGAGGCCATGCCTCTGCCCCTCTCCCGGTCACACTGTAGCCGCGGCGGAGGTGACATCCACGACAGCGGCATTCGACACGGTGACCCCAGCAACGTCATCAACGGCAACTGCGAACAGAACAAAAAGCCATAGAAATGGGAAGCTTGCTTCCCTACTCTCCCTATAAGTACAAGCCCCAGGCAAGAAGCAAAAAGAGGAGGGACGCTCTACTGGCGGTGAGGCCCTGCTCCGAAGTGTGAAGAGAGATAAGAGGGTGAAAGAAAGAAGGAGAGGTGAGGGGAAGAGAGCTCGGTTCCCCCTTTTGTCTTTGCATTTCCTTCTGCCCCTTTGATTTCCTTTTGGTGATCTTCATACGTAGACCTTTGTCTTCGTATTCCCTTTCAATGTAATCGGAGTTCGGTCTGTTGTGGAATGAAAGGAAAACTCCCCTTTGGGAGATTTTGATGCCCCAATCCCCTTGAATACTCAGCCCGTAGTGGCTCTATTTTTCTCCCTTCCGCCGTGTTCTTGTGTCGACTTCGGCTCTCACGCGGTCTTCAGCCACGCGATCACGGCAACCCTCGGGTCGTCGGAGTTCCTTTGTAGGCTGGCCCTCAGGACCTCCGGCCCCGAACGGGGGGAGTCGATACGATCGCAACAACCCATGGGTCACCGGTTTCCCTTGTAGGCTAGCCCTCGGTATCTCCGGCCCCAAATGGGGTAACTTTACTGGTGTCGTTGCTTATGCACACACCGGGATGTTTCGGGGCCGTCGGAGTTCTCTCCGCATGGCGCGCCCCATCTTTTCCCCCAGACCCTTCCGATCTAGGGGAGGTGCTGCCCGATTTTCGTCAGGGCCAAGAACAAGTGAACAAATAGAACACTCAAGAACGAACTGAGTTTTTAATCCAATACACAGTAAGCTCTGTGAATCAAACCCCCCGAATAAAACACTTAAACCTCCTACTCACTCACCTTAACAAACCATCAACGATGCTTAAACCTTCATCCTATTGATCTAGGGTGTCAATTGAACAATTAATCTAACTATTGATCCTTCCGTAGGCCATAGAATCAAGAACAGAAAGCAAAACAAGTCCACAGAACGAATAAGAAAACACAAGAGACGATGTCCCGGCGTGGCCTAATCCGGCGTGGTCACCCCTCACCGCGCCGATTTAACACCGCCCTCGTAACCTCCCATCTCCCTTGAACGCTAAAACGGCGCGCCCCCCGTGGGAGCCTCTTTATCCGGCGCGCCCTTCTGCCTTGCTTAACCATTAAAACGGTGCCCCTTGGCCTCCCTTAAACCGGCGCGCCCTTCAGCCCCTTGTAGTATCCTTAAAACGTCGCCCCTTAACCGGCTCGCCCCCCTTCAATATCACCTAATCCGGCGTGCTTGAAAGAAAAGAAAATGCTTAATCAACAAAAAAAAGGAATTGAAGTTAATGAACAAAACTTTAAGTTTTCCCTCCACTATAATCCAAATTTTGTTCCGGGGGCGCTGCCCCCGGAAACCCCCGCAAGGGGCGCTGCCCCCTTGACCCCCGCGACCTGACCGCGCAAGTCGATCCGCGTGCGAGGGCGCACGTTGTCGAGTTTTGGCTTTACACTTAACAACCCGCTCCCCCGGATTGTGTAATGATGCCCCGTGGTGTTGGACGTGGACCTCGGGATCCCCGACATGGTCATGATCCGTGCACCTCTTGGGCCGATAGTCCATCAGCTTGGCCCACTTCTTCCGGGATCCGATCCCGCACCCACATGAAACGTGCCGTGCCTACGGTAGATATCCGAATGTCTTTGTTGTTACCTTCGATGCTTCGAATATAGACTCTCGACCGAACATTGGATGGTCCGTTAGTGACTGATATATATATGTATACCAGGATCTAATCCCGCACTTGCATTAAATTTGCCGCACTCGCAGCAAATATTTTTATGGTTTTGAACGTCGTTTTGCATACCGATGCGGAGGGTTTAAATCTTGTCAACCTAACTCGCATGCTTTAATGAAGAACGATCTTTAGGTCATTTGGCCCCTTTTCTTGGCGATTAATCAGAGGTCTTCCCCTCTCCGAGGGGATGTAATTAACATCGCGGCCTTTATGGCGCGGCGGGTCTCCAGTCCCGACCCGATACCCACAATCGTCTGATTAGTCAGATGGAGCGCACCCCGGGCTTCGGACCACTCCAGTCTTGAAGCCCGAACACATTGTCACCTAGGTGACTGGCACGCCCTCGCACTAGATAAACCGATAAACTGATAAAAAGAACACCCCGATATCTCTACACCTTGAATTTTAGTGCGTCCCACAAGCTTCCACAGTTCCCGCCCTAAGAGTTCGGACTACGTGGCAGCATCCAGCAGGCTGTCAGACCACGTGTCCTCATCTGGGCATTTTCCTTATCCTCGGATCACGTGCCCAGCACCAGTACGCTCAGCAACTAGAGGGGGATGGCGTCAACTCACTTGCTCCAAAGAGTTGACGCAGTCATCAGAAATCTTCAAACTTCTTAACCGCTGTGTCGACTCCATCAGCCTATTGCGTTGACGCAACGGTATCGGCAGTCCAGTGTTCAAGTCTTCAACAGATAGGCGACCTGCGTCGACGTTATCAGCATATTGCGTTGACGTATTGAAGGCATCCAGACATAAGTCGTCCCTTTCTTGGACTGCTGCGTCGACGCTGCCAGTTGGTGGCGTTGACGCACGAACGTGTACATTTCTATACTGGCATCTCTTAAGCCGCTGCGTCGACGCTGCTTGTTGATGGCGTTGACGCAGTGGAAGATTTCGTGAAGGCTTCATTGCTTGTAAGAGTCTCTGTTTCTTTAACTGCTGCGTCGACGCTGCTTGCTTGTGGTGTTGACGCAATAGAAGACGACGTGAAAGCTTCGTCTACTGATGCGTGGACGCTTTAAGCTTCAGGCGTCGACCCTGCTCCCTTCAGCAACAAGAAAGAAGTGTATAGGCTTAGTGTTAACGTTGAGCTTAATGTACAGACTCAATCAAATGAGGAGTTTCCAGTGTATGGACTTGCAATTCAAACAACAATGAATAGACTTTAGAGAAATGAAGTCTGGTGTATAGACAAAACCAATGTATATAGTTGAAGATCTAACAATCGAGTGTATAGAGTTAGTTATGTGAGCATGCATTATATAGACTTCACACAAGAAGACAAACAAGCTGTACAGACTTGGAGAGTTGAACCCAGTGTACAGACTTGCCTATGCGAAGCCACTGTACAGACATTGAAAATGTGAAGCCAAAGTGTAGACTTCACGCTGTACAGACTTGAGGCTTTGATGAACGAAGGTTCAGTGTAGAGTTGGAATGTTAGGCCCAATGTATAGACTTTATGCGTGAAGCAGCACAATGAATAAGTGTGTACATTGAGACCCAGTGTATAGACATGACCTAACAGTCCAGTGTATAGACTTGAATCGCTGAAAGCTACAGTGAGAGAGTGTATACACTTGACCAGATCAAGGGCAATTCGAGTGTACAGACCTCATGCCATGAGATGCTGAGAGAGACAGTCCAATGTACAGACTTATGAAGACTGATGCATGAACAGTAATGCATAGACTTAGGAGCATGAAGGCCAATGTGTAGACATCAACTATCAAGATGCTAAGGAAGATGGATAATGTACAGACTTCCTGTACCAGTCTGATGTACAGACTTCATGAAGCTAGACCAGCGGCTGTACAGACTTTGAAGGAGGACAAATGTATGGACTTGGTGACGTGAAAGCGATGTACACACTTATAGCGTTGACGCTAATGTCTTGAGAATGCTCACAGCGTTGACGCTGCATGAGACGTAGGCTGTACAGACTTAGCATGTGAAGACTAATGTGCATACTTGCTGAGTTGACGCTGCAGCCCAATGAGTTGACGCTGCAACGTATATTCTTGATGATCAACTGATGATGTATAGACTTCATCAAATGAAGAACCTGAACTGAAGTGTCTACGCATCAGCACACTGAGTTGACGCACTGGTGTGAGGACTGTGCAGACAGAGTGTAGGCAGAATTAAGGTAAAGCATGATATCTGACAGCCATTGAACTGTACTCACTCACATGATGAAACAGCATTAATCTAGAGATAGAAGATTGATTTATAGTGTGGGACATCATCAAAACCATAGGGATGCAACAATCTCCCCCTTTTTGATGATGATAACACTATGAATCAAGCAATATCAAGTTTCAACAAAAAGTTAATACCAGCTGCAACAAGCAGAATAAATTCAAGACATGCTCATGCAAATGAGTTAAACATTCCCTACAGCATTCCCTACAGCACACTCTCATCTCCCCCACAACTCATAACCATTTCTTCCACGAAGCAACATGACTCCCCTCAAAGCTCAAGACAAAAACAATACTCACTGATATTGCAAACTTCTCACTGAAATTGCAGACATTGCAAGCTTCTCTCCCCCTTTGACATCAGCAAAAAGAACTACAGAATGTGTGACATTGCTGGAAACATGAGGACTAAGGGCAATTACTTCTTAGTGCAGAAAGTCACGAGTAGGTCTTAAGAGAATAAGTGAGTTTCTAATCTCAAGAGAGGATTCTTTAGACTGCAGTACACAATAGAGAAGTAGAATGATAGACAAGTTTATCAGCATACATAGTGGATGATTGAGAGCAGGAGTTCACAAGTATGACCAGATATAGCTGATCATTCAACTATTCCACAAGACAGCAAGAGATTAAATCAGAGAGGTGTTCTCAAGGTATTGAAGACAGACAATCCATTAGTTGCATAACAACAAGGAATTTTTGTTGGAGATGATTTTCAAGAAGATCAATGAGTAAGTTGGTAGTTCACTTCCTTTGACATTAGGGAGACACCTTGATTAGAGGCCTGAATCCCCAGTTACTCAGAGTGAGTACCTCGTTACTTCCTTCCCTTTTTTTTTTTATTAAGGAACAGAGTTAGTAACTATGGCTTTTGACATGAGAAAACACCTTGATTAGAGGCCAGAGTCCCCAGCTACTCACCAGCAAGCCACCATTGCTCTGTCATGACTTTTCATTCATTTTAAGCATTTGACACCTCATGACTTGGGAGAACTATTCGTTTCATTGATGAAGCTCCAGTTTCTCAGTGATCAAAATAGAACATGTTTGTTCAGTTAAGCCCTTGAGTTAAAAAGATAGAATGATTGAAGACAATACCAAAAAGAACTTTTCTTGAATTGAGTCTTGAAGTCTAGATTTCAAGTTGATTGGGTCAGATATCAAGACATACAAGTTTTTGGCCTGAACCATAATCAATGATAATGTAGGAAGATATACTTTATGCAATTAGTCCAGATCTCTGAAAGAGTACCAAAGGAAAGATTCTAACTTGGAGATTAGAGTCACTGACTTATAGACTTAAGAGATAAATGACACTCTACTTCCTGAGAGAACCACACTAAATCAGTCATGCAAGACCAGCAAAGGCACACATCTGGACAGCCCTTTTGAATCTGTCAAAGAACTTCTCTTCTCACATCACAACTCAGCTCCCCCTAAGACATAGCATTCCTCAATGGAATATTCTAGCAAAATCTCAAGGCTTCCCCTTTATTTAGAGCATTCCTGACAGCTAACCAGTAAGCATTCTGAACTCCCCCTTAAACCAGAATGCAAGAAGGCTAAACATCAGACAAATACAACTCCCCCTCACAACAAGAACATGCTTCATAATTAAGATAATTTGTATAAGCCTAATTCTCTTCTCAATGTGAAAATTTTTCATTATCCAGAGGTTTTGTGAATATGTCAGCAATCTGATTATCTGTGCCTACATGAATCTGTTCAAAATTATTCTTAGACACCTCATCTCTTATAAAATGATGTCTTATCTCTATGTGTTTGGTTCGTGAATGCAAAACAGGATTTTTAGCCAGATTGATGGCACTTGTATTATCACAGTAAATAGGTGTGCACCCCAGGTCTACTTGGTAGTCCTGAAGCTGGTGTTTAATCCATATGACTTGTGTTCCACAACTCCCTGCAGCCACATATTCAGCTTCTGCAGTGAAGAGGGCCACAGAATGTTGTTTCTTGGAGCCCCAAGACACTAAACACCCACCCAAGAATTCACAATGGCCACTTGTGCTTTTCCTGTCTAGTTTACAGCCTGCATAGTCAGCATCTGTGTATGCTACTAGGTTAAGTGTGTGAGATGCAGGAAACCATAAACCAAGAGAGTGACTAGCTGACAAATATCTGAAGATTCTTTTAACTGCAGCTAAGTGTAGTTCAGTAGGTCTAGACTGATACCTTGCACACATTCCTACACTGAATTGTATATCAGGTCTAGAGGCTGTCAAGTAAAGTAGTGATCCAATCATACCTCTATAAAGTTTGGCATTTACTTCTTTACCTGTCTCATCTGCATCCAATGAAGTATTGGTGCCCATGGGTGTAGTAATGTGCTTTAAGTTTTCCATGCCAAACCTTTTGAACAGTTCCATTGTGTATTTGGTTTGGTTGATGAAGCACCCATCTTCTAGCTGCTGTACCTGCAATCCAAGAAAATATTTTAGTTCACCAACCAAGCTCATTTCAAATTCAGCAGACATCATGGTAGAAAATTCATCACATAGTTCATGCTTAGTTGATCCAAATACAATGTCATCTACATATTCCTGAACTATGATGAGATCTTTATTCATGCCCTTGGTAAATAAAGTCTGATCAACTTTACCTCTTTTGTAGCCCTTGCTGATCAGAAATTCAGACAATCTTTCATACCAAGCTCTTGGAGCCTGCTTTAGACCATACAAAGCTTTGTTTAACCTGAAAACTTGGTTAGGTTGAGGAGAATATTGAAATCCAGGAGGTTGTTCAAGAAAAACTTCTTCTTTAATGACTCCATTTAAAAAGGCACTTTTAACATCCATTTGTTGGAGTTTTTTGTTCTTTGAGCATGCAAAGGCAAGCAACAGTCTTATAGCTTCCATCCTAGCAACAGGTGCATAGGATTCATCAAAGTCTACACCGAATTCCTGACAGTAGCCTTTGGCTACTAGTCTGGCTTTATTCCTCGAGATAATTCCATCTTCATTCATCTTATTTTTGAACACCCACTTGGTTCCTATGACATTAATACCATCTGGTCTTGGGACAAGCTCCCAGACATTATTCCTTTCAAACTGACCTAATTCCTCACTCATAGCATTGACCCAAGCTTGATCAGCTAAGGCCTCTTCTACTGTTTTGGGTTCAATTTGTGAGACTAAAGCAATTAAGTCAACATTATTCACATTTCTAAAATGAGACCTAGTCCGAAGAGGTTCTTCAGGGTTGCCTATGACATTATCTAAAGGATGGTCTTTAAGGAATCTAATATTTGTTGAAGACTCACCTGTTTCTCTTGGACCTTCCTGATTTGGGGAATTTGTTTCTCCATTCTGCTGAGTCTTCTCTTCTTCTTGTTGGTTTTCTAGAAAATCTCCACCATGATTGGAGTCCCTGTCAAGATTTTCAACATTAGAAACATCTTTCTTTTCACTAAAAAGAATGTGTGGAGATTCTTCCACTTTCTGATCTGGTACGTTAAATACCCTATATGCCCTTGACACTTCAGAGTAACCCAAGAATATTCCAGGTGAACTCTTGGCTTCAAACTTGTCTAAATCTTTCTTATCATTGTTATGAATAAAATATTTTGCTCCAAAATTTCTGAAATGAAACAAGTTTGGTTTCTTACCTTTTAGAAGCTCATAGGGTGTTTTCTTGTGTATGGGTCTTACCATGGCCCTGTTGATTATGTAGGTTGCTGTATTGGCCGCTTCTGCCCAAAACCTTCTAGGTAACTTACTTTCAATCAACATGGTTCGAGCCATTTCCACCACTGTTCTATTTCTTCTCTCCATGATCCCATTCTGTTCAGGTGTCCTGGGAGAAGAAAACCTGTGAGTTAGTCCTTCTTTGTCACAAAGTTCAGTAAACATGGAGTTTTCAAACTCACCTCCATGGTCAGATTGAATAGAGCTAACCTTGTACTTCCCTTCTTGTTTGACCTTATTGAAAAATAGATTAAACTTTTGAAATGCATCACTCTTATTTGCTAAGAAAAATATCCATGAATATCTGGAGAAGTCATCTATGATGACATAGCCAAACCTGTTTCCATTAAGACTCTGAGTTCTAGTTGGACCGAAAAGGTCCATATGAAGAAGTTCCATTGGTCTAGAAGACAATGGCTCATATCTTAATTTAAAAGAATTTCTGGTCTGTTTTCCTAGAGCACAGGCATCACATGCTTTTGATATTGAGTTGAATTTAATTCTAGGCATGCCTCTAACTAAATCATACTTGACCAATTTATTTAAAGTTGAAAAGCTAGCATGACCTAGACGTCTATACCATTCAAAGGCATCATTTTCAGAATTGGCAGATAAGCAAATAGTAGATTCAGAATTCTCATCTAAGTCTACAATGTAGACATTATTAATCCTGTTGGCTACAAATTTAACCATGTCAGAATTTGTTTCAAAGATTTTACATGAACTATCATCAAATACAATCCTGTGACCCCTGTCACATAATTGGCTAATGCTAATTAGGTTGTGTTGAAGCCCTTCCACAAGTAATACTTTTTTCAATGGAATTTGTGGAAGACTTACCTACTGTGCCAACTCCAATAATTTTACCTTTGTTCTTTCCTCCAAACTTGACCATACCCCCTGGCTTCATCTCTATCTTGCTGAACTTGGATCGGTCTCCTGTCATATGCCTGGAGCAGCCACTGTCGAGGTACCACTTGTTGTCTTCAGCTGCCAGGCCGACCTACACAAGTATATCAAGCAGAGTGATTTGGAGCCCAAGATGAGTTGGGTCCAAGGACATTGTTTAAATCTCTGATCAAGTGTTTAGGTATCCAGATTTGTTTCAGCATGGTTTTCTCTGGCACCTTCCTTTTAGGTTTATTAAAGTTCAATCCAGCTGAACTGGAGAAGTGAGTTCTATTCCTTTCATTGGTCTTCCTATTCCTAGGAAATTTCCTGTAGGCTTGTTGATTGGCATATCCTTGACCATGAAAGTTATTCCTCCAGTAGGTCTTGTTTAGACCCATCCGATTGTTATAATTCCAGCTCTTATTCTGATTTGTTTTCTTGGTCCAGCTACCATTTGTGTTCTGGTGAATGGACTTAATGTTATTCTTCATAAAGTTCATTCCAATCTTAAATGGTTGTCCAGTACTGATTTTTGTGTTTTCTTTAGGACTTTGAGTTTCCTTAGAGCTGTTTGAGCTGGATGGTGTGTCCAGCTTTTCTTTTCCCTTCTCTGGACAGAAGGTGATGGTCTTGAATTGCAAGGGTCTCTTGTTGGTTGGGTCATAGCCTAGACCTTCCTTATTGAAATTGACCCTAGTCCCTAGTATAGCATCTAGGCTAGTCTTTCCTTGGACAAACTTTTCTAAGATTTTCTGTTTATCTTCCAGCTCCTTTTGAAGAGACTCAGAATTGTTTAGGAGTTTAGCATTTACTTTCTTCACAGCTTCATATTTCTCTGAATTCACTCTAATTTCATTCATACTTTCTTCAATTTTAGTTTTGAATTCATTGAGCTGTTTTTGACTTTCTTGAATTTCTCCCTTAAGCTTATCATTCTCTTTCCTTAGTGAGGTCATTTCTTCTAGTTGTTCTTTTTAGCTTTTCATTTTCCTGACAGACCAGAGTTTGTTCTTCAATATTTGTGTTAAATTTTCTTTTCAGAACTCTGTGCTCTTTGCTAAGAGAATTAAATTTATCTAACAAATCACCATAAGCATCCTCCCAGTCATCAATTGAGAAATTTTCAAAAACGTTTATTACCTCCTCTTCACTGTTTGCCATAAGGCAAATTCCATCTTCATATTCTTCTGAGGAAGCATCTTCGGGATCTTCTTCTTCCTCGCTCCATGTGCAGACCATCGCATGTGGCTTCTTCTTCTTCTGCACCTTTATGTTTTTCTTCTGAAGATAAGGACCCTTCTTCTGGAGGTCTGGGCATTCACCTCTCATGTGTCCCTGTTTGTTATAATTAAAACAAGTTAGTTTCTTAGGATTTCTATCCCTGTAACTGGTAAATTCAGCATTCTTGTTAAAGGGTTGTGACTTCTTCTTCCTAAAGGTCTTTTCCTTTTTCTTCAAAAATTTTCTGAACTGTCTAGTGAGCATTGCCTGCTCCTCCTGGTCGAGATTTGATAAACCTTCAAGCTCGGACTCAGACTCGGGGCTACTGCTGCTGCTCCCACTATTACTATTCTTGTTGCGGGAAGCTCTTAGAGCTACATTTTTACCCTTCCTCTCACTTCCTTCTCCACCTCCTTGGAAATTCATCTCATAGGTCATCAGGGATCCTATGAGTTCATTCACAGTTAAGACAGTCAAATCTTTTGACTCCTCAATCACAGTGGCCTTAGTGTGCCATGCCGGGGATAAAGATCTAAGGATTTTCCTGACTATATCTGCCTCAGCAAGATCCTTCCCTAGCCCTTTAAGAGTGTTAGTGATCAAGGATAACCTGGCATACATTTCGGTTATATTCTCATCTGCATTCATCTTAAACATTTCATACTTAGAAGTGTAGAGGTTTACCTTCGAGGCTTTCACTTGAGCTGTACCTTCATAGATCAATTGCAGCTCATCCCACATTCGCTTGGCAGTTCTGTATGCAGATATACGAGCATATTCCTCTGGATGAACAGCACACTGGATTATGTTCAGCGCCATCCAGTTGAGTGACGAGAGCTTCACATGATCATCTGTCCAAGCATCCTCGTTTGGTGGCAGCTCATATGGCCCCACCGTGATTACTCTCCACAATTTATGACTCTGAGCTCTGATGAACACTTCCATCCTGTTCTTCCAAAACAGATAGTTACTACCATCGAAATAAGGAGGGCGACTAATGGATTGACCTTCAGCCATGAAGGTTCTAGGACCACCACCATTTCCTTGACCGTTCGTCCACATGGCGTAAACCTGCTCTGATACCAAATGTTAGCGCAGCAAGAGTGATATAGAGGGGGGGGGGATGAATAGATCACTCCCAATTTGTAGAAACTTAAGCAGAATATATTTTCTACTGCTAACGCACCTCCTTAAACCGTACACAGAGGGATGTAAATGAGAATGAAGAGCGAATCACATGGAAGCAAAGAGCCGAGCAGATGAAGAGCGTAGAGAACAATAGCAAACCACAGAGGAGGCACTCGGTTTTTTAGGTGGTTCGATTGCAGTCCGCAATCTACATCCACCCCTCACTCCAACTAGAGTGAGGATTCCACTAGACGATGCTAGATCAATGCAGACTCAGTCTGCGAACAACGTGCTGCCACACAGCTTGAACACCAAGGGAAACAAATCCCTCAATCAAGTTCTGCCACCCACAGAACCTGAAACCTGTTCTAGCTCCCAGCTAGAACACAACCGGAGAATCCTCTCCCTTCCTTCACACACCGGAGGGAAACTGTTAATGACAGCCAATCACTAACACCACCAGAGATCACCGATCTCTCTTCCTCTGCAACACAGATGGAAACTGGAGTAATACTCCCTTCCTCCACACACCAGAGGGACAACAATTCAGATCAGAATAGAAGGACGAAAAATAAACGAAAGCAAAGTGGAAAATGAAAAACAATGAGAAGGAATCGGTTCTGAAACCCAATACAAATGTAGCTTCAAATGAAGCAATTCATCAATCAGCACACACTCTCTCTCTCTCTCGACCAAACTCCTCTCAGATATTGAACTCTCTGCTCTTTTCCTTTCTCTTTCTTTCTCTCTGCACTTTTCTTTCCTTTTCTGGATCGAAGGACGTATATGCTCTCCAGGCTTCTTCTTCGATCAACCTTCATCTTAAGATGAAGGCTCCATTTTATACCTGGAGCAGCAGCAGGGTGCGTGTGGCTTCCACAGTTCCCGCCCTAAGAGTTCGGACTACGTGGCAGCATCTGTCAGACCACGTGTCCTCATCTGGGTATTTTCCTTATCCTCGGATCACGTGCCCAGCACCAGTACGCTCAGCAACTGGAGGTGGATGGCGTCAACTCACTTGCTCCAAAGAGTTGACGCAGTCATCAGAAATCTTCAAACTTCTTAACCGCTGCGTCGACTCCATCAGCCTATTGCGTTGACGCAACGGTATCGGCAGTCCAGTGTTCAAGTCTTCAACAGATAGGCGAGCGGCGTCGACGTTATCAGCATATTGCGTTGACGTATTGAAGGCATCCAAAGATAAGTCATCCCTTTCTTGGACTGCTGCGTCGACGCTGCCAGTTGGTGGCGTTGACGCACGAACGTGTACATTTCTATACTGGCATCTCTTAAGCCGCTGCGTCGACGCTGCTTGTTGATGGCGTTGACGCAGTGGAAGATTTCGTGAAGGCTTCATTGCTTGTAAGAGTCTCTGTTTCTTTAACTGCTGCGTCGACGCTACTTGCTTGTGGCGTTGACGCAATAGAAGACGACGTGAAAGCTTCGTCTACTGATGCGTGGACGCTTTAAGCTTCAGGCGTTGACCCTGCTCCCTTCAGCAACAAGAAAGAAGTGTATAGACTTAGTGTTAACGTTGAGCTCAATGTACAGACTCAATCAAATGAGGAGTTTCCAGTGTATGGACTTGCAATTCAAACAATAATGAATAGACTTTAGAGAAATGAAGTCTAGTGTATAGACAAAACCAATGTATATAGTTGAAGATCTAACAATCGAGTGTATAGAGTTAGTTATGTGAGCATGCATTGTATAGACTTCACACAAGAAGACAAATAGGCTGTACAGACTTGGAGAGTTGAACCCAGTGTACAGACTTGCCTATGCGAAGCCACTGTATAGACATTGAAAACGTGAAGCCAAAGTGTAGACTTCACGCTGTACAGACTTGAGGCTTTGATGAACGAAGGTTCAGTGTAGAGTTGGAATGTTAGGCCCAATGTATAGACTTTATGCGTGAAGCAGCACAATGAATAAGTGTGTACATTGAGACCCAGTGTATAGACATGACCTAACAGTCCAGTGTATAGAATTGAATAGCTGAAAGCTACAGTGAGAGAGTGTATACACTTGACCAGATCAAGGGCAATTCGAGTGTACAGACCTCATGCCATGAGACGCTGAGAGAGATAGTCCAATGTACAGACTTATGAAGACTGATGCATGAACAGTAATGCATAGACTTAGGAGCATGAAGGCCAATGTGTAGACATCAACTATCAAGACGCTAAGGAAGACGGACAATGTACAGACTTCTTGTAACAGTCTGATGTACAGACTTCATGAAGCTAGACCAGCGGCTGTACAGACTTTGAAGGAGGACAAATGTATGGACTTGGTGACGTGAAAGCGATGTACACACTTATAGCGTTGACGCTAATGTCTTGAGAATGCTCACAGCGTTGACGCTGCATGAGACGTAGGCTGTACAGACTTAGCATGTGAAGACTGATGTGCATACTTGCTGAGTTGACGCTGCAGCCCAATGAGTTGACGCTGCAACGTATATTCTTGATGATCAACTGATGATGTATAGACTACATCAAATGAAGAACCTGAACTAAAGCGTCTACGCATCAGCACATTGAGTTGACGCACTGGTGTGAGGACTGTGCAGACAGAGTGTAGGCAGAATTAAGGTAAAGCATGATATCTGACAGCCATTGAACTGTACTAACTCACATGATGAAACAGCATTAATCTAGAGATAGAAGATTGATTTATAGTGTGGGACATCATCAAAACCATAGGGATGCAACACCTTCGCCGGTACACCCTACAGCGCCCTTTGCCGGCACGCCCCAGCCCAGCTTCCCCCGGCACGCCTCGTTTGGCCTTTCGCCGACACGCTCCCCCTGCGCTCAGCGACACGCCTGCCCCAACCCTTCGGCGGTACGCCCTCAAGCTCCTTTGACAGCACGCTCTCCCCTGTTCAACCCTTTACCGGCACGCTCGGTCAGGCCCTTTGCCGGCACACCTAAGGCTCCTTCATCGGTACGCCTCCCATAGCCACCACACATTCCCCTCGCCGGTACCCTTGGCCAAGCCCTTCCCCGGTATACCTCCCGTGAACCTTCAGCGGCGCACTCCCTCAGCCCCCTCAGTGGTGCACCCTTCCACCTTCAGCGGCAGGCTCCTTCAGCCCCCGTTTGGCCCTCCAGTGGCCCACTCCTTCAGCCCCCGTTTGGCCCTCCAGCGGCCCACTCTCTCTCCAGAAGAATATGTATAATAATAATAATAATAATAATAATAATAATAGTAATAAAATTAATAAAAACTATGATGAATAAATAAATCTGAATACATATATGAAATAAACAAAAAATGTAAAAATAATAATAAACAAAAAAGAGGAGAGAAAATATAATAGTAATAATAATAAACAAAACGGATAAATCATCCAGAATAAATACATGAGACGGAAATAAGCAATAAATATATATATATATAATTTAAAACCCAGATAAAAAAAATGGTAAAATCCACTTTGCAGCCCCGTCTCTCTCGTGACCCGGTGTTGAAGGAACAACAATGTCGCCCTTCCAGGTTGGGCCTGAGTCTTGGGAATCATCCCGAAATGGCCATGGCCCGACCTCGCCTCGGGCTGATATTCTCAAGCCGGACTCGTTTCTCAGGCCGGATCCCTTCCGAGCCACTACTAAAATTGCCGCACGCTCGGCAGACATTTGAACGGGTTCACCTCGGTTTTCGCCGCGTTTCTATTACGGACCTGTGTCTGAACATGAAAAGACCTGTGAGCAACCAATATGGCCGACGGCTCCCTCCCCGACATGGTCGTGAGCCGGCATTGCTCCGGGCCGATAGCCCGTTAAATTGGATTCATTCTAATGGGATTCGTTCCCGTTCTTTCATTGAAACTGCCGTAAACTCTGCATACATTTGTACGGGGTCGTTTCCATCCACATCGTACTTTCAACATGGGCCCTTGCCCGAACGTGAAAAGGTCCGTGAGTGACCGACAAAATCGGAATAGAACAAGACGGTTCTCGCCACCCCTGGACCCCTTCCATTGGAATATCAATAAGCCCTCCGTGGGCCACGCTTAGACCTCGGGTCCGTCCCAATTGTGGTCGCCGTTCGGCTCATATCCTCGGTCTACAGCCCGCTCCCTTCGAACACATTTTCGATTTTGGAGTCTAGTCCTGGGACTCTCCCCCGTTGCCCTCCGGCACCAGAAATATTAATGATGCCCGTGCAAGCCTCGTTCGGACCACGGGAGGCGCCCCCGGTATGGTCTTGACTCGATCTCGCACCGGGCCAATAGATTTACTGATTTCTGATACACTAACCGAGATTTGATCGAATGTTTTCGGTGTCTCAGAATCATAAACTTGCCGTATCCCAGCATGCATATGTCCCAGGTCCTCCCGCGACGATTACAATATTCTCAAGCCGGACTCCCGTCCGAATATTAAACGGTCTCCCGAATGACCGACACGTTTCGAACATCCGCTTCCCTAGACAGAGGGCTTTTCAGCCAATTCAAGGGATATTCCCTCGTTGCCCCTTGGCACCAGAAATATTAATGATGCTCATGCAAGTCTTGTTTCGACCGCGGGAGGGCCCACCGCAGTATGGTCGCAGCTTGCTCTTGCACCGGGCCAACAGATTTATTGGTTTCTGATCGCTCTGACCGAGGTTTAGCCGAACGTTCTCCGCTCTTCCGAACAATAGATTTGCCGTACCTCGGCATACATGCGTTCCAGTTTTCCCGCGACAACCGCGATCTTCTCGAGCCGGACATTCGTCCGAACATTAAATAGTCAGTACACGACTGACATGACCGCGAAGGGTCTTCTTCTCGCCCTCGCGCGAGGATTTCAATACCTCGTAATAGACCTTCCATGCAATTGATTTCTTGGCCATGAGGCCCTGAATCCCGGCGATTAATCAAGGGTGTTCCCTCGTATGGGGGATGTAAATGACGCCGTGACCTTTATGGCGCGGCGGGTTTTGGTCCCGACACGAACCACACAATCGTCTGACCGAGTTAGATCGAGCGCACCGTGGGCTCTTCGAAGCCCGAATAAATTGTCACCTTGTGACTGGCACGCCCACGCACTTAATAGACGAATCAACCATTCCCGAAGAGATGATGCACACAATAGACGAACGAAAAGTGCGTCCACACCTCCACCCTTTGCTGAGCCTTCCATTGGTCCATTCCTACCCTAATGCAGCCTCAGCTCCCAGCGACACCCCCATTGGACCCTTCGCCGGCTTGCCTAATCTCCCTGTCACTGGTACACCCCTGTTGGCCCTTCACTGGCACCCTTGATTGCCCTCCCCAGCACGCCCTAGGCAGCCTTCGTCGGCACGCTCCAAGGCGGCCTTCCCCGGCACGGCCCTAGCGGCCTTCACCGGCACACACTTGATCCCCCTAGCCTGACACACCCCCGACCAGTCCGAGGGAGGTTTTCTATCCCTTGTTGCTTTCGGATTCTCAAGGTTTTATCAAAGGTGTTGCCACCTTCGGGTGCCCACCTCCAAATGCCAGGTTCCGCCACTCCATGTGGGCGCGTTCCCTTTATCTCCCTTACGCTCGGGTTAAGGGGAGATGCTGCCAAATTTTCGTTAGAAATAATAACACATTAAGGAGGCAAAAGGATGCAACAGACAAGTGGGACAACAACATATTACAGGGTAAAGGAAAACAATGAACGAACGGAACGATCAGCTATAGAACACCCTAATCGAAGTAAGGCACTGCGGGTAATATGAGAAGAATCAGATTAAACAACGATGTGGCAGACTAAATGCTCAACCTGTAAAGAAAAGGTCATGAGGAGAAATAAAAGTTGTGTAAAACTGCATAAAAATCAAAGAAAAGAAGAAAAGAAAAGCCTTAAAAATAAGTGGAGGGGGAGTGAGCCTTCACCGGCACATCTATTCCAGCCCTCGCCGGTGTAGACACGCTATTCCTGACGTCTCCTGAGAAAGTCTCATATCACTATACAACTCCCCGCGACGGCTTACGCGTTTTGAATCACTTGAGTGCTTCCTTTTCTTGAGTCTTCTTCCGCCCTTTTCGGCATCCGGAATCGTCTCATCACGGCATTCGGACGGCATCAACACCAGTCAGACGCATCAGGAGGTTCCGGAACCAAGAAGGGTGTCTGTCGGGCAGCCGCCAACACCTTGTCCGAGGATCCGGGTGGGTCCTTTTGGGGGCGTCCAGGCCCCTGGACGCCCCCATTCTTTTAATTTATTTTCAAATAAACCAAAAGCCAAATAAAAATAATATATTAATGGAGGCGTCCAGGCCCCTGGATGCCTCCATAAAAACAAAAATAAAATATATAAAATGCCAGCTTTGGCATAGAAAAATAAAACAAAAATAAAAATATTTTTTCTTGGAGGCGTCCAGGAGCCTGGACGCCTCCATCAACTCATCACGGGCGCCGGCCACCGAACGACGGTTTGTCGTGTGTGAAAGGATCCAAATTATAGAGACGTCCAGACAGTTGGACGCGCCCATTTCAAAATCACGAGGCGCCGCTCACGAAACCACGCGTTGTGCCAAACCGCGTGCGGCCGTCGGTGGGGTTCGGTGGACCTGTTGGAGGCGTCCGGGGCCCTGGACGCCTCCACAAAAATATTCTAAAAAAATAAATAAAAATAGAATAAAATATTAGTTCGGCCCTGATGGAGGTGTCCAGGGTCCTGGACGCCTCCACCCTCCGGAGCCCTATAAATAGAGGCCCACCCCCTTAGTTCTGGGGGAGCTTCTAAGAGATCCGATAGGCTGCCAGAGCCCAGAGGCTACCGGAGTCATTCCTAACCCGTGGGGTCTTTTGTAGGTGGAGGTTCTGCCGGCTTCTCGGGTGCCCACGCTCGCGAGAGGAAGGTCGTCTTCATCCACCGCGCTTCCACGTCGTCCCTACGTTGCCGGAGCTCCGCCGGATTTCACCCTCGGCTCATCCAATAAGCCTTTTCCTCCCCTTTTTCTCCATAGTTCTTTACATTCATCATACTGCATCCTCTATCTCCCTACATAAGGGCGCCGTCTCTTGCATACTTCTTGCATTCATCATCGCATTTTCCTCCTACTCGAGTCCGAGAGGGGTTTAAAACCACACCAACCAGGTGTGTGTCAGGTCACGATCTCGTTACTTTTATTACAAGGAATTGTTACTACACTGCCATTTTCTAATTCCGTTCGTTTATTGTCTACTATTTTGCAAGGGTAACCAAGGAAAGCCCTCTCCGTCGGTCGGACGAAGGGGGAGGAAGAAGCAACCCGCCATCTCCCGCTCTTGAGGTAGGCACGATCACTTTCTTTATTTTGGGGTCTTTTGGCCTCTGGCGATCACATCTTGTTCTCGAGGCCGCGGCGAGTCATTTCCCCAATGGCCGTTTAAATTCCCGTTCTTATATTCTCTTTATATTCTATTATATTCTGCTCATATTCTCGAGGCCGCGGCGAGTCACTTCCCCAATGGCCGTTTAAATTCCCGTTCTTATATGTTATATTCTTATCTATTCATATTCTCGAGGCCGCAGGCGAGTCACTTCCCCAATGACCGTTTAAATTCTCGTTCTTATATGTTATATTCTTATCTATTCATATTCTCGAGGCCGCGGCGAGTCACTTCCCCAATGGCCGTTTAAATTTTCGCTCTTTATATTCTCCTTATATTCTGTTATATTCTTATCTGCTCATGTTCTCGAGGCCGCGGCGAGTCACTTCCCCAATGGCCGTTTCAATTCTTTCTATTTAATTTCTGCACCATTCCCGTCCCCCCGAGGCCGCGGCGAGTCACTTCCCGCTATGGACGTTTAACCCCCATATCTTGATATATTACATTTATCCCACTCGCCCCGCCGGAGCAATCTCCCATGGTGGCCCCTTCCCTCTTCTCTTATTTCTGTGTTGCAGCAAACAAAAGAGGAGCCCGCGCGCTCCTCGTCTTCTCCGCTCCCCGAACCGCGTGACGTCGCTCACAGATTGGCGATCACGGTGGGACATTCTACTGCTTCCTTTTGGCTACCCTTGCAAGTTCGGCACCATCCGTGCCTCTCCACCTTGGCGCCCTCGCGCGCCCCCGTTGTGCTCACAGCAGCACTGTCAGTTGTGATTGGTTGGGTGTTTATCATATGTTTGTTATTTCTGTTGTTTTCTTACTCTATATCTCTGTCAGCCTTCCATTGCATACATCCATCCCTCTTTTATATCCTTTTTCAGTTTTTCTAAGGATCACCCTTTCCCGGTGAAGGAAGGACTCTCCGTTTGAGAATTCCTCTCAACGGACTAGAATCTCCTCCACTGGGACCTTCGTAAGTCCCCGACATCGAAGAATCTCCTCTTCGTTCACTGGGCTGGTTGTACCATTGAAGTTCCCCGGAGTTAGTCATTCCATTCGTGGTGAGACGAGAGACCCTAGCTGACACGGCGGTGAAACAAAAATAAACTAGGGTCCCTATTTTGTGTGAACTTCGGATCTCGCTAAAAGCACAAAAAATCAACAAAATCAAAACACAAAAAAAGGCGTAAAGGCATCCACTTGTTTGATAATCTCTGCTACCTACTTGTTAGTGCATGTTTTTGCGTTCTGGGAAAACTGTGAGCATGGCTCACGAGTCTTTTGAGGAGAACCACCCTAGTCGTGGTTTGTCAGCCGACCCGCGAGTCTATGCTATGGACTCGGGTCCTTCTCATGAGCCCTCGCATGAGGTGCAGGTTATTGCCGGGGACACGTCCCCACCACAGGATATCTCTTCCTTACTTGGCATCCTCGCCAACACGGAGCTTACCTCTGAACAGCTCCGGGCCTTCCAGACCATTCTGAAGGGGAAATCTGTTTCCCCCACGCCCCAGGAATCAACTCCGGCCATCGCACCTCTCCAAGAGTCCGTGCAGGCCATTCCATCTCCTTCATTGGCGCAAGCCATCCAGTCTCCCTCGCTTCAAGGACAAGCGAACCAACAACCACCCTCATTCCAGTTCCCGTCACAATCTCAAACTCCCGTTGTTCCCCACATACCGCTTCAACCGGGGCCGACTATCGGCGGTCCGGCAGCTCCCTCTCATTCGGGGTTCCCCCCTCAAGTCTCCGGGAGACAGTTTCTCCCCCAGTGGCAAGTACCACCCTCACCTCCAGAGGAGCTCGCCCAATCGCTCCTCAATAGGTTCAATCGCATGGACGAGCAGTTTCAAAATCTGAGAAGCATGGTGGACGTGAAAGCCACCCCGGAGGTTGCTTTGCCAATCCTTCCCGTCATTCATCTTCCTCCCTCCGAAATGCCCACGTACCGCAGATACAATGGTACCGGCAACCCCTTCATTCACCTCAAGGATTTCATGTATGAGTCCTCCTATTGGCAAAACGATCAGAGGTCCCTGGCATACCTCTTTCGGAGATCATTGGATGGTCCCGCGCTTGAGTGGTTCTATTCCTTGGAGCCCCGCGAGGCCGAGAATTTTGAAATAGTCCATAGAAGGTTCTTGCAGAAATATAGGGATAGGGTCGGTCCCTCACTCTCCATTACCGACCTAGTCGCCGAAAGATGAAGCCCGACGAAGATTTTGTCCGCTATGCTGATAGATGGAGGTCTATGGCGGAAAGAATAAGGGATACCCTCTCCGAGCCCGAACAAGTGAAGATGATTGTGTCTAATGCAACCCCACAGTCCAGACACGTCCTGGCCATGAATAAACTTACTACAATGGAGGAACTCTATGAAAGGGCCCGGTACATCCAAACCTAGTTAAAAGACTCCCCCATTATGAACATGTTTGAGTCGCCGAAGCCCAAAGTGGTCAGAAAAACAGGCGTTGGTGTCCCGGGCGGAGCCACAGAAGGGGTCGTGACAAATGAGCAAGTGGGTGCGGTCAACAATACCAACTATGCAGTCAACCCAAGGCCTCCACAAATGCCCCGACTTCCCCTCCAACCAGGTCCTTTCCCTCTTCGTCCTCCACCCCAAAATAATCCACCCTAGGATAATATGCCTCCATTACGTCAACCCCAGCAACAACAACCACAACCTTAGCAACAACAACCGCCGCTTCAGTACAACCAAGTTCCACCCCCGGGGAACTATGGTCCCCAATAGCAACAAAGGAGGCCGCTCGGTACCAAGCGAGCCTACTATCCACCATTGCCAGAAACCTTAGCAGACATTTTTAATGCCCTCATGGCATCAAACTAACTCGCCCTACCCAGAGAAAGGCCCGTGTGGCCCCCAAATGTTGATACCTCCAAATACTGCGTCTACCACAGGCAGCCAGGACACACAGTAGATTACTGCTTCCATTTCAAAGATTACATCCATGATATGAATGATGAACATCAAATAGATTGGGATGAAATGAGACGATACGTCGCCGCTCTTAAGGCTAGGAGACCTCCTCATAGGCCATAGCAACAGTTACAACAGCAGCAGCAGCAGCAACCACAACAACAACAACAGCCTCAGCAAGCCCCACAACAACAGCCCGACATGGGCATAATCCAGAATCCATTACCGGAGCACCAACAGCCCAATCATCAGGTTAACCCCATCTCCTCCTTCCCGGAAGTCGGGCGAGAGCAGGTGTGGCACCAGGAAAGTACCTCCATTCTTTCTACCGCCAATCCTATCATCACGCAACACCCTTGCCTTGCCCGGGTAGCACCTCTCTCTCATCAACCAGCGTCAGTATCGCCTTCACCATTTCCACTACCATTACGCCCTCGCATCCGTACCCCGATCCCCTATCAACCGACACTCTTCACTACGCCTTCACACCCTCTCATCTTCTCCCACTCCCCCACTTTACCATCCACCTCTACCACATTTACCCCTACGCCTTCTAAACCCCTTATCATCCGTCAACCATACATAACCCCGTCTTTCTCCACCGTATCACCACTAATGCCTTCAAAACCACTCATTACCCATCACCCACCTCAAAATCATTACCCGCTTCAAGCCCTACCCACTTCTACTTCGTCTCCACCTCCACCTTCCAGACCCCTTATCCTTCATAATCCGCGCGATATCCCCTCTACCTCCACCATGCCTCCACCTAACAAACCCCTCATCAGAATCCCTGCTCCCGTCATCACCCCTGCTTCATCAACCATTCCTCCACCACTACCCCTCAAATCCCTGTTAAAACCCACTGCTACCCCCATAGAGGTACAAAAGCCGCAGGCAATGGTGCTCCGGAGTGGAAGGATTTTCCACAGGGTTTTCCCCCACAACAGTCAGAATCTTGAGCAATCTCAGCCAGAGAAGGATGATGGAGAACAACCAGAAAGGGCTATCCCTGGAACACAGTATGATCTATTGAAACACTTGGACAAGACGCCTGCTCGGATCTCCATCCTGGAGCTACTTCAAAGATCCACATCCCACCAGGCGGCCTTGATGGAATATCTTCAAAAAGTCATGGTTAATGAAGACCTCCCCGTGGAGAAGATTTCGACCGTCTTGACCCCAACAGACACACAACCGGCCATCATGTTCCACAACTACGAGCTCGCTCCCAAGGAAGCTCGGAAATATGCATTGTGCATTTCAATAAAAATTAATGGGGTATCCATAAACCCGTGTCTTGTGGACACGGGTGCGTCCATAAATGTGATCTCCATGGACACCCTTCAGTTGTGTGGGGTCAACGAGGAACAAATAAGACCTTCCTCGATCACGGTCACGGCTTATGACAATAGCAAAAGGCCGTCACAGGGGATGATTATTCTGAAGGCAGAACTAGGCCCCATGTCAATTCCCACGGAATTCCATGTCCTCAACATGGACCTCACATTCAAGGCTATACTGGGTCGCCCTTACATCGAAGCCATAGATGCTGTGCCTTCCACCAACCATCAGTGCCTGAAGTTTCCTTACAATGGGAGGATTATTAAAGTGGTCAGTACACCTGTCCTTCACACAGTGGATGCTATCAACACCTCTCTGCCCTCTGTGTGGCCACTCATCGGCCCATATTGTCATTGCTGGACGTGCGTGATCTATCTCACGTTCCACTAGCACCAAAGGAGCCGGTCAGGGCAACCACAACATCATATCTCCCTTTTCACTCCAAAGGGTGGGAGATTATGAGGAACATCGACTACCAACAGGGTAAAGGTCTGGGCGCACAGTTACAGGGTAGGCTCAAACCGCCAAAGGAAATTAGGCCGAACCGCAGGTTTGGCCTAGGCTTCAAAGGACCGTTCGAGGCAGATTGGAAGCCCCTCACATGGACTCTATCAAATCACTTCAACAGAGGGCCCATTGTTCAGATGGGAGATTACCCACGAGAAGCATATGGGAGATCACATGCTGTATATTTGACTGAAAAATATCCGAGGATCACCAAAAGAGGCAAGATCAAAGATCCGGAATGCGAGTGGAACAAATGGTTCGACATACGGGACATTTCCGTTGCACTGGAAAGGATGTTCTCGTCTCCGCAGCTTGAGGACCACCATTGATCTCCGAAATACCAGAGAATATTACCACTCTTGCCAAGGTTCCAAACTATCCTCGTCCTCGCCAGAAGGACCCTGTCATCGACGGATCTTCATCCGTCCTCAACATTGCCGTCGACGGCTCATTAGCCGCCATCTTCTCCATCCACTCATCTCAGCCTTTGCTGATATCATCTTCCTGGGCCAGACAATTGTCTGATGATCTTCCCAGGTCCCCTTCTTTGCTTACATACCTGCGCGGGCTTTTCAACCCGCGCCAGGTCTTCAACCATGATCTGCTCTATGAGCCTCACAATCCTCTAGCCATAACCACTTTTCTCTCTCCTCCAATCTCTTTTCACTGCTTTGTCATTAAAACTGAAAACAAAAAAAAACGTCAATTTTCAAACTCCCCAACAACACATCTTCGTTGAGGAAACCTCCTACATCTCCCACGGGTGCGTCCCGCCCTGCGGACCACCCGTCCAAGGTCCGATGAGCGACCTTTTCTACCCCTCCTCTGGGGGGTCTTCTCCTGTACATTCTACACCATCCTCTTCATCTTCCTCTTCTTCTGTAAATATTGTCAGTCAATCTAGGAATGATAGGCCAAGGGTAGTACCTAGGAAGAAATCTAAGGGTAGGCAGATCCCTCGTCGATTCCTTCTGGATTTAGCCGCCAGATGTCAGGCCCTTCTTGCCATCCCCCTGTTGTTAGAAAACCCCATCCAGCTACCGGAAATAGAATGTGAGGGCGACTGTGCATTTGATGAAGGGTATGGAGTCTACGAGATCACGGATGAAGAATGCCCCACTGAAGATGAGGGTGAAGAATATGAGGATGCGGTGGGCGCATACGCTAGTGGAATGAGGAGATTCGACGAGCCGTCAGCCGCCGTAGAAGCATCCACCAAAGAAGTCAACTTGGGAACTGAGGAAGACCCTAGGATCATCCTCATAAGTGACAACCAACCACCCTCTGAAGAAGAGGCATTAATTGAGGTTCTCAAGGAATATAAGGACACATTTGCATGGAGCTACGAGGATATGCCGGGTCTGGATTCAACCTTGGTCGAACACCGTTTAACTCTAAAACCAGGGTCCGTCTCGGTAAAATAAAGGTTAAGGCGTTTCCACCCTCAGATGACTTTGAAAATGAAAGAAGAGGTCGATAAGCTCCACAAAGTCAGGTTCATTAGAGTCATCCTTTATCCTCAATGGGTGGCGAACATTGTCCCGGTCATGAAGAAAGATGGGAAAGTCAGGATTTGCATCGACTTCCGGGACCTTAACCGCGCGTGTTCAAAGGATGATTTTTCCTTGCCTCACATTGATGTGTTGATCGATAACACGGCAGGTTATGAGACCCTCTCTTTTATGGATGGATTTTTAGGATACAATCAAATTCGTTTGGCAGAAGAGGATCAGGAAAAGACGTCATTCACTACCCCTTGGGAACATATTGTTACGTGGTCATGCCGTTCGGATTAAAGAATGCTGGAGCTACTTACCAAAGAGCGATGATGGCCATATTTCATGACATGATGCACATATATCTGGAAGTGTATGTGGATGACTTGTTGGTGAAATCAAGGACCAGGATGGAACAACCAGAAGTTTTGGCTAAGGTCTTGCAGAGGTCAAGGGAGTTCCAATTGAAAATGAACCCGAAGAAGTGTGTGTTTGGTGTGTCGTCAGGTAAATTGCTGGGGTTCATTGTGAGTAAAAGAGGGATCGAGATAGATCCCGACAAAGCTAAAGCTATCAGGGATATGCCACCTCCCAAGAATTTGAGGGAAGTCCAAGGTTTAATCGGGAGGTTGCAGTTTATTCGTCGGTTTGTGTCTCAACATTCACAAAGGTGTAGACCTCTCTACGAGTTGACCAAGCCAGGAGTAGAATTCCACTGGAATTCTAAGTGTCAGAAATCTTTTGAAGGGTTGAAAGAATATCTGGCTAGTCCACCCGTTCTCATTCCACCTAAACCAGAAAAACCTCTTATCCTTTACGTCTCAGTCTTGGATGACTCCGTGGGAGCCGTCCTCGCACAAGCTGATGAAGAAGGCAAGGAACGTGTAACCTATTACTTGTCCAAACTTCTCAATCCCTATGAGCGGAAGTACACCGTCATGGAGAAAACCTGTGCTACCCTCGTTTGGGTAGTGCAGAAATTGAAGCACTACTTCTTGGCTCATGAGGTCCACTTGATTGCTCGAATGAATCCTATCAAATTCCTTCTAGAGAAATCCATCCTTACGGATAGGCTAGCACGCTGGCAAAGTTTTCTTTCTCAGTTCGATATCACCTACATCCAGCAAAAGGTAATTAAAGGCTATGCCATAGCCGAGCATCTCGCTCACCATCCTCTTCCCAAGTTTGATCCCGTCCAATCAGAGTTTCCAGATGAGGAACTAATGTCCGTCAACCAATCAGATGAGCCAATGTGGACGCTATATTTTGATGGAGCTCTGAATTCTCAAGGGAGAGGAATCGACGTCACCCTCCTGTCGCCTGAAGGCCTCACATTCCCATTGGCATACCAGCTCAAATTTCTAGTTACCAACAATATAGCCGAATATGAAGCTCTTCTAGCTGGCCTAGAACTCGCTCATTCTTTTCGTATCACTGAGTTGCGAGTCGTAGGTGATAGTCAACTCATCCTTCGCCAGGTGCTCACTAAATATCGCACTCGCGATCCCAAACTCAAGCCATACCAAGAACTCACTGCTGCCTTTGCCAAACTGTACACCAAACTGATCTTTGTTCATGTCCCTCGTCATCAGAATATTCTCACCGATGCCCTCGCCTCGTTGGCATCATCCATAAGGTTCCCTCTAGGAAGATGGTTTGAGTCTATTTCCATCTACAAACTTCACGCCCCTGCAATCGATGATGCTTCCTACGTAAATATCAAAGACAGGATAGCAAGAAAGATCCTGCAGGAAGATATCCTTGAGAAGAGGGAGATCATGTTGGCAGAGGTTGAAGAAGAACTGGCTGATGAAGAGAAACCATGGTTCTATGAAATCGTCAAATACTGCCAAGATCAGTCTTATCCTGAAGGGGCCACCACAGAGGACAAGAAAGCCATAAGAAGGGTGGCTCAGAAATATACTTTGGTTGGAGGTCTACTCTATAGGAGGAGCCTTACTGGTATTCTGTTAAGATGTCTTGGTGACGATGAGGTTTGGAAATATGTAGAGGAGACGCACTCGGGTGTGTGCGGTGGCCACGTGAATAGTCAGATGCTCGCCAAGAAGATCATTCGCCAAGGCTTTTATTGGCCCACTATGGAAGAAGATTGTGCTGTCTATGTCCGTAGGTGTGTCAAGTGTCAACTTCACGCCGATAAAATCCATTCACAATCTTCCTCACTTCATCCAATATCCTCCCCGTGGCCCTTCTCCATGTGGGCATTCGACATCATTGGTCCCCTAGGTGATCCCAATTCCCTCACCAAGCAGAAATCTTTCATCCTTACTGCGACGGAATACTTCACCAAATGAGCCGAAGCCGAAGCTTACGCGGAAATCAAGGCGTTAACAGTCTGCAAGTTCATCATGAAGAACATCCTCGCCAGATTCGGCGTCCCAAGCACGATCGTCACTGACAATGGGCCACAGTTCATTTCTCTGGACCTACAGGACCTCTGTAAAAGGTACGCAATTGCATTACATCATTCATCGCCTTATTACCCACAAGGTAGCTGTAGACACGCCAAAATTGACGTTACTATGAGTACATCTCATATTACCTTGTAATACCCCAATTTGACCCTCAAATTAGTTCTATTTGAGTAATTTTTCTCACTTTTTTTGGATTTCTCCCTTTTTTCACCATTTTCTTATTTTTTCCTATTTTCCCCTATTTTTCTGAATTTTTCTGGATTTTTTTTGGATTTTCTGGGCATTTTTCTCTATTTTTCAGAAATAACGACTTGATTTGGGGCGTCTTTTAAATAACGACTTATCCTTGGACGTTTCTTAAAAAATTGACGACTATAGCGGAGGGCGTCCATTCTTTCAAATTCCTATTTTTTTGGATTTTTTTGGGAATTTTTCGAACTTTTTCGGGAATTAACGACGTTGCATAAGACGTTTTTTTTGAATTTGAAAATAATAAAAAAATCAAAAAATTGAATTCACGCCTTACGCACGGTCGTCTTTTTCAAATGAAATTTTTTAATATTATTTCTAACCCCGTTCCAGAGGTGATTTGGTGGCCTTCCGGGTGTCAAAAGTTCGCAAAAATAGTCGTTGGAATCAGAGCGATGAGATGCACCTCCACCTAAAAAATAAGAAAATAATATTGAGAAATGAAAAATGGCCCTATTTTGAATATTTTGAATTAACGTCCATGGTTAGGGCGCGTTTTAATTAACGCCTTTGATCAGACGTGTTTCACAATTTTCAAATAAATTCTAAAATTTGATTTTTGAATTAACGCCCTAATCTAAGTCGTGTTTTTAAAAGACGCCCTCTGGCAGGTCGTCAATTCTTGAATTGACGCCTTTGTCCAGGTCGTGTTTCATTTTCGTGTTCCGAACAAACGCATCCTTTCCCCAGAGAGTCCCTGCTTCGTTTGGTCACCTTGCCCATTCTTATCCTTCCCTCCTTGGGCCCTTGCCCATTCTTATCCTTTCCCTTGTTGGACTCTTGCCTTCTTATCTCTTCATCCAATTTTTATTAATAGAGCTTCCGAGCTCTGTTGTTGGGTTGGACTCTCCTCTTTGGCCCCCCTTTCGTCGATCCTTTTCTCCCTCCCTCCATTCTTCTTCTTCTTCTGTGTTTTTTCTTCTTTTGTTTCTTTTGTGTTTTTTCTTTCTTCTTGCAGGTGCTGCTGCTGTGGCTAGGAGGGGCTTCTCACGTCATGTTCATCATCCTATTGAAGTCTTCTCCCCAACGATCATCAAAGCCAAGCAACACACAGATTTTTCTTACCTCCCTCTATTCCCTTTATTTTATTTTCATCATATGCATGCATTCATCATTATTTAACTCTCTTTTCTCAACACGTTGAGACTTTCCCCATAGTGCAACTCTTGCACAATCTCCTTTTATTTTCATATCATTTATCATTCATTTTTCCCACACCCTTTTGCATAGGGGTTTAAGGGCAACCACCCACAAGGTGTGTTCTCTCATACGTTTTCATGCTCATCTATTTATTATGGATTTGATGCTACACTCACCATATTCTAATTCCTATCTTTTATTGGTGTTTGTGTCTTTTTTGCAAGGGTAATTAAAGAAGAACTCTCTTCATCGGCCGGCCGATATAGAAGAGAAAGGAGCACTCACATCCCCGCGCTTTTAAAGGTATTCTTCGCGATCCCTCCTTATGTTTTCATTATTATATTTTGAGGCCTTCGCGTCTCTGGCGATCACATCTCCTATTTTGCATCTCGTGCATGCTTTTTCCCCATATTAGTGCTTATATTACTTTTTATTAATTATTATTCATTAAGTGGATTTCTAAATCAAATCTACAGGTAACGGCCAAGCGGAGGCCACCAATAAAACATTGCTCAAAATCATCAAAAAAACCTGCGAGTCTAGTAAGTTTTCAGACTGGCCATAAAAACTTATCGAAGCCCTATGGGCCTATCGCACTTCAATCCGTACCCCCACCGGGCAGACTCCATTTGCCCTTACTTATGGTATGGAAGCGGTAGTCCCGTATGAGACTCTGATCCCTTCTCTCAGGGTACAATTGGACGAGGAATTTCCCCTCGACGATCGTTGTAATTCACTCCTCGCTCAGTTGGAACTCTTGGATGAGAAGCGGCTGGCCGCTGCCGCACACGCGCGTGTATATCAAAATAGACTCGCTCGCTTTTACCAAAAGAAAGTCATTGAGAGAAAATTCAAAGTCGGTGAGATGGTCGTAAAAAGAATTTTTGTCAAACCTGGAGGTCCGCGTTCTAAGCTCCAACCCAATTGGGAAGGACCATTTGTAATTCAAGCCGTGTACCCTGGCAACGCCTACAAGCTAATCAACGCCGAAGGAACCGAGTTATCCCACCCGTGGAATGGGCTTTATCTTAAGAAATACTACCCTTAGCACAAAACAAAAAAAATGATGAAAAGATAAAAAAACATCAAAAATAAAGAAATATTGAAAACCACTAAAAATATGGAAAATTCAAATTGCCGATGCCTGGCAGTCACCATGTAGTTAAGTCCCTGCATCTAACCTTCATGTTAGGATAGGGCCCATTAAGGCTTGGTAGGCACCGGGTCTTGGTTTGCCAGAACCGTGGAGATCCCTATCCGGCCACGTCGGCCTATGCTCGCTCGAAGGAAGCTAACATGTGCTCACTTATGTATTTTATTGAAAAAAAGTCGGTAGCATCACCTACGGTGGGGCCCCACCCAAAAGATCTCCGGAAGCTGTAATCTTTATTCTTTTCTCTTCGACCAAATGAGACAGTCGGCGCCCTTAAAACGCTGAGCATGAGAAACCGAAACTCAAACCCCAAAGGCAAGAGTAGGATCCATTTCCTCGAGCATCGATCAGAGCACGAGAAGAGGGCAGTATCCCCGCAGGCATACGAAAAGGGAGCCCACAAACGTCAAACGACTTTATCTCCCTCACAAAAAGAAATACAAAATCAAAATCAAGAGAAAAGTCTGGTCGTGACCGTGCCTATTGCGATAAACGGAACCCCTCAAAGCAAAAGTCTGAATCCACAAAAGGGGCCGTGGAATGTAAATGCTCGAGATTTTGTCCGAAGTTGTCCGAAAGGAAAGAGTTAATGGGCCCTTATTAGCTCGCCGGGTTAACGGCTTTGCCGGTCCTCTCAGGAGGTTTATCCCCTACACTCTTCCTTCTCCCTCTAAAGATGAAGGTTCGATGGAGTTTCTGAAGGGTGAAAACTGCCTAGGGTCTGCGACCTTATTTTAATATACACATTTGGTTGCCTACTTTGAAAAGCAAAAGCTATCACTGCGAAGGAGTCTCCTTGTTTCTGGCTGGTCAAGACCCGTGTTTACCACCTTGATGTCTTCTTGCTTAACCTTGGGCTTAGGCCAATGCAAGCGCGTCACCTATGGGTGCGACGGCGTCTGATTCTGGGTCAGCGTCGCGCGGTTGGTCGTTAGGGTTCCAGGGTGTTCCATCACATATCATCTAGAGTTGTGAGGAAATAGACCCGGGTCGGGCAAATCATTTACCTCAAACACTTTTTGGGTGAATCCCTGTGGTCGGAAGCAACTGGGAGTCTAAGCATGGCATGACGGTATTGTCATCAGGGTAAGTCTTAGCCGGCGGGATCATCATTCGAGGGGTCTAGAGGCCTAAATCAACCTAGATGTGCACTTAGGATACCTGGGAGGTTAGTAAGAAACCCCTGTTCTCACGTAGGTTAGGTGCCATGTGGGTGCTTGCCGGGCGTTAGCAACAAAAAAATTGAAATGATAAAAACAACAAAAAAAAAGAAAATGTACATATTTACAAACAAAAAAATCTTTTTATGATAAAATAAAAAAATGCCAAATATAAAAAGAAAATAAATCAATTTTACATGATTGCATTTGCGTGCAGCATCTCGCTTTTAATACCGCTTGCATTCGTGTGCTTGCCTGTCGTATTTATCATCACCACATCTTTCCCTTACCTTTGTTGATAAAGGCTTGGCCCCTTGACCAGTTATCAAGGACAGTCACAGTGACCATTTGCTTATTGAGCAAGGGGCCAAGTCAGAACAGAAATTCTGATTTGTTTGTTTCAGTGATGTGTGCAGGGATTCAGGCAACAGAAGCAAAGGTGAAAAACAAAGAAATCGAACTTTGTATTTTATTCCAAAAACCAAAAAAATTACATCAAGTTCCGCCCTCTCTCTCTGCATTACTCGTCCCACTACTCTCCGGGCAAAACGCTCTCAAAGGTGCTACCCAACTACGAAAAGCGGTGCTCCTACCGCTATGTACTCCCCTTCCTATTCCCACACCCCGGCGTTGATCCACGGAAGCAGCAGAGAAGCTACCAACACGAAAGCCACGCTCTCGTGCTCTTCGGTAGCGCTCCTCACCATCTCTCAGCCACTGTTCAGCAAGACCAAGACTGATTCGGAGTTCGAATAGTTGGGCCTCCATGGCCCTTCGTTCCTCCCTTTCAGTCAATCTGTTGGCTCTTTCTCTCTCTGCGTCTCTTTCTTTCTCTGCACGTTCTCTCTCGTGGTCTTCCCTCTCCAACTGGAGAGTGATCCTCAGTTCCACGGCATCCCTAGAGGAGTCATCATCAGGATGACGCCGCAGTTCCCTCTCCAGTTCTACTATCCTAGCCTCCTTCTGCGCAGCTTGGGCAAGCGCTTCTTCCGTCTCCTTCTCCTGCCAGATGTACCATCTCAAGATACGCGGCAAGGCATAAACAAAGAGAACTCAACACTGAAACTTTTACCTGTATACAGAGCATCCCTTCTGCCTCCGCAGCACGCTGCGTGGCGTGAGCAAGTTGCTCATGAAGCAAGTCAAGTTCTGAGGTGAGAATCCACAAGCTGGAAGAGGCACCATCTACTCCCATCGCTGGGGAAGCCGCACCAATCTGGGCATGCTACGACCGTGTGAATTAGCAGCCAACATCTGGAATCTGGGGCTTTAATTAGGAACGCAATATACACCTACCAAGGCGCTCACATCGCCCAATTGTTGCTCCATCTCTGCCAAGCGAGTTCGTAAATTCGCTATCATGGCATCCCGGACATCCTGCAGCCATACGAGTCAGCATTTTCACCAGAAAACCAAAAAAAAAGGAGAAAGAAGAAAAGAGAAAAGGGGGAAATCTACCTTCACAAGTCCCCAGGGTTGGAGCCGCTCTGCGTACTTTGTCCTATATAGACGCAAGTAGTCCTCGCTATCCTGCGCATGTGATTCTACAATCGTGCCACCCCGTTGCCAGTCTTCATACTGTTCAGGGAACCGCACGCGCCAGTCAATGCAGGTCGCCGGTCCTCGCGTCTTTCTCCCGACACGAGGTGGCGCAGCCGTATCCACCCATTCCTGAACCAGTCCTAAAGTCCTCATAACCAATCGTAGCCGAAGCGGCTCGATTTCATTCAGGCAGTGCATCCACAGTTCCCGTCCAAACTGGGCACGACTTGCTAGAACCCACGGCTGGTCGGCATCGACCATGTCTGAGTAGGGTCTCCAGTTTACCATTGCTGCAGGGAACTCCTGTAGCTCCCGCCTTAGCACCATCAGTTGGTACGTTAGGGGTGCCGCACTCATGATGGGTTCCCACCGCCTGGCTAGCGGCACCATCACGGGTCGCCAATGTCGAGCTCTCCCCATGGGGAGGTAATAATAGCTCCACAGCTGCTCGGCGCAGGTCATCAGTACCTTGCAAAAACACAAAAAAAAAAAATACAAAACAAGCAAAACCAAAAATACCTGGATAAATGGTGTAAAACCACTCACAGCCATCTCACGATCCGCTTCTTGGAACAGGCCTGCAAACAAGTGTGCCAGCATGGCGGCTCCCCAGGCATAGTACCCTACTCTTTCAAGGTCTGATAGCAGCTCCAGGAAGTAACATTGGATACCGTCCCCTTTAAAGCTCAGTACCAATCTCCCCAAAAGGAAGAGGAGAAATCTCCTCAAATCTATGTTGCATCTTTCCCAGTTGCCGAAATCTGTGCAGTACATGGCACGTCATCCTATTTCCATCCTTTCCATGAACTCTTCTAAGGATTCATCGTCCCGCCGACGAGTGTCGGTGAGCCCTAATGCATCCATGAGGGACGCCCTAGCTACCGACCTGTTTTTCCGACCATCTAGGTCCAAACCCAGTAGCTTCCGAGCACCTTCTCGATAATCCACATAAGTGACCCCGGTCACTGCCTCGCCCTCCACCTTCAGGCTTGTGATCCGGACCACATCCTCCAAGCTGGGCACCATGTGCCCCCAGGGCATCAGGAATGCCCGACTCACTGGGTCCCATCTCTCACACAAGGCTTGGATCAGGACCAGGTCGAGCTGGATCGGCTCGATCCGAAGAAAGGTGCCAAAACCCATCACGTCTAGCCTGACCTTTTGAAAATCTGGGAGACCTCGGTATGCTGCCACTACCAACTCCCATGAGATCTGTGATTTCATCACACTCTACGCATGCAGGGAATGGAGAGGAGGTTTGGTCAGAAAGAAAGGAAGAAAAAAGAATGGAAAAAAGGGCAGGAAAACTTGGCTTACGAGTTGTGATTGGGCCCTTTCGCTGAAGTGCCCTTCGAGGTCCGAAAGCCTCCTGGAACTACTACCACTGGATCTGCTTCTCTTCGAGGAGTGGGAAGATTCGCCCTCCATCCAACTCTCGGAATTTTAAACTCCTCCTCTCCCGTGAGAACTTGTCCTCCTCGAGTTAGCTCTCGATATACCTGGGAGGATAAAAGGGACAAGAATTTATAGAAATGGAATGAGTGTGGGCCAAGATTGCCTCCATCACCTTTTAATGATAGCCCTCGCAATGAGGCACCTGCCATGCGGTCCCGTGTGTCACTTCACCGCTCGCACAGGGTGATTGATTGGACGAAGAATATGACGACTAGCACCCTATGTTGTCTAGGGATACCCTATCATGTTTTGGAGGACGTCCGTAAAATTTGACACAACATCCGGGAAAAGGGACTAGGGCCGTCATTATTGACTTCGACGGCAGATTCCTGTGGAAAATGGTCACAACAAGACGCGATTCTCCGCTCGGGGTGGAGTCTCGACAGACCCATCACATGGGAACAGTGCAAAGGAGAGGAAGTGTAGGGAAGAAGGAACGCACAAGAGAACAAACAAGCAGTAGAAAATCAAATCACTCCATTCATAATCCTACATAAGCTGTCATAAACACTACAATCATAGAGAGGTGGCGGGTCCACTAGCTCGCCAGCTCTTGCCATTATTTTCATGCTCGTCCCTCTAGGCGTCCCTCTCCTCTCCCCTGAGGTGAGGGTCCCTCAGAAGCCTCCGGGATCCCCGTGCAGTAGCACCCGCCTCGCCTCGTGGCGTCAGCTCCACAGCAATGACTCGCTGCTCCTCCCCTGGCGTGGCAAAGAAGCCACTAGCGGCAAAGCGACCAGACTGGCGCAGTCACTCCCCGAACTCTCGCGCTCTCTTGTAGCACGTCTCCATCCCTCCTAGCCTCTGCACGATGGCCTGAAGGCCCAGCTGGAGCTCCCTCACTTGGGCCTCCAAGGCCCTCCTCTCGGTCTGATCCCGCTGTCGCTCGGACCTTCTCTCGGCTTTCTCTCTCTCCGCCTCTCTCCTCATCATCTGCAGAAGAACCCTTAACTCCAGGATGTCTGGAGAAGGTCTCTCCTCACCGCGATGTCGCAGCTCTGCTACAGTCACCACCCAGGCATCACGCTCCTCTTCCGCCCGGGCAGCCCGAGCCACCGCACCAGCAAGTTGCTCCCGAAGGGAGGCAATCTCGAGAAAAGGGGCCGAGGAACTGGAAGATGCGCCGCTAGTCACTCCCACCATCGCTGTCTGCTGGGCACGCTGGAACAAACAAACAACAGCCGTCAGCTAAGCTCCACATTTAAAAATAGGAAATGCAGCTCTTAGCTTACCAGGAGCGACAGTTCCTGTTGAGTGGCGGCCAGCTGCCGCCTGACCTCGGCTAATTGGGCACGTGACCCGTCGACGTCGCGCGTATCCCCGGCTTGGGGAAGCCCCGCATAACTCTCTCTCTGCCACCGCAGGAAGTCGACACTATCCTGCACCAGTACGCTCCCTTGCTGCCTAGGGAGACGTATGCGCCAATCTTCAAGCTTCGCCTTACCGCGACTCTCCTTCCTGACGCGGCTCGGCTCGTCTGCACTCGCCCACTCATCGGCTAGGCCCAGGGTCCTCGCCATGTCCTGCACCAAGAAAGAAGGGCCTCGCATCATAACAAAGAACGCGTCCCCTGTCCAGGACGCGTCCATCATTTGAGTACAACACTCGCCGAACCCTTTCCCCCCTCGCGCGGCTCGCTTCAAAACTCAAAGTGGATCAAAAGAGGAAGAGATCGGAGGACCTACCAGACCGTGTTCACCTCCCTCCGCGACATCGGGCCCCTCGAGTCCCTCGGGGGCCCGAAGCGGCCCTTCCTCCTCCATGGACGCCGTTCCTTGCTCTGGTGCGTCCCTCCTCAGGCGAGGGGTCCCGCGTCCCTCTCCACCTTCGCCGTGGTCCAGACCGCCGAACTCCATCGATTGAGGGGAAGAAGATAAAGACGGGCGAGCGAGTTTCGGCGGAAGGCGGGCTCGTTTGCGGGTAAGGCATGGGAGAAGAAAGGTCACCCGTCGCTTTAAATTTGAATTCGAGGATTAAGACGCGTCCTCGCGCCTGGACGCGCCCAAAAAAAAGGGGGAGAAAGGAAACAGAATCCCCCCGTGCAAAGCGTAGTTCCCCGCTGTTCAGGGTAAGGTCTCGTGGAGCGTGCCTCGAAGGACAACTCAGTGCAAAGAAGAAAGTGTGGGAGAGAGAAAAGTACACACAACACAAGAAAGCCATTTTCATTTCATATAATAGCCGAAAGTACATCATGCAGTAAGGAGGGTAGAGTGTACAAGCAACTCTCTAACTCTCACCATCACCCTCCTGGTCATCTCTCTCCTCCCTCCTCTGACGGGGATCCCTAGGGGGCCTCTGTGACCTCTGCGAACCCTGAGAAGCCGTGCTCGCCTCTCCAGGGGGCACCATGCCGGCCTCCAAGGTGCGGCGACGCTCCTCGGCCGAAGAAACTAGAAAGCTGCCCACAGAAAAGGAACCGGACTGACGAAGTCGTGCCCCGCGCTCCTTCGCCCTCTGATACCGCTCCTCACTCTCCCGAAGTCTCTCCTCCACCGTGCCAAGACTCAGCCGGAGCTCCGACACCAGGGCCACCAGAGCTCTCCTCTCGTCCCAATCTCGATGTCGCTCTGCCATCCTGTACTCCCTTTCTTTCTCTATGGTCTCCCTATCCCTCTCCCTCTCTCTCTCTAGAGTCTCCCTATCCCTCTCCCTCTCTCTCTCTAGGGTCTCCCTATCCCTCTCCCTCTCTCTCTCCACGCTCTCCCTCTCCCTCTCTCTCTCCTCTCTCTCCCTCATCGCCTCTTTCCTCGACAGCTCGAGGGCGATCCGCAGATCTACTACGTCGCGAGGAAGCTCCTCAGCCTCTTGTCGCCGCTCCTCCTCTAGCTCCGCAATCCGGGCGTCACGCTCTGCCACCCAGGTATCGCGCTCCTGCTCAGCACGAACAGCACGGGCCAGGGCCTCCCGAATCTCAGCCACCTATCAAAGCACGCATGCACCGTAAGAGAACAGTGATAGAAGGAGAGCAGCCAGAAGGAGAGTCGAGGTCAGGCAAACACTCACTCGAGCCTCGCGGTCACGCTCGGCCTCCTCAGCCCGAGCCACCGCATACGCCAGCTGCTCCTGGAGGGCAGAAATCTCCGGAGGAGGGCCCCGCGAACTGGAACCCGCTCCACCAGCCATCCCGGCTGCCGCTGTCTGGTGGGCCCGCTGAAACACAGAGCAAACGACAGTTAGAGGCCAAGTATCAAAAATCCAGGTCACAAAAAATGCATCGCATAAACTCACCAGGATCTCCAACTCCTATCGGATGGCCACCAACTGCCGCCTGGCGTCCGCCAACTGGGCCCGCAGGTCGGCGATCATGTTGTCACGAGCATCCTGCATTGCACATAAGTTAGTGCCACATGCATATACATATAAAAGGGTGAAGCATTTTCATTTCACTTACCCCTACCATACCACCAAGGAAGAGGCGGTCCCCGTACGTAGCCCAGTACCGTCTCAGGTAATCAGTACTATCCTGTACATGGGACACCACTGGGACCCCACCCTACTGCCAGTCCTGGTACTGTGTTGGGAAGCGCGTACGCCAGTCCACAATCTTCACCTTCCCCTTGGTCTTCCGCCCGATGCGGGCCGGCTCATCTACATCAACCCACTCCTGGGCTAGCCCCAACGTCCTCATAACCAGCCTCAGCCGAAGCGGCTCGATCTCGTTCAGGCAATGGACCCACACGTCCCGCCTGAAACGAGGAAGACCCACTACAACCCAAGGCTGGCCAGCGTCGCCCATGCCCAGGTAGGGTCTCCACACCACCTGCATCACCATACATACATCATGATAGTTACCATTCAGTCACATGCATAAAAAACACAAAAAATCATACACATCATACCATGGCCTCAGGATACTCGCTCAGCACCCGACGAAGCGACGCCAGCTGGTAGCCGTGGGGTGCTGCAACCACGACCGGCCTCCACCGCCGCGCCAGAGGCACGGCCCTCCTATTCCCATGCCTAGCCCTCCCCATCAGGAAATAGTAATAGCTCCACACCTGCATCCATCATACATCATTAGTACAATAATTGCATATTTAACTGTGGGAATGCATAAATAAAATGTTTACCTGGAGAAAAGGTGCGAAGCCACTGATTATCGTCTCCTTCTCCGAAGTCTGGGAGAGATCGGCAATCAGATGGGCAAGCAGAGCCGCTCCCCACCCGTAGTGTCCCACTCTGTCCAGATCCGCCAAGATCCCGAGGAAACGGCAGTGGATGCCATCCCCCTTCGTCCCCAACAGAAGGCGGCCCAAGAAGAAGAAAAGAAACCTCCGGAGGTCTAGGTCCACCAGCTCCCGCTCGCTCGGGTCCTGGGTGAAAGCTGCACCAGCGTCTCCCTCCAGTCGTGCCAGAAACTCTGCTCCAGTCTCGCTAACCCGCTGGCGCGGGTCGACGAATCCGAGCGCCTCCATGATCTCCACTCGGCCGACTACCCTACTATCTCTATCAGTCACGCTCGTCTCTAACCACAGCAGGTCCAGGGCACTCTCTCGGTAGTCGGGGTAGGTGACCCCGCTGACCGCCTCTCCGTCAACTCGTAGCCCGGTGATCCTAGCTACGTCTTCAAGCGTCGGCACCATGTGCCCCCAGGGCATCAGAAACGCCCGGCTCGGTGTGTGCCACCGCTCCCTCAATGCCTGGATAAGCGGAAGGTCGAGCCGAAAGGGCTCGATCCTAAGGAAAGCTCCGAAGCCCATGGCGTCCACACGCGCCCTCTGAAAGTCTGGCAGCCCACGGTATGCTGCCACCACTAAGGACCAGCTGATCCGGCCCCTCATCACGCCCTGCACACCACAAAACCAACAAAGAACACATCAGCATCATGAATAGTAATAAACAATAACACTGTATATACTACTTATTTATTTTATTTTATTTTTTATTTTTATTTTTTAAAAAAAATATTTATGTTTTTTTGGAGGCGTCCAACACCTTGGACGCCTCCTTTACATTTTTTTTATTTTATTTTTAGAAAAACCCAAAAACCAAAAAAACAAAAATAAATAAAAAATATATATTTTATCATGGAGGCGTCCAAAGCCCTGGACGCCTCCTTATTTTTAATTCTATTTTTATTATTTACGTAAATAAATAAAAAAAGAAAGAAAAAAGAAAATGTGGAGGCGTCCAGGCCTCTGGATGCCTCCTTCCCTCACACACCGAACCTCACCACACGGCCTCTCGTCCGCCTATCCAGCCTATTAAACCAACAGATTGAAGTTTCGAAGGGCTTACCGGGTCGTGATCGTCCTCTCCCGTGTCGCCGGCGTCTATTGTAGCCTCTACGGCCAAAGGAGGAGCCTCCTCCTCCACGGCAATCTCCTCCGCCGCAGCAGCCTCCTCGGCATCATCCCTCAGCCTCCTCGGACGACGAGCCCGTCGTTTCCGCTTCTCTCTACCCTGGCTCGGACCTCCTTGCTCCATTGGGACTAAGAATGGGTCATCTGGTTTGACTGGGTCATTTGAATGAACAGTAAATGAGCAAGGGGGGGAGGCCCCCCCATATATATAGAATCCACCTTCTTTGGGGCGTCCAGGCGCCTGGACGCCCCCACATTTTTTTATTTTTTTTTCAAAATTTAAAAAAATCAGGGGCGTCCAGGCGCCTGGACGCCCCCAAAACAAAAACTAAAAAAATAAAAAAAATAAAAAATTAGGGGCATCCTGGACCCCGGACGCCCCCAAAAAAAATAATAAAAATTTCAAAACAAAAAAAAAACTTAGGGGCGTCCAGGACCCTGGACGCCGCCATAATAAAAATTTCAAAAAAAAATAATAAAAGAGAAATAAGACAAGAGTATGCATATAATCCAAACAAAAGCACAAAATAAAAACACAAAGAAAAAGAAAAAAAATAATAATTAAGGGGACAAGGGTCCAAAATATCCAAATGCCAGATTTTATTCCATCAGAAAAGTAGAATGAGCTACATCAGGGGTTTAGGCGCCTTAGGCCTTAACTTCCCCAGTTCGGTTACATAAGCCCTCCACAGCTCGCACTCTTCCCCCACGTGCGCTAAGGCCTTTCCCGCAACACTTGTCTTCCAGGGTGCTTTGACGGCCTTCGCTTCCTTCGCATCCGCTTCAGTGCCCAACTCTCTTCAAAGGAACGATGCCAGTCGGTAGTGGGAACGAATGACGTGGAATGCAGATCTGGAGGCAGCACCGATGCGCGTTGTAAAGGACAAACTCGGTCGCACCAATCAGTTGGAGATCAACTTCACAAGAAGACCTCATGAGGAGCTCAAGCGAGAGTAGACATGCCGGTGCGCAAGTAAAGAAGCCTTGTGTCACAGTGCGGAAGTGAGACCGCCAGTCTTCACGTTTCTTCAGCCACGGAACATGGTTCACTACAGTACCACCGAACCCTAACACGTCGGCTATGTGGTGAAGCGGGCTTTGTTGGAAAAGCTTCGAAGCCGTCGGCATTCTCTCGCGGTGGTCGAATTTGAAATGCAAATCAAGCCAGTAAATCAAGACAAGTGCGCAACCAAATGGAGGCTTACCCATGCTCGAGGCAGTAAGACCGCTGTAAAGATAGGCAAGGACGGCGGGTCCTACCCTCTTTCCACTCCAGATCCCACGAATGGCACTTAGTTGGTCTTCCTCCACCATGTTGTCGGTATAAGGAAACAAGAGAGCACCCGCCAGACAAATGGTGAACCCCTTCATGATTCCCTCCAAATAGTCATCGTCTGGTGACCCTCTCAGGGCGTCCATGACCCACTCCGCGAGCTTTTGGAGATCGATCCCCTTTTGAGTACGGACCTTTCGGGCTGCGTCGGGTGGCATGAAGCTTCCAAGGACGCTTTCAGAAGTCCCCCGTGTCAGCATCCGCATAGCCTTCACCTTCCCGTCACTCTTGAATTTCTTCAATCCGAGCAGAAGTTCCACCTCCTCGAGGAGGATGGTCACCTCGAAGGTCGGGAAGATAAAAGTGTGGGTCTGGGGATGCCAAATCTCCACTAGTGCGCCCATAGCCGCCCAGTCCATACGAATCTTCTCATAGTGTTTGGCGTGAATAAGGAGCCCCTGCAGATGCCACTTCGAGAGTATGGCCCTCATGCCGATGGAGATGTTGGAAGTTAGTTTTGAAAGCCATGGCAGTTTGGAAAACTTCCTCGGGCCCGGGAAGAGTGGATATGGCTGGAAGAGAAAAGAAAGAAGAAGAAAGGAAGGAAGTAAGAAGAAGGTTCACGTGGAGAAATTTGAAAAGAATCAGCTTACCATATGCGACATGATCGTCCCACTCAAATGACCCTCAAGGTCGGAGAGTCGCCTAATCTCGCTGCTAGGCCTACTCCTCTTCATAACGCGGGAAGACTCTCCTTCCATCCTGAAATCTCTAGATTCTCCTCTCTTTCCTCTCCTGAGCTTCCAAAACCCACCTCGATGCTTTTGAATGAACTAGCCTAAGGGGAGTTCTTATAGGAAGGGTAGGGCGCTACAGGACGAAACATGTCACATCAGCGGTCAATGTTAGGATTTTGGCTAGATCTCCTTTCCATTGTGGTGCGATTCTGTTACGATTCTGTTACTTTCTGATGTTATTAATCCATGCTGGCCTGTGCAGGTTTTACTAACGGACGTCTTTGTCCTATCTCCTGTCCCACCTTTCAATGGTTGGTCCCACCATGTCATGCATCGTAGTATATGATACCTACGCTACTAGAACATGTCAAGGACCTTGAGGCCCAAACGAATCTGGAATTTGAGTTCCCCTTCAACAAAAATAGTGATGATCCCGGAAGAATTTGGGTTGTACGGATAGGCCGTTAATTTGTGGTAGCATGGGGACGACGGTTCCATTCAGTGAGTTGGTGCGCGGATAAACGGGCCCCAGCCCAGTATCGGCTCACTGGATCGGTATCCTGACCCGTTCTTAACAAGTTGACAATATTATCCTTGGCTATTTTCTATTTTAGTTTGTTTTAAATTTTTATTTTAACCCAGCATGCATTCATATAGGACTTTGATTTATCGCGGAAGATCATTCAAGTGATTCGATTGCGAAAGCCGCTGTGCTTCAATTCTTACAAATATGAGATATTCCACTCCGAATGAAATACTGAGTTTCCTTGAAACGCCCCTACGTTGCTCTTCCAAAGGAGACCCTTGTTTGGACAGACTCTCAGATATTTCTTTACTTTTTACCTTGTTTGACCCACCTTGGCCGCAACACTTCCACATCGGCTGGTAACCGCGCACCAAAGGTGAAACCTGCGGGTTTATGACCCAGGTACTTCCACACCGAGAAGTTGGTCTCTTTTTGTTTCGTGCCTGAGCGCACATCTCACCCTCCCTTATTTGATCTCCGTCCAAGCAAATCGTCAAAATTTGAAAAGACCTCCTTCAAGGTCGCCTCATTGAAACTTCAGGACAGATTCCAAACAGTAACGTCAAAAGCGTGTCTCATCACATCTTGGCATCAACTTATTAGTCCACTCCCGCTCCATTGCATTACGCGTCACTCCCTTGCAAAGCAGACGCCAAGGCGGGGCAGCTGTAGACACGCTATTCCTGACGTCTCCTGAGAAAGTCTCATATCACTATACAACGCCCCGCGACGGCTTACGCGTTTTGAATCACTTGAGTGCTTCCTTTTCTTGAGTCTTCTTCCGCCCTTTTCGGCATCCGGAATCGTCTCATCACGGCATTCGGACGGCATCAACACCAGTCAGACGCATCAGAGGTTCCGAACCAAGAAGGGTGTCTGCCGGGCAGCCGCCAACACCTTGTCCGAGGATCGGGTGGGTCTTTTGGGGGCGTCCAGGCCCCTGGACGCCCCCATTCTTTTAATTTATTTTCAAATAAACCAAAAGCCAAATAAAAATAATATATTAATGGAGGCGTCCAGGCCCCTGGACGCCTCCATAAAAATAAAAATAAAAAATCTAAAATGCCAGCTTTGGCATAGAAAAACAAAACAAAAATAAAAATATTTTTTCTTGGAGGCGTCCAGGACCCTGGACGCCTCCATCAACTCCTCACGGGCGCCGCCACCGAACGACGGTTTGTCGTGTGTGAAAGAATCCAAATTGTGAGACGTCCAGACAGCTGGACGCGCCCATTTCCAAATCACGAGGCGCCGCTCACAAAACCACGCGTTGTGCCAAACTGCGTGCGGCCGTCGGTGGGGTTCGGTGGACCTGTTGGAGGCGTCCGGGGCCCTGGACGCCTCCACAAAAATATTCAAAAAAATAAATAAAAATAGATAAAATATTAGTTCGGCCCTGATGGAGGTGTCCAGGGTCCTGGACGCCTCCACCCTCCGGAGCCCTATAAATAGAGGCCCACCCCCTCAGTTCTGGAGGAGCTTCTAAGAGATCCAATAGGCTGCCAGAGCCCAGAGGCTACGGAGTCATTTCTAACCCGTGGGGTCTTTTGTAGGTGGAGGTTCTGCCGGCTTCTCGGGTGCCCACGCTCGCGAGAGGAAGGCTATCTTCGTCCACCGCGCTTCCACGTCGTCCCTACGCTGCCGGAGCTCCGCCAGATCTCACCCTCGGCTCCTCCAATAAGCCTTTTCTTCCCCTTTTTCTCCATAGTTATTTACATTCATCATACTGCATCCTCTATCTCCCTACATAAGGGCGCCGTCTCTTGCATACTTCTTGCATTCATCATCGCATTTTCCTCCTACTCGAGTCCGAGAGGGGTTTAAAACCACACCAACTAGGTGTGTGTCAGGTCACGATCTCGTTACTTTTATTGCAAGGAATTGTTACTACACTGCCATTTTCTAATTCCGTTCGTTTATTGTCCACTATTTTACAAGGGTAACCAAGGAAAGCCCTCTCCGTCGGCCGACCGAAGGGGGAGGAAGAAGCAACCCGCCATCTCCCGCTCTTGAGGTAGGCGCGATCACTTTCTTTATTTTGGGGTCTTTTGGCCCCTGGAGATCACATCTTGTTCTCGAGGCCGCGGCGAGTCACTTCCCCAATGGCCGTTTAAATTCCCGTTCTTATATTCTCTTTATATTCTATTATATTCTGCTCATATTCTCGAGGCCGCGGCGAGTCACTTCCCCAATGGCCGTTTAAATTCCCGCTCTTATACTCTCTTTATATTTTGCTATATTCTTATCTGCTCATACTTTCGAGGCCGTGGCGAGTCACTTCCCCAATGGCCGTTTCAATTCTTGCCATTTAATTTCTGCACCATTCCCGTCCCCCCGAGGCCGCGGCGAGTCACTTCCCGCTATGGCCGTTTAACCCCCATATCTTGCTATATTACATTTGTCCCGCTCTCCCCGCCGGAGCAATATCCCGTGGCAGCCCCTTCTCTTTTCTCTTCTTTCTGTATTGCAGCAAACAAAAGAGGAGCCCGCGCGCTCCGCGTCTTCTTCGCTCCCCGAACCGCGTGACGTCGCTCACAGTGGGAAGTCCGGGAGGTTCAGGTGGTTTAGGTGGGCCGGGGGAACCAAAGTCTTCATTACCCCCAAATGACGGTTCGGACCTATTGCCATGTGAAGGTTGCCTGGCCCGAGTGGGAGGGGTGTGGTAGTGGACTCCCTCGAAGAAGTGAAGTATATATGGTGGGTCTAGGGGTCCACTAGGGAATGGGTCAAGGGGATCAAAGAAGGTATGACCCCTTGTGGTGAGTTCCCACAAGTCACGGTCCCATGTGTGGTAGTCGTGAAGGTGTGGATGATCACCTTCATGCATTGTGGTTGGTGGGACTGTGATCATGTGTAGAAAATAAGATTCCTCTCTTGGGCAAAAGGGAATGAAGTCGGGCTCGGTCGGCATAGGGAGGAATAGAAGAATCTCCGTGGGGACACAACCCACGGTGCACACGGAGGTAATGGACCCTAAGGCAGGATGTGTGAAGCTAAGACTAGTGGGTTGGTCAAAGCCTCGGGCCAATGAGTGCATCAACGTCCATTGCCGATGTAGACCCATAATAAGGTCACCCAAGGTATGAACGTGGTGACTAGACCGGAATGTTGTGTGGTAGGAGTTGACGGGTACTATAGGTAAGGTGGGGTCCATGGGTGGATAGCAAGGTGGGTAGGGACCAAGCCAACCTTGAGCCAGGTAAGAAGCGACTTTGCTATGAAAAGCGTTCCTGTTAGAAACAGGGGTGGCTCGGGATGAGGTGGATCCAAATGAGATGGCTCCGCATAAAGATGTGAGGGTGGCGGCAAAGGAGCTCTCATGGGCGAGGAAGGCATGTCCTCCCGGAGGGGAAGTGGTCCTTGGGACCCCGTAGGTGGGGCCGGGTTGGGGCTATGGGCTATGGCCTCCCTAGGCTCGAGTATGGCTCCCTCCTGCCTCGGAGGTGGGCATGGGGAGACCAGCGACTCAAAATAAGCGCACCTCCTATCCACCCGTTCCGAAATCATTTGCACAAGTTCGGCAATGGTATGGGTTGGAGTAGGGGTATCGCGGTGGACTCACCCGTAATCAACCGACCTAGGCTTGGGTCGGGGCTCATCTAAGAGCGGGGCTCCTTGCCTCCGATTATGACCCACTTGGTTGGAAGTGAGTTGGTGGGGTCGGCTGGAGGTGTGACCCACGGGGTTGGAAGTGAATGGGTGGTGGAAAGGTGGATTTCTGTAGCCCATCTAAGAGCAGCCGAACTAGGCCCATCAGGACCAAACGAGGCTCAGCTCAGCCAAGTGACAGCCCCACAGGGCCCACTTAGGCTAAAAAGCCCAATAAAGATTACTCGGGATCCCACCCTTCCTCGGCGGCCCTTAGGCTCGGAAGGCTCGAGCGTCAGAACGGAGGAAGACCCATGCCCGAGTTATCCCTTCATCGGGATAGAGGCAAGCGCCCTGCGCCCACTCCGACCTGACTTCGTCCGAGCTATGCCTATCGCCCGGACAGGGCTGGCACCTTTTATGCACGGATCGACTGACGAGTGCTTATCCACGCAGCCGTTGAAGAGCCCTTTATGAGTAGGAGTTTATGAGGATAAAGGATCCATGATCCCTCAAGGTCATGAAGATCCCACGATGAGGACGTAACGATCTCATGGTGAGGACATAACTCCCGCCTGAAACTCCTCAGCTTACGGGACTCATAACGTGAGCACACTATATAAACCAGGGATTCCCTCCAATGAAAGGTAAGGGCAATACACGCCTAAAACTCCCTGAGCAGGAACCACTTCACCACCTTGGTGTTGGGGGATCTCGTGCACCTCTTTCTACCTCCCTCAATACCTTCCACCATTGCTCTATTGACTTAAGCATCGGAGGGTTTTCCCCAGGGAACCACCCTTGGCCTCCTGATTCGTTTCCCTTTCTCTGCAATTCACTACTAGGTGATCATCCTCCCAGCTCAGGACAAGCGCGAGATCACGCCCCTTCATCTGGCGCCGTCTGTGGGAAACGACCAAAGAGCCAGTATGGTGAGAAGAAGTTCAGGGAGGAGGTCCGCCGGTGACAGGGGAAAGGCCAAGGTGGCGGCGGGGGGAGGCCCCTCTCAAGCCTCCCAAAACCCCCCCTCCGGCGCCAGCACTCCCACCGATGGACCGCCCCCTCCCCCCGCGGAAGGGCTGCCGCCCCCTCGCCCCGCGGCTGTAGGGCTGCCGCTCAACGACGGCGCTGACGCTTTCCAAGCCCTCAACGCGAAACTGGACATACTCGTGGAACTCATGAGAACCCAGGAGGCCAGGGATGGAAGGTCGCGCGCCCCTCCGGAGAGCCCTCCCCTCGAGAACGCGTCCCAACACACCGCCGGAGGCCGCTTCACCCTCCGAGGGCAGCAGCTTATCCGCAACAAAGTAGGAGGATCCTCGCAAGCCCCCCCTCCGGAGCAAGAGGCCTCCACCACGCCAAAGCGGGGTAGGCATGGGGCACGCCATCCCCTCCCAGAGACCGAAGTCCCCAGGGAGCGCAAGGGCAGCCTGCCATCACGCCCCCTCAGCCCTACGGCGCAGCGGCAGCCGGAGCTATCCCTCTGACTGTGAGAATTCGAGAGGCGTTTCACAGAGCAGGAGCGCGCCCTTCGAGCCCTGCAGAAGACCTCTCCACCAGAGGACGAGGAGAGATCCCCGTTCTCTGACCATATTTTGAAGGTAGAGGTATCTCCCAGAGCCTCCATCCCAACCTTCAAGCCCTACGACGGCCAGGGTGACCCGGCCGACCACTTCGATAGCTTCGACGCCCTGATGACCCTTCACGGAGCGTCCGACGCCATCAAGTGCCGAGCCTTTGCGACTGCCTTGGTCCAAGGCGCCCAAGCCTGGTTCCGGGCCCTCGCCCCCGGATCTATCCGAGACTTCAAGCAATTCGGGCGAGTATTCAAGGAGAGTTTCACCGGCAGCAGTCCCCCAAGGTCGGTAGCGGGGCTTTTGGCCCTCAAACAGGCACATGGGGAGAAGCTTCGGGCCTACGTTATCCGATTCAAATCGGAAGCCCTGAGGATCCCCCGCCTGGACGTCGCCTCGGCCATAACCGCACTGACCGGGGGTACCCGCGACGAAAACCTCCGCCGCGAGCTTGTCCTCCACCCTCCCTTTTTGCCGCGCTAGTGACTCTGGTATTGCGCCATGCCGAGTACGAAGAAGTGCTCAGTGCGTGCCGAGACGCAACCGACTCGGGTCGGGAGGGGGACAAGAAGCGGGCACCCGAGCCAAGCTCAGGCCAAGAAAAAAGGTGGAACCGAGACGGGGAACGCAAGGAACCGTCACGGAAGTAAGAGCGGTACACTCCCCTAACTACTCCAGTGTACGAGATATATGAAGACATCAAAGGCTCGGGCCTCCTCCACCAACCCGAGCCGATGAAGTCGAAGAACCGCAGTCGCAGCAACCATTGTATGTTCCACAGCGACCACGGGCATCACACCGGCGATTGCCATCAGCTCCAGGATGAGATCGAGCGTCTCGTTTGTCAGGGGCACCTTTCCCGGTTCGTGGCCGGGCACCAGGAAGACCGAGGCGTCCCAGAAGAAATCGACAACGCCCCCCGAGGGGTCCACATCAACGTCATCGCCGGAGGAGCTGCATCAGGAGGAGATAGCGGTCGAGGAAGGAAGCGTCATGCTGAGTGGGCGAGCCGAGCCATCGAGCCCCCCAAGGCCCCGCCAAGTGAGCCCCAGGTCATAGTCTTCTCCGACCAAGACCTGGAAGGGCTGACCACCCCGCATGACGACACCCTAGTCATATCGGCCACAATAAACCATTGTAACGTAGACAAGATTCTAGTTAACAATGGAAGTGCCCCTGATGTATTACCCTATGAATGTTTCCTTAAGATGGGGGAGCATCCGTCTAAACTTTGCCCGATCCGAACCCCCCTGTGTGGGTTCAATGGCTAGGCCACTTATCCCGAGGGAGCCCTAAGCCTGCCGGTTACTATTGGCACCCCACCCAAAACTGTTACGGTTATGGTGAACTTCATAGTGATCAAAGGTATGATAGCATACAACGTAATCTTCGGTCGGGGAATCCTCAGCCGAACGAAAGCGGTGCCTTCTACCTATCACCAAAAGATGAAGTTACCCACCAAAAATGGGTTGGGGGAAGTCCGAGGCAACTAGGCCATGGCCAGAAGGTGCTACAATATCTCGGTTGAAGCCACAAGGCCGGACGGGAAGAGCAAGGGCCCCTGGGAAGTCAAGGAAAAATCCGCAACCGCCGAGCCTGGAGGCGAATTGCTAGCGGTTTTCCTAAACGACGACCCGACCCAAGGAGTAAAGATCGGAGCCGACCTAACATCTGAGGTTCAACAGCAATACAAAAGGTTTCTTTCCGCGTACATCCGGGTCTTTGCATGGTCTGATGATCAACTCCCCGGGATATCGGAGGAAATGGTGATGCATAAGCTCAACCTCGACCCAGCCATGAAGCCCGTACAGCAACGCCGAAGGAAGCACGCGCCAGAGAAGCAGGCGATTATCAAGGAGCAAGTCACCAAGGGGCAAAAGACTGGCCTTTTTAGACCGGTCCTGTACCCGACATGGCTGGCTAACGTCATCCTGGTGCCAAAAGCTTCGGGAAAGTGGCGGATGTACGTGGACTTCACCGACTTGAACAAGGCTACCTCAAAGGACTGCTATCCCTTGCCGAGCATCGACCAACTGGTTGACTCAACCTCGAGCAACGAGATACTCAACTTCCTGGATGCCTATTTAGGTTACCATCAGATCAGAATGCACCTTGAAGACATCGAGAAGACAGCCTTTATCACCGACTTCGGCGTACACTGCTACACCCGGATGCCTTTCGGGTTGAAGAACGCTGGAGCCACGTACCAGAGGCTGGTCAATCATATGTTCGAAGGACAGCTCGGTCGGAACGTCGAGGCCTATATTGACGACATGCTCGTGAAGACCCCCAAGGTCGAGGACCACTTCACCGACCTAGCGGAAACCTTCGACACCCTCCTGAAGTACAACATGAAGCTCAATCCTGCCAAGTGCGCCTTCGGGGTAAGGTCCGGGAAGTTCTTGGGCTTCTTAGTTACCCAGCGTGGCATCGAGGCCAACCCCGACGAGGTCCAGGCCATCCTGGACATGCGCCCACCCACCTGCATCAAAGATGTTCAACGCCTTACTGGGCGCGTTGCCGCGCTCAGCAGATTCCTGTCCCGCGTGGCTGAACGATGCCTACCCTTCTTCATACTGATGAGGGGGCCTAAAATGGCATCTGCTACATTCGCGTGGGACGAGGAATGCCAAAAAGCATTCGCCGAGCTTAAGGAGTTCCTGGCTTCGCCCCCAGTGCTGTCCAAGCCTGTCCCGGGTGAAGCCTTGCATCTCTATCTCTCAGCGACTCCATCCACAGTTAGCTCGGTCCTAGTCAGAAATGACTTGGGAATCGTGAGGCCGGTCTACTACACCAGTAAGGTGCTCAATGAGGCTAAGAAAAGGGACCCCACAACCGAGAAACTCATGCTAGCGTTGGTTACCTCGGCCAAGCACCTCTGACCCTATTTCCAAGGGCACTCCATCACCGTGCTGACCGGCGAACCATTGAAGAAGATCCTCGCTCACCCTGAAGCCTCGGGACGCCTCGTCAAGTGGGCCATCATGCTCGAGGCCTACGACATATCGTATCGGCCTCGCTCGGCTATCAAAGGCCAGGTGCTCGTTGACTTCATCACCGAGAGCACCATCCCGACTGAAGAAAGATCTCCGTCCACGCCCGGGCCGACCTGGGAACTGTTCGTCGACGGATCTTCCAACTCAACCGGGAGCGGCGCCGGGATTCTCTTGAAGTCCCCCGAAGGAGCAGAACTACAGTACGCCCTGAAGTTCAACTTCCAAGCATCTAACAATGCTTCTAAGTATGAGGCCCTCATATCGGGAGCCCGCATGGCCCGTCGGTTAGGGGCGAAGCGAGTCAGGATTCACACTGACTCCCAACTGGTCGCTAGCCAGATCAACGGCGATTATGAAGCTCGAGAAGCACCGATGATCAAATACCTCCAACTGGTCAAGACCGTGGCACAACAGTTCGAGAGTTTTGAGGTAGTCCGAATAGCTCGGGAAAAAAACTCCCGAGCGGACGCCCTCTCTCGGCTGGCCTCCTCTCTTGACCTCGAGGGTACTCGATCGGTCCTTCTCGAAGAGCTAGAGCGATCGAGCATCGATTCGGAGCTCCTAGCTGTTGACTCGGCCTCCCCAAGCGACTGGCATACCCCCTATCTATCGTGGCTTCAAGACTCTCAGGAGCCTCCCGACCCTCAGGAGGCCCGAAGGTTGAAGTACCCAGCTCGGTGATTCGTCACTCTGGATGGCACCCTCTACCGGAGATCCTTTTTCAACCCTCTCTTGAAGTGCCTCGACACCGATGAAGCAAATCGAGTAATTGAAGAAGTTCATTATCGTCGCCATCGACTACTTCACTAAGTGGATTGAGGCTGAAGCCACTGCAAGGATCACCGAGACAGTCGTCTGGAATTTCATCTGGAAGTCGATCATCTATCGTTACGGCATCCCCCGGGTGATAGTGAGCGATAATGGTCGGTAATTTGATTCTTGTTATTTCCGAGACAGATGCGCCGACCTTAGCATTCGCAATACTTCACTTCGGTCGCCCACCCTCAGGCTAACGGGCTGGTCGAAAATGCCAATAAGACTATCTTAAAAGGCATCAAGACTAGGCTCGGTAAAGCCAAGGGCAGCTGGCTTGAGGAATTGCCGAACGTACTTTGGTCACACAGAACAACTCCCAGAACGGCAACCGGTGAAAGCCCCTTTCAACTGGTGTACGGTACTGAGGCCGTGATCCCATTGGAGATTGGCAACCCCTCCCTCCGAGTCATCTGCTTCTCGTCCGAGGCAAATGACTAGAAACTACTAGAAAACCTCGACCTAGCAGATGAAGTCCGAGAAATTGCCAGCATCAGAGCAACGGAATACCGACGTCGCCTCACTCGATACTACAACGCCAAAGTCCGAGATAGACACTTTCAACCGGGATACTTCGTCCTCAGGAAAGCCGAAGCCTCTCGACCACTTGAGGCGGCGAGCAAGTTATCCCCTAATTGGGAAGGCCCCTACCGAGTGGTCGAGACGCTCGGAAAAGGAGCATACCATCTATCCACGATGGAAGGAGAGCTCATCCCTCGGACCTGGAACGCAACTACATTACACAAGTTCTACTTCTAAATACAGAACATTGTGCAAATGACACGAGATAAAGCAAAAGGCTCCTTTCTTTTATTCAAACAACCCGCTTGTACATCAGGAAGGCCGAAGCCAAGAAAATACATGACAAAAAAGTAAAAAATCAGTCTGACACCGTCGTATGAGCCCATCGCTCGGCTGACTCGGATGACATTCCTGCGTCCAGCCACTGACTCTGCCTCGTGTAGAAACTGGCTCGGATAAAGGATAGTCGACCCCGTTGGCTCGGGTAGCTCGAGACAAAGGTGACAGAGGGATTAGGAAAGAGAATGCTACCTTCCAAGTTTAACTTGGAAGAGAAGGGGGAGAGGGAATGCATATGAAAGCATCTTCTCCGCCAAACTGCCAACTCTTTGGAAGAAAGAGAGTGCAGGCACCCTCCAAAGAGTGAAAGAAAGGAGGAGCAAAGCAGAAGAGGGAAAAAGAGGCTGCGAGAAAGAAAAAGAAACCAGCAGAGCTGGACGAGGAGGCAGGGGAAAGCCCGGAAGGGATGGAGCTTAGTTGGCTTCCTCCTCCTATCTGTGAAGCGAGTAGGAAGGGACGGGTGGCAGGGATGTCTGATGCCCCCATCCGTCCTCCATCTCGCCCCCCTGCAAGCGCCGCCAGAACTGATAGAGGGAAGACAATGTGCCTCCGCACGTCGAATCCTCTTCAATTCCGTTCGACGGCCGTCGAACCCTCTTCAAATCCGAAGCAGCAAGAACTCTCTGCCCCCCGTCGTCGGCAGCCTCATCTTCCGGAACATCTTCCATGCTCCGAATACAATGGCACAACGCTCTGTGAAGAAGGAATGAGGAAAGACTGTCAGGGAAACCCCTAAGCGGTGGAGAGGAAGGGACGCCCTTCAGACCTTTTATAGGCAAAGGGAGGCTACTTGCCTTAAATGATTCTCTCCTCGAAAACATGTCAAAGGGATTTCTCCCTACGAACGGTCACCTCAAACTTCTCATCTTCCGCCCCAGCGGGATACACGAAGCGGCCAGGCATTCAAAGCATGAGAAAATAGAAAGACACCCTGTCAGACGCTCACCCAACCATCATGCGAGATCCACACAGAAAGTATCGGCCCTTTCCAACCACCGCAGATATGCTGAACAAAATATGGCAATGGCGATACGGAACAGATAAGTCTTCATCATAACACTACTGCCTTATTTATTTCTACACAAAAAGGAAGTTTTTTCCTTCAAAAAGGAAAAAGGCATACAAAAATAAGAAGCGAAGCAGATACATCAGGCCTCTGGCCCACCTTGAAGCTCGGAAGTAGAGGGCTCGAGCGGTCTGCCCCCGGCATCTTCAGCGATGGCCGACCCTGGCACTGACCCCACCGGCGTGGGAACTGCCTCGGTTGCGTGCCCTCCCGAGGCATCGGGAGTTGGCGACCCCTCGGACGATGAGCCCTCGTGATCCTCTTCATCCTACGCCGAAGCAGAGGAACTGGAGGATGACAGGTCCGAGTCATAACATTACCCGGACGGGAAGTCAACTACTCCGGACGCCTGCTCCTCTGCGTAAGAGATGGCCTGGTCGTAGCCCTCCTGGAACCCCTTGCGGATGCCCCGGTGAAGTCCTAGCTCGTAGTAGGGGAGGGCAGCCTCCTTGAGGTCGACCCGGTAGGCATCTGAGCTCTTGTACTACTCGAGGGCCTCCGCCCCGGCCGATCCCACCCTACCAGCGAGCTCGGCCTCCCTCCGCTCCGCCTCGGCTGACTTCTGCTCGGCCTCAGCCGTCTGCCCTTCGGCCTCCGCCACCTGCTTCTCCGTCTCGACCCGATCAGCCTCGGCCTCCCGCCGAAGGCGCTCAGCTTCCTCCGCTCGGTCTACTAGCTCGGCACGCTCGGTCTCCCACCGGCCATCCAGCTCAACGCGTGCAAGGCGCTTCTCTTCAAGAAGCCAATTCTTCCTCTTGAGCGATTCACGGGCCTTGGCTAGCTGCTCGGCTAGCGCCCGGGTCTCCACTTGGCTCGACCGTACCAGCTCCCTGATTGAGGAGAGGTCCCGCCGAAGCCCACCACGCTCCTCGACGAGCCGAGCCAACCTCCTGTCAGACCCACCGAGGGTCCAGGCCAGGTTCGCTCGCTCCCACTCCGACCGAGCGTACGCTTCTGCCAGAGCAACCCCCATCTGGGCCAGGGCCAGGCCGCCCTCCATAACCCCGGCGAGAGCCATGGACGGGGAGTACTGCCTACCTCCCCCCCTCACCTTCGCGGCTATACCACGGCACACCTGGTGCAGAGCGCCCAAGACACCAAGCCTCTCCAAGGCCACCGGAACAGAGAACCCCCCATCGCCCGGCGCCCCTCCGAATGGCTCGGACCGAGCCCCAGCCTCGGTCGCCCCTCACGCCTTGGCCGGATTCTCTTGCGGCCCCTCAACCTGGACCGGCTCGGCACCTGCACCACCGCCTGAAGCGCTAGCCTCGGCCACGGTCCCAGCATCCTCCGCTTCGGCCACGGCTCGGCACCATTGCCAGTCGCAGGAGCGCCCTCGGCCCCCTTGGTTTCAGCCGAAGGAAGAGCCGAAACCGCATCGTCGCCACCCGCAGGGGCAGCCCCAACCTCCTCGGCCCCCTCTGGCTCGGCGGGTGGGAGAGCTCACCGGGTAGGGTCGGCCCCATCATGCTCGGCGGAGGGGCGAGCCGCGGTAAGGTTGCCTTCAACCGTGGGTACGACCCCGGCCTTCTTGGCCAGCTTCCTGGCCCTCGCGGCGGCCCGGATCATACCCTCCACAGGGTCCTTGCGCTTGGACCCCCGCGGTCGGGAGGATTCGCCCTGGGCCGCTCCCTTGCCCTTATCTCTGGTTCGGGAGCGACCCACGGGAGCAGCCGATTCATCAGCAGCCGAGTCATCACCAAGCTCGATCACCTCTGCGGCCTGCTTCAGAGCTTCCCGCCTGGTGTCTGCACGAAGAAGAAGACATATTCAGGAAAAGAAAAATGACCCCCACATCCAAAGGAGAATCTAGCTTGTGGCACCTGAGCCCGACGGATGCAGCCGCGTAAGAAGACACCGCTCGATATTATCTGGCGTAACCAGCTCTTCGGTGGATTGGCGGTGCTTCAGCAAGATGGCAGCGTATTCCTCCACATGTGGGGGGAACTCATCCTGCATGAGAGGGATATTCGGATGGAAATTGGGGATTACTGGACACCTCCAGGTCTCCTCCACTGAACAAATACCCACCCAGATGAACTGAGTCTTCCACCCCTTATGCGAAGAATCCTTTGCCGCCAAGGAGATGCAACTCGTATTCCGCCTCGCCTGGATGAAGTAGAAGCCCTTCCCAGCCGAAGGATGTGCTTTCAACTCAAAAAAATAGTGAAAGAGGTCCAAGAAAAGAGGAACCCCACACTGGCGGCAGAGAATGCGGAAGGTGGAAAGAAGGAGATAAGAGTTGGCTACCAACTGAATGGGCGCCAACAGAAAAAAATTGAGAAGCTGAAGAACGAAAGGTTCAAAAGGAAGGCGGAATCCACCCTTCCACGATAGAAGAAACATACCGATGTGGCCTGTACGAGAGTCCAGGCTCGTCTCGTATGGAGAAGCTGCGGCAAAGCTGAACTTGTGGGGCAGGCGATACTGGTGCTCCAGCCTTCTCGCATCCGCCTCCCCCAGTTCACTACAGTTTGGGACCAGCGCCCTCGCCACCAGCTCGTCCTCCCACTCCTCAGCCTCCGAGCGCTGATCCGCCATAGAATCCAGAGAAAACTCTGAGGAAAGGTGATCTCAAGACCCTAAAGATTCCGGGGGAGGAGGAAGCTGCCGGACTACCTCCGCGGTTATCTCCGCCAACTCCTCCAACGCCGCTGCAAGCCTCTGCTCTTCCGTCGCGTCCTCACGGCGCATCGAAGAGCCCCAAAAGTAAATAACGGAGGAGGGCCAAAAACCCTAAAGACGGAGGGAGTCTGGAATGAGAACAAGCGCCCAACGCCTATATCCCCACGCGGGAGGCGGCACGTCATTCCGACCTCCAAGAAAAGGGGGCCCCTTCAGTTCAAATTAGTCAGGATCATCATTAACACGGGCCCAGGTGACCACGACACGTGGCTTATTAACACCGCCAGATCTCCACCCACCTGAGCCACGCTGGTCCAAAACCCCAAACAGCTACTCTTCCGAGCTTACTAAAGCTCAGGAGTAGGAGGGGGACAAGTGGAGAGGGGGATTTCTGTAGCCCATCTAAGAGCAGCCGAACTAGGCCCATCAGGATCGAACGAGGCTTAGCTCAGCCAAGTGACAGCCCCACATGGCCCACTTAGGCTAAAAAGCCCAATAAATATTACTCGGGATCCCACCCTTCCTCGGTGGCCCTTAGGCTCGGAAGGCCCAAGCGTCAGAACGGAGGAAGACCCATGCCCGAGTTATCCCTTCATCGAGATAGAGGCAAGCGCCCTGCGCCCACTCCGACCTGACTTCGTCCGAGCTATGCCTATCACCCGGACAGGGCTGGCACCTTTTATGCTCGGACCAACTGACGAGTGCTTATCCACGCAGCCGTTGAAGAGCCCTTTATGAGCAGGAGTTTATGAGGATAAAGGATCCATGATCCCTCAAGGCCATGAAGATCCCATGATGAGGACGTAACGATCCCATGGTGAGGACGTAACTCCCGCCCGAAACTCCTCAGCTTACGGGACTAATAAGGTGAGCACACTATATAAACCAGGAATTCTCTCCAATGAAAGGTAAGGGCAATACACGCCTAAAACTCCCTGAGCAGGAACCACTTCACCACCTTGGTGTTGGGGGATCTCGTGCCCCTCTTTCTACCTCCCTCAATACCTTCCACCATTGCTCTACTGACTTAAGCATTGGAGGGTTTTCCCCAGGGAACCATCCATGTGCCTCCTGATTCGTTTCCCTTTCTCTGCAGTTCACTACTAGGTGATCATCCTCCCAGCTCAGGACAAGCGCGAGATCACGCCCCTTCATCTTGTGGCACCTGAGCCTGACGGATGCAGCCGCGTAAGAAGATACCGCTCGATATTCTCCGACGTAACCAGCTCTTCGGTGGATTGGCAGTGCTTCAGCAAGATGGCAGCGTATTTCTCCACATGTGGGGGGAACTCGTCCTGCCTGGGAGGGATATTCGGATGGAAATTGGGGATTACTGGACACCTCCAGGTCTCCTCCACTGAACAAATCCCCACCCAGAAGAACTGAGTCTTCCACCCCTTATGCGAAGAATCCTTTGCCGCCAAGGAGATGCAACTCCTATTCCGCCTCGCCTGGATGAAGTAGAAGCCCTTCCCAGCCGAAGGATGTGCTTTCAACTCAAAAAAATAGTGAAAGAGGTCCAAGGAAGGAGGAACCCCACACTGGAGGTAGAGAATGCGGAAGGCGGAAAGAAGGAGATAAGAGTTGGCTACCAACTGAATGGGCGCCAACAGAAAAAAATTAAGAAGCTGAAGAACGAAAGGTTCGAAAGGAAGGCGGAATCCACCCTTCCACGACAGAAGAAACATACAGATGTGGCCTGTATGAGAGTCCCGGCTCGTCTCGTATGAAGAAGCTACGACAAAGCTAAACTTGTGGGGCAGGCGATACTGGTGCTCCAGCCTCCTCGCATCCGCCTACCCCAGTTCACTACAGTTTGGGACCGACACCCTCGACACCAGCTCGTCCTCCCACTCCTCAGCCTCTGAGCGCTGATCCGCCATAGAATCCGGAGAAGACTCTGAGGAAAGGCGATCTCGAGACCCTGAAGATTCCGGGGGAGGAGGAAGCTGCTGGACTACCTCCGCGGTTATCTCCGCCAACTCCTCGAACGCCGCTGCAAGCCTCTGCTCTTCCGTCGTGTCCTCACGGCGCATCAAAGAGCCCCAAAAGCAAAGAACGGAGGAGAGCCAAAAACCCTAAAGACGGAGGGAGTCTGGAATGACAACAAGCGCCCAACGCCTATATCCCCACGCGGGAGGCAGCGCGTCGTTCCGACCTCCGAGAAAAGGGGGCCCCTTTGTAGACACGCCAAAATTGATGCTATGATCTCATGTCACCATATGACGCCCCAAAGCGGACTTCAATATTGATTTAATATGAAGTTTTTCTATTTTTATGAATTATTTAGGTTTTTTTTGGGTAATTGGAATTAACGCCCTAAGTGGGGGCGTCTTTTAAATTGACGGCCTGGCCAAGGGCGCCTCTTTTAAAAATGGACGACTATCAATACGGGCGTCATTTTCTGGATTTATTGGAAATTACGGATCGCAAATTAAATGGAAAATTGAAGAATTGACGTCTCTCTTGAAGGCATTGATTATTTGACGTCTGTATGACAGGCGTCAGTTCATAATTTTAAATAAGGAAAGTTAATTGTTTCTATAATTAAATCCAGGAATTGACGACTTTATGGGCGTCGTTATTCTAATTAACGCCTTTGGTCGTGTCGTCATTTTTAATTGACGCCCTTAAAGGGGTCGTCATTTTCAATTCCGTCTCCCTTTTGTCTCCTTCTTTCCATTAATGATTCCTTCCCCGTTTTGAGCCTCCTGTTCGATTGGGAAGAGGGTTTCTTGATGGAGGATTATTACCTTATTTTAATCCTTGTTTAGCAAGGATTTTTAGCCTTATAAATACACCTCCTGGGTCTCTTCGCGCAAGAGATGAGAAGAAGAAGAAGGGAGAGAGCTAACAGAGAGGAGAGTGTTTTATTTGATTGCAGGTTGGTTTCTCTTCTTCCTGGCGGATTCCTCTCTTTCACGGACGAACCTTTGCTACCTCTCTTGCATATTGAAGACTCCTTTCTTCCCTTCACTGCTGCACGCACAGCAGAAAGGAACCATCCCTTTTAGCTTGTTTAATTGCTTTTGTCATTAACATATCATCATCACACATTCCTTCCTCTAGTATTTTGCTAGATCCAACATCACATCTATCTTGTTGCATTAGCATATTCATCCATATTTTTCAAACCTTGTTGCTCCTCTTAGGGGTTTTAAAATCAAAACACACAAGGTGTGTTCATGCTCAATTCGATTGATTTCATATTCTTAGAACGTTGATACTACACCATTTTGGCTAATCCATATCTTTGCTTGTTTTGTGTGTTCTTACAAGGTAATCAAAGCTAAAAAGCCCCTTCATCGGCCGGCCGGTAGAAGGAGGAAGAAAGGATCCACAATCTCACCCGCTCAACACAAGGTACATGCGATCATTCTTTTCTTCTTTGAGGTAACCCCTCTGGCGATCACATTCACCCTTAGCATCCTACGCATGCTCCCATTCACCCCCTTATATTTTCCATATTTCTTCTTCTTTTTTTCCTTAAGTGGATTTTTCATAATCTACAAATTGGCGATCACGGTGGGACTTCTTGTGTTTTTAGTTTGATTACCCCTCCCATGTGCTCCACGTAGCACACTCCCTTCGGTGCCCTCGCGTGCCCCTCCCATTGACACCCTCGCGTGTCCCTCCTTTGGTACCCTCGCGTACCCCTCCATTGTGCTCCACGTAGCACCCTCCTATTGGCGCCCACGGTGCCCCTCCTTTTGACACCCTCGCATGTCCCTCCCTTGTGCTCCACGTAGCACACTCCCCATTGTGCACCGCGTGCACACCTTTACTGATTAGCCTTTGTTTGTGATTTCTGATTTCTGTCTGATTGCCAGGGCTGTCAGTTCTTTGAACTGAAATAACGCCCTCCCTGCTGCCGTCATTTTATAATTCACGCCTTTTACAAAGGCGTCATTTCTTCATAAAATGCCTTACAGCGAGGCGTCATTTGCATTGTTACTGTTCACTCTGCCGTTGCTCGATCACTGTGTATTTGTTTTGACGCCCCAATTCCCGGGCATCATTTGCTCATTGGACGCCTTAGATCAAGGTGTCATTTTCTTCATTATTGGTGGTTTGGTTATTTCCTGAATATTGTTTACAGTGCTTCACGCCCTTGCCCAGAGGTGTCATTTCCACTGTTCGCAGCAATTAGCGCCTGCAATCCAGGCGCTGTTTATTCATTTAGCGACCTGCCATGGGTCATCTTTTTGTTCTGTGCCCCACAGAACTGCTCATTCTGTCTGTTTACTTGACTGATTATATATCTGTTGTTTGATACTACCTGTTTGCATTCATCTCTACATACGGTTTGGGAGACCTCCTCTCCCCACACTTTTTAGGAGTTACACCCCTCTTGGTAAATGAAGGACCCTCCATTGAGCATTCTGTCTCTTTGGACCGGGAATTCCTAAGCCAAGCCTCCGTAAGTCCTCGCACCCGTGGATTCCCTCACGGACGCCAGGTTAGTTGTATCATTGAAGTACCTGGAGTATAGTTGACCCACACGTTCGAAAGGAGAGAGAAAAATCTAGAAACCCGGAGATTATACCCGAATTTTCAACCAAGATCCACCTTCAAAAGAGAGAACCCAATATTGAACTCACCATAATTTTCAAAAGAGATCTTAAAAGTTTGCGCTCATTATAACTTGGGTGTTTCTTTTGCTTGAAAAGGTGATATCTTTTGGGTTATATCTTATTGTCAGAAATTTATCCCTTTCTCCTCAAGAATGAAATTGCGTTCAGGTAAAATTATCAATATGGCCAACTACGGGTACACTTACGACGGTTACGAGGAGGGTCACTCTGACCCGTTCTATGAGATTCCTTCTCAGGATTCTGTTGATTATGAGGGAAACTATCATTCTTCGTCTAATCAGGTCCACATGGTGGATGCCACCACTACTGCTTTGGAGGTTGAGCCTTCTTCCCAGGCCCAACCTACTACTCAGAATACTCCCGGGGATACTTCCCCTTCTTTTAATTTTAATGAGTTTCTCAAAACTATTGCTCAACTGGACGACTCCCAGCGTCAGGCAGCTCAAGCCGCCCTCCTAAAAGGAAAGTTCATCCCGTCATCTTCTAACCCTCCCCAGGCCATGGGTGGCCACTCCGTTAATTCCCCCAACGACCCGACGGTCGTCCCCAGGGTGCCCTCGCGCCCATCAACCCCTGTTATGACTATGCCGGCCCAACCAGCAAGTCACTCCGTTGCTAGGCCTCAACAACATCTTGTTTCCCAAATTTTAAGAAGGCCTATGACAAACCAACACTCTTTTCATCAGGCCTCAGCCGAGTCTGATAGCCATGCTCTGCTGCTCCAAAAGATGGCTAGTATGGAGGAACAGCTTAAGAGGGTCACTGCATCCAAGATTGCTCCCGAGATCATGCTTCCCCCTATGCCGATTTTTCATCTACCACCGTCTGAAATGCCAAATTTTCGGCGGTATAATGGCACGGGCAACCCGAACATCCATTTGAAGGACTTTATGTATGAAGCATCATTTTGGCAAGATAATAAGAATTCGTTGGCTTATCTCTTTAGACGGTCTTTGGATGGCCCCGCACTAGAATGATTTTATTCTCTGGAGCTGGCTGATGCCGGCGATTTTGATATAGTTCAACGGAAGTTCATACAGAAGTATAAGGACCGTGTGGGTCCCTCCTTGTCTGTTACTGATTTGGTTGCTGAGAAGATGAAGCCCGAGGAGGACTTCGTCTCATTTGCTGATAGGCGGAGGGCCATGGCCGAGAAGCTAAAAGACACATTGTCGGAGACGGAACAAGTCAAGATGATAATATCAAACTCCACTCCACAATTCCGTCATATTTTGGCCATGAATAAATTAAGCACTATGGAGGAGCTCTATGAAAGCGCTAGATATATACAGACGCAAATGAAAGATTCGCCAATTATGGGCATGTTCGAGCCAAGGCCGAAGGTGATAAAGAGGAATGTCAACATTGGCAATACTGGTGCGACCACCGAAGGTACTGTTACTAATGAGCAGGTGGGCGCATTCGGCAATTCCGCACCCTTCTGCCACCCTCCAAACCAAGGGCCGTCACCACAACAGCCCGCCTTCCAGAGTCAAGTCCACCAGCCAAATAACAACCCTCCTCAGACCTTACGGCCTCCTCCACCTCCTCAACAAGAACCTCACTTTGCACCACAAAATCAAACCCCACAATATCACCAAATGCCCCCACTGGCCAATTATGCACCGCAACAATTTCAACAATCCAGAAGGCCATTGGGTCCTCGAAGGGCACAATACTCCCCTCTACCTGAAAGCCTATTGGACATCTTTAATGCCCTCATGGCCGCCAACCTGCTCACATTGCCGAAGGAGAGAGCAATATGGCTGCAACATGTAGACACCTCCCGATATTGCGTCTTCCACCGACAGCCGGGGCACAATATTGATCATTGCTTTCATTTCAAGGATTACATACATGACATGAATGACCAAGGTGAGATTGACTGGGATGAGATGAGGAAAGTTATTGCTACTCTAAAGACCCGAAGGCCTCCTCGGCAACCATCAGCTCAACAGCATCAGCAGCAAGGTCAACAACAACAAGCCTTCCAACAACAAAAGGCTCCTGCACCCCAACCCAATATGGGGATTGTTAATAATCCGCTACCGGAGCATCCGGTTCCAAATCAACAGGTGAACATTGTCACCTCGATCCATGAAGTGGAGAGAGGGCAAATTTGGCATAATGAAAACGCCTCTGTCAGGGCTATTAACCAAAATTCCAATCCACCACAACCACCGTCATTGTTAAGAAGGCACCAGCCTATCCCTCCTTCCCAACCACAACGTCCCCTCATACGTTCTTCAGGGCCACTCACTGCGAACCTTATCCCTTCACGACCTCTTCTTGTACGCCAATCCACAAATTCTCCATCACCCCAAAACCCTCCACCAAATAGACCTCCCCTTATCCGCCATTCGCCGGCAGCCGTCGCTCCTCCCGTTCCACCTCCAGCTACCACTGCTATGATTCCAAGGTCCCTCCTTGTTACCCAACCCCCGTCACCACATTCTGATAACCCCCAGCCGGCGAGGTCTCTTGTAAGAATCCCTCCTCTCACCATTCCTGCACCTACACCCAACACTACTCCTTCTACTTCCTCCACCCCTTTACCCACTCCAAGCCCGACAGAGGCTCAAAGAACAATGGTGCTCCGTAGCGGACGGATGTTTCATCGAGTATTTCCCCAACGAGAGCAGGAGCCAACACAAGAACAAGGAGAACAAGAACAAGAGTCTACACCGGGCACGGAATATGATTTATTGAAGCATTTGGACAGAACACCGGCCCGTATTTCTATCTTGGAATTGATCAAGAGATCTACCACACATCAGCAAGCTTTGAAACAATATCTGCAAAGAGTAATGGTAAGTGAAAATATTCCAGCCGAACAAGTCGCCACTATCTTAAATCCAGCTAGCAATCAGCCGGCCATCACTTTTTATGAACATGAATTGGCTCCGCAGCCAGCCAGGAAGTATGCACTGTGCATCACCATTGATATTAATAAGATAGCCGTGAAATAATGTTTGGTTGATACTGGGGCATCCATTAATGTTCTGCCGCAAAGCACTTTGAAAATGTATGGTATCCCGGAAAGTCAGATCAGGCCATCCACAATTACCATCACTGCTTATGACAACAGTAGAAAGCCACCATTAGGAATGATTACTCTAAAAGTTGGTTTGGGGCCAGTCTCGATCACAGTAGATTTCCATATTCTGGACATGGACCCGACCTTTAATGGCATTTTGGGTCGCTCGTACATTCAAGAACTTGATGCTGTGCCTTCGACAAATCATCAATGTATAAAGTTTCCACACAAAGGGCGCATCATTAAAGTCACTAGCATGCCCATCTTGCCGACCGAAGACATACATTCTGCAACATCAGTGCCTTCTATGTGGCCTTCCAATAGGCATTTGCTTTCAGTTTTAGATGTTGCCGATCTACGGCAAGATTTGGTAAAATCATCCCCTTTAACCTCTCCTACCACTCAAATGCTACAACCATCCACAAACAACAAGAAGAAAGGTTTGATGAATACACCAGGATGGAACATTCTGATGAAAATGGGCTATAGAACTGGCAAAGGCCTGGGTGTCAATCTTCAAGGGAGAGTCAAGCCTGTCAAGCCTCAAAAGATGACTCCCCGAGGTGGCCTAGGGTACAAAGCACCAAACAAGGATGAAAAAGAGCCGTGGGCCGTCATGACTTCCACTCTCAAAATGGACCGGCAACCTCTCACATGGACCCTACAAACACATTTTGTAACAGGGGGTATTCAAAATGATGATGAGCAGACAACGGTAATTACTTCTATGCTGGATTGCCAAGATGTGCATGCACGGCAGTTTGCTCGCCATATAGCACCGTTAGCCACATATAAAGCATTGGAGTCATTAAGGCCAGACAAGCAGAGAAAGATGGACGATCCTGAATGTGACTGGTATAGATGGTTTGACATGAATGATATCTCCATTGCCCTAAGTCGTCTCTTCATGTCGACTGATCCAGAATGGCCACCATTGATTCATGAGCTAATTGAGAAGCCAGCAGTAATCACAGACAAGAGGCAGCTTCTGAGCAACTATACAGATACTGGGGAGCCTGATGTGCCGTTTGAGGAAGGCTTCAACACAGACAGGCTGTGGGCCGGCATTTTCTTTACCAAATCCATTCATCCAACGGCTGTTGTCCGTTTAATTGATCAAGTGTTTTTTTCAGATATTCCCAGACCGTCCGCGGTCTTAATAAAGTTTTCTCCGAATTCGCTTCAAGTTTCTCTTCCGATCCCTCCCTTGCTCCTCGAGCAATTTTCAAAACTCTCATTACACCCCCGCGTGGGTCATCATTCACCCAATCCTTTAACGATCTGTCAATTTCAACACTCCCCCCTATTTTACCCTCTCATTGCTTTCTCCTTGAAAACGAAAAAAAAAACGCGAAAATTCAAACTGCCCAATCCATCTCTATTGAGGAGACCTCCTATCTTCTTCCTGAGTGTGTCCCGATTCCGGGGCCGCTCTTCCCAGATTCATTAAGTGACCTCCCCTACCCCTCCAGTGAGGGGACTTCGTCTGTATCCCCTTCTGTACCCGCTTTTCTCCTCCTTTCTCTTCTTTGTCAGATTCTAGTGATCAGTCTAGTTGTTCTTTCTCTTCTAGTGTTCAAAATCATGGGGTAGCTTCACATAAGAAATTCAAGGGTAAGCAGATTCCCGTAGATTTCTCAGAGAGTTAGCCATTAGATGTCAGGCTTGCTTAGCCATTCCTGAATTTGTGGAGGATTTGATTATCCTGCCAGAGATAGAATATGAGGATACCTATGCTTTTAATGAGGGTTTTGGGGTTTTTGAGATTATGAATGATGAAGACCCTATTGAAGAGGGGGATGAAGGATATGAAGAATATGAGGACGAGGCTGATGCTTTTGCTAAGGACATGAGGAGATTTGATGAACCGTCAGCCTCAGTAGAAGAGCCTACCAAAGAAATAAATCTGGGTACTGAAGAAGACCCTAGGTTTGTCCTCATTAGTAAGAACTTGCCGCCCTCCGAAGAGGAGGTGCTTATTTTGGTACTTCAAGAATACAAGGACACGTTTGCGTGGAGTTATAAAGATATGCCTGGACTAGACCCTGCGCTCGTTGAACATCGACTTACACTTAAGCCAGGGTCCATTCCAATCAAGCAGCGGTTGCGACGTTTCCACCCTAATATGGCATTAAAAATGAAAGAAGAGGTCGATAAGTTTCATAAGGCTCGATTTGTTAGAGTTGTCCTCTATCCCAATTGGGTGGCCAACATTGTCCCAGTCATGAAGAAAGATGGAAAGGTTCGAATTTGTATAGACTTCCGGGACCTCAACCGCGCGTGTCCTAAAGATGACTTCCCCCTCCCTCATATTGATGTTTTGATTGACAACACGGCAGGATATGAGACTCTCTCCTTTATGGATGGCTTTTCAGGTTATAATCAGATTCGCTTGGCTGAGGAAGATCAAGAGAAAACATCGTTCACTACACCATGAGGAACTTATTGCTATGTGGTCATGCCATTTGGACTTAAGAACGCTGGAGCCACCTATCAGAGGGCTATGATGGCAATTTTTCATGATATGATCCACATTTATATTGAGGTGTATGTTGATGACCTGGTAGTGAAATCAAGAACGAGGATTGAGCATCCCGGGGTTCTAACCAAAGTCTTGCAAAGGGCACGGGAGTATCAATTGAAAATGAACCCTAAGAAGTGCGTATTTGGTGTTTCATCAGGGAAGTTGCTTGGATTCATTGTAAGTAAGAGGGGTATTGAGATTGATCCCAATAAGGCGAAGGCCATAAGAGAAATGCCTCCTCCCAGGAATTTGAAGGAAGTTCGGGGATTAATCGGGAGGTTGCAATTTATTCGTCGATTTGTTTCCCAGCATTCACAAAGATGTAGGCCATTCTACGAGCTTACCAAGCTGGGAGTCAAGTTTCTTTGGGATGACAAGTGTCAGGCAGCTTTTGACGGATTGAAGGATTATCTAGAAAATCCCCCTGTCCTGAGGCCGCTGGTTCCAGGCAAACCGCTTGTTCTTTATATTTCTGTCCTAGATGACTCTGTAGACGCTGTCCTAGCCCAAGTTGATGAAGAAGGAAAAGAGAGGGCAGCCTACTACTTGTCGAAACTTCTTAACCCCTGTGAGCAGAGGTACTCAGCCATAAGAAGACTTGTGCAGCTTTAGTCTGGGTAGTTCAGAAACTTAAGCATTATTTTCTAGCTCACGAGGTTCATCTCATTGCTCGTATGAATCCAATCAAGTTCCTTCTTGAAAAATCTATTCTCACCGATCGATTAGCATGATGGCAAAGCTTCCTTTCTCAGTTCGACATCATCTACATTCAGCAAAAAGTGATTAAAGGCTATGCCATAGCAGAACATCTTGCTCATCACCCTCTCCCTAGATTTGACTCTGCTTGCTCAGAGTTTCCAGATGAGGAACTAATGTCCGTCAATCAGCCTGACTCAATGTGGACGTTACATTTTGATGGAGCTTTGAATTCAAAAGGGAAAGGGATTGGTGTTGTTCTTCTATCACCGGAGGGTATCACTATTCCACTCACCTCTCAGCTTGCATTTCCAGTTACAAATAATATAGCAGAATATGAGGCTCTTCTGGCCGGACTGGAGGCCGCTCATCAATTTGGTGTTACCCAATTACGAATTGTAGGTGATAGTCAGCTTATTCTTCGCCAAGTGCTCTCCAAGTGTCGCACGCTCAATCCTAAACTCAAACCCTATCAGGAATTGACCTCTGCTTATACCAAGCTTTTCACCAAATTAATCTTCGTTCACGTCCCTCGTGACCATAACATTTTAGCTGATGCTCTTGCTTCTCTCGCATCTTCCTTGGTTTTCCTCTCCGAAAAGGATTCCCACTCCATCATTGTTCACATGCGACTCACTCCCGCTATTCAAGATCCCACTTTCCTTAGGGTTAAGGAGGAGATGCTTAGGAAGGTTGAGCGAGGCAGGATCATTGAGAATAAGGAGGTCATGCTTGTGAGCGACGTCATGCGGTTCGGGGAGCGGAGAAGACGCGGAGCGCGCGGACTCCTCTTTTGTTTGCTGCAGCACAGAAATAAGAGAAAAGAGAAGGGGCCACCACGGGAGATTGCTCCGGCGGGGCGAGCGGGACAAATGTAAGATAGCAAAATATGGGGGTTAAACGGCCATAGCGGGAAGTGACTCGCCGCGGCCTCGGGGGGACGGGAATGGTGCAGAAATTAAATAGCAAGAATTGAAACGGCCATTGGGGAAGTGACTCGCCGCGGCCTCGAGAATATGAATAGATAAGAATATAACATATAAGAACGGGAATTTAAACGGCCATTGGGGAAGTGACTCGCCGCGGCCTCGAGAATATGAGCAGAATATAACAGAATATAAAGAGAATATAAGAACGGAAATTTAAACGGCCATTGGGGAAGTGACTCGCCGCGGCCTCGAGAACAAGATGTGATCGTCAGGGGCCAAAAGACCCCAAAATAAAGAAAGTGATCGCGCCTACCTCAAGAGCGGGAGATGGCGGGTTGCTTCTTCCTCCCCCTTCGGCCGACCGACGGAGAGGGCTTTCCTTGGTTACCCTTGCAAAACAATAGACAATAAACGAACAGAATTAGAAAATGGCAGTGTAGTAACAATTCCTTGCAACAAAAGTAACCAGATCGTGACCTGACACGCACCTGGTTGGTGTGGTTTTAAACCCCTCTCGGACTCGAGTAGGAGGAAAATGCGATGATGAATGCAAGAAGTATGCAAGAGACGGCGCCCTTATGTAGGGAGATAGAGGATGCAGTATGATGAATGTAAAGAACTATGGAGAAAAAGGGGAAGAAAAGGCTTATTGGAGGAGCCGAGGGTGAGATCTGGCGGAGCTCTGGTAGCGTAGGGACGACGTGGAAGCGCGGTGGATGAAGACGACCTTCCTCTCGCGAGCGTGGGCACCCGAGAAGCCGGCAGAACCTCCACCTACAAAAGACCCCACGGGTTAGAAATGACTCCGGTAGCCTCTGGGCTCCGGCAGCCTATCGGATCTCTTAGAAGCCCTTCCAGAACTGAGGGGGTGGGCCTCTATTTATAGGGCTCTGGAGGGTGGAGGCGTCCAGGACCCTGGACACCTCCATCAGAGCCGTACTAATATTTTATTCTATTTTTATTTATTTTTTTGAAATATTTTTGTGGAGGCGTCCAGGGCCCCGGATGCCTCCAACAGGTGCACCGAAACCCACCGACGGCCGCACGTGGTTTGGCACAACGCGTGATTTTGTGAGCGGCGTCTCGTGATTTGGAAATGGGCGCGTCCAGACGTCTGGACGTCTCTACAATTTGGATTCTTTCACACACGACAAACCGTCGTTCGGTGGGCGGCGCCCGTGAGGGAGTTGATGGAGGCGTCCAGGGGCCTGGACGCCTCCAAGAAAATATTTTTTATTATTTTTGTGTTTTGTTTTTATGCCAAAGCTGGCATTTTATATTTTTTTACTTATTTTTAGGGAGGCGTCCAGGGTCCTGGACGCCTCCATTAATATATTATTTTTTATTTGGTTTTGGGCTGTGAAAAAAAAATTAAAAGAATGGGGGCGTCCAGGGGCCTGGACGCCCCCATAAAGACCCACCCGGGTCCTCAGTTCAGGCGTTGGCGGCCGCCCGGCAGACACCCTTCCTGGTTTCGGAACCTCTGATACGTCCGACTGGTGTTGATGCCGTCCGAATGCCGTGACGAGACGATTCTGGATGCCGAAAAAGGTAGAAGAAGACCCAAGAAAAGGAAGCACTTAAGAGATTCGAAATGCGTAAGCCGTCGCGGGGCGTCGTATAGTAATATGAGACTTTCTCAGGAGACGTCAGGAATGGCGTGTCTACAGCTACCCCGCCTTGGCGTCTGCTTTGCAAGGGAGCGACACGTAGTGGAATGGTTTCGAAGTGGAGTGAAATGAAGTGGGAGCGGACTGATAAGTTGATGCCAAGGTGTGATGAGACACGCTTTTGACGTTACTGTCTGGAATCTTTCCTGAAGTTTCAATGAGGCGACCTTGAAGGAGGTCTTTCAAGTCTTGACGGTTGCTTGGACGGAGATCAAATAAGGGAGGGTGAAATGTGCACTCAGGCACGAAAATAAAGGAGACCAACTTCTCGGTGTGGAAGTACCTGGGTCATAAACCTGCAGGTTTCACCTTTGGGGAGCGGTTACCAGCCAATGTGGAAGTGCTGCAGCCAAGGTGGGTCAAACAAGGTAAAAAGTAAAGAAATATCTGAGAGTCTGTCCAAACAAGGGTCTCCTTTGGAAGAGCAACGTAGGGCCGTTTCAAGGAAACTCAGTATTTCATTCGGAGTGGAATATCTCATATTTGTAAGAATTGAAGCACAGCGGCTTTCGCAATCGAATCACTTGAATGATCTTTCGCAATAAATCAAAGTCCTATATGAATGCATGCTGGGCTTAAAGAAAAATTTAAAACAAACTAAAATAGAAAATAGCCAAGGATAATATTGTCAACTTCTTAAGAATGGGTCAGGATACCGATCCGGTGAGCCGACACTGGGCTGGGGCCCGTTTATCCGCGCACCAACTCACTGAATGGAACCGTCGTCCCCATGCTATCACAAGTTAATGGCCTATCCGCACAACCCAAATTCTTCCGGGATCATCACTATTTTTTTTGTTGAAGGGGAACTCAAATCTCAGATTCGTTCGGGCCGCGAGGTCCTTGACATGTTCTAGTAGCGTAGGTATCATATACTACGATGCATGACATGGTGGGACCAACCATTGAAAGGTGGGACAGGAGATAGGACAAAGACGTCCGTTAGTAAAACCTGCACAGACCAGCATAGGTTAGTAACATCAGAAAGTAGCAGATTTATAACAGAATCACACCACAGTACAAGGGGGTCTAGACAAAACTCTGACGACTGACCACTGTAGCGCCTCTCCTTTCCTATACTTCTTCTCTTGCACCAAGTTGTTTCGAGGCATGCCTTACGAGACTTTTGCCCTAAATAGCAGGGAACTATGGCTCGCACGGAGGGATCCCCTTTTCTCTTTCTTTTGGGCGCGTCCAGGCGTGAGGACGCGTCTTAACCCTCGAATTCAAATTTAAGGCGCCGGGCGGCCTTTCTTCTCCCGTGCCTTACCCGCAAACGAGCCCGCCTTCCTCCGAAACTCGCTTGCCCGTCTTTGTCTTCTTCCCCTCTATCGATGGAGTTCGGCGGTCTGGACCACGGCGAAGGTGGAGAGGGACGCGGGACCCCTCGCCTAAGGAGGGACGCGCCAGAGCACGGAACGACGTCCCTGGAGGAGGAAGGGCCGCTTCGGGCCCCCGAGGGACCCGAGGGGCCCGATGTCGCGGAGGGAGGTGAACACGGTCTGGTAGGTCCTCCGATCTCTTCCTCTTTTGATCCATTTTGAGTTTTGGAGCGAGCCGCGCGAGCGGGGAAAGGGTTCGGCGAGTGTTGTACTCAAATGATGGACGCGTCCTAGACAGGGGACGCGTTCTTTGTTATGATGCGAGGCCCTTCTTTCTTGGTGCAGGACATGGTGAGGACCCTGGGCCTGGCCGATGAGTGGGCGAGTGCAGACGAGCCGAGCTGGGTCAGGAAGGAGAGTCGCGGTAAGGCGAAGCTTGAAGACTGGCGCATACGTCTCCCTGGGCAGCAAGGGAGCGTACTGGTGCAAAATAGTGCCGACTTCCTGCGGCGGCGGAGAGAGAGTTATGCGGGGCTTCCCCAAGCCGGGGATACATGCGACGTCAACGGGTCGCGTGCCCAATTAGCCGAGGTCAGGCGGCATCTGGCCGCCACTCAACAGGAACTGTCGCTCCTGGTAAGCTAAGTGCTGCATTTTCTATTTTTAAATGTGGAGCTTAGCTGACGGCTGTTGTTTGTTCGTTCCAGCGTGCCCAGCAGACAGCGATGGTGGGAGTGACTGGCGGCGCATCTTCCAGTTCCTCGACCCCTTTTCTCGAGATTGCCTCCCTTCGGGAGCAACTTGCTGGTGCGGTGGCTCGGGCTGCCCGGGCAGAAGAGGAGCGTGATGCCTGGGTGGCGACTATAGCAGAGCTGCAACATCGCGGTGAGGAGAGACCTTCTCCAGACATCCTGGAGTTAAGGGTTCTTCTGCAGATGATGAGGAGAGAGGCAGAGAGAGAGAAAGCCGAGAGAAGGTCCGAGCGACAGCGGGATCAGACCAAGAGGAGGGCCTAGGAGGCCCAAGTGAGGGAGCTCCAGCTGGGCCTTCTGGCCATCGTGCAGAGACTAGGAGGGATGGAGACGCGCTACGAGAGAGCGCGAGAGTTCGGGGAGTGACTGCGCCAGTCTGGTCGCTTTGCCGCTAGTGGCTTCTTTGTGACGCCAGGGGAGGAGCAGTGAGTCATTGCTATGGAGCCGGCGCCACGAGGCGAGGCAGGTGCTACTGTACGGGGATCCCGGAGGCTTCCGAGGGACCCTCACCTCAGGGGAGAGGAGAGGGACGCCTAGAGGGACGAGCATGAAGATAATGGCAAGAGTTGGCGAGCTAGTGGACCTGCCTCCTTTCTATGATTCTGATGTTTATGACAGCTTATATAGAATTATGAATGGAGTGATTTGATTTTTCGCTGTTTGTTTGTTCTCTTGTGCGTTCCTTCTTCCCTACACTTCTTCTCCTTTGCACTATTCCCATGTGATGGGTCTGCCGAGACTCCACCCCAAGCGGAGAATCGCGTCTTGTTGTGACCATTTTCCACGGGAATCTGCCATCGAAGTCAATAATGACGGCCCTAGTTCTTTCTCCCAGATGTTGTGTCAAGTTTTGCGGACGTCTTCCAAAACATGATAGGGTATCCCTAGACAACATAGGGGGCTAGTCGTCATATTCTTCATCCAATCAATCACCCTGCGCGAGCGGTGAAGTGACACACGGGACCGCATGGTAGGTGCCTCATCACGAGGGCTATCATAAAAGGTGATGGAGGTAATCTTGGCCTGCACTCCTTCCATTTCTATAAATTATTGTCCCTTTTATCCTCCCAGGTATATCGAGAGCTAACTCGAGGAGCACAAGTTCTCACGGGAGAGGAGGAGTTCAAAATTCTGAGAGTTGGATGGAGGGCGAATCTTTCCACTCCTCAAAGAGAAGCAGGTCCAGGGGTGGTAGTTCCAGGAGGCTTTCAGACCTCGAAGGGCACTTTAGCGAAAGGGCCCAATCACAACTCGTAAGCCAAGTTTTCCTGCCCTTTTTTCCATTCTTTTTTTCTTCATTTCTTTCTGACCAAACCTCCTCTCCATTCCCTGCATGCGTAGAGTGTGATGAAATCACAGATCTCATGGGAGTTGGTAGTGGCAGCATACCGAGGTCTCCCAGATTTTCAGAAGGTGAGGCTAGACGTGATGAGATTTGGCACCTTTCTTCGGATCGAGCCGCTCGAGCTCGACCTGATTCTGATCCAAGCCTTGTGTGAGAGGTGGGACCCAGTGAGTCGGGCATTCCTGATGCCCTGGGGGCACATGGTGCCCAGCTTGGAGGATGTGGTCCGGATCACAAGCCTGAAGGTGGAGGGCGAGGCAGTGACCGGGGTCACTTATGGGGATTACCGAGAAGGTGCTCAGAAGCTACTGGGTTTGGACCTAGATGGTCGGAAAAATAGGTCGGTAGCTAGGGCGTCCCTTATGGATGCATTAGGGCTCACCGACACTCGTCGGCGGGACGATGAATCCTCAGAAGAGTTCATGGAAAGGATGGAAATAGGATGCCGTGCCGTGTACTACACAGATTTCGGCAACTGGGAAAGATGCAACATAGATTTGAGGAGATTTCTCCTCTTCCTTTTGGGGAGATTGGTACTGAGCTCAAAAGGAGACGGTATCCAATGTCGCTTCCTGGAGCTGCTATCAGACCTTGAAAGAGTAGGGTACTATGCCTGGGGAGCTGCCATGCTGGCGCACTTGTTTGCAGGCCCGTTCCAAGAAGCGGATCGTGAGATGGCTGTGAGTGGTTTTACACCATTCATCCAGGTATTTTTGGTTTTACTTGTTTTGTATTTTTTTTGTGTTTTTGCAAGGTACTGATGACCTGTGCCGAGCAGCTGTGGAGCTATTATTACCTCCCCATGGGGAGAGCTCGGCACTGGCGACCCGCGATGGTGCCGCTAGCCAGGGGGTGGGAACCCATCATGAGTGCGGCACCCCTAACCTACCAACTGATGGTGCTAAGGCGGGAGCTACAGGAGTTCCCTGCAGCGATGGTAAACTGGAGACCCTACTCAGACATGGTCGATGCCGACCAGCCGTGGGTTCTAGGAAGTCGTGTCCGATTCGAACGGGAATTGTGGATGCACTGCCTGAATGAAATCGAGCCGCTTCGGCTACGATTGGTTATGAGGATTTTGGGACTGACTCAAGAATGGGTGGATTCAGCTGCGCCACCTCGCGTTGGGAGAGAGACGCGAGGACCGGCGACCTGCATTGACTGGCGCGTGCGGTTCCCCGAACAGTACGAAGACTGGCAACGGGGTGGCATAATCGTGGAATCGCAGGCACGGGATAGCGAGGATTACCTGCGTCTATACAAGACAAGGTACGCAGAGCGGTTCCAACCCCGGGGACTTGCGGAGGTAGGTTTCCCCTTTTTCTCTTTTCTTCTTTCTCCCTTTTTTGGTTTTCTGGTGGAAATGCTGACTCGTATGGCTGCAGGATATCCGTGATACGATGATAGCGACTTTACGAACTCGCTTGGCAGAGATGGAGCAACGGTTGGGCGATGCCCGTGGAGCTACGAGCGCCTTGGTAGGTGTACAGTGCGTTCCTAATTAAAACCGCAGATTCCAGATGTTGGCTGCTAATTCACACGGTCGTAGCATGCCCAGATTGGCGCGGCTTCCCCAGCGATGGGAGTAGGTGGTGCCTCTTCCAGCTTGTGGATTCCCACCTCAGAATTTGACTTGCTTCATGAGCAACTTGCTCACGCCACGCAACGTGCTGCGGAGGCAGAAGGGATGCTCTGTATACAGGTAAAAGTTTCAGTGTTGAGTTCTCTTTGTTTACGCCTTATCGCGTATCTGAGATGGTATACTCGGCAGGAAAAGGAGACGGAAGAAGCGCTTGCCCAAGCTGCACAGAGGGAGGCTAGGATAGCAGAACTGGAGAGGGAACTGCGGCGTCATCCTGATGACGACTCTTCCAGGAATGTTATGGAACTGAGGATCACTCTCCAGTTGGAGAGGGAAGACCGTGAGAGAGAACGGGCAGAGAGAGAAAGAGACGCAGAGAGAGAAAGAGCCAACAGATTGACTGAAAGGGAGGAACGAAGGGCCATGGAGGCCCAACTATTCGAACTCTGAATCAGCCTTGGTCTTGCTGAACAGTGGCTGAGAGATGGTGAGGAGCGCTACCGAAGAGCACTAGAGCGTGGCTTTCGTGTCGGTAGCTTCTCTGCTGCTTCCGTGGATCAACGCCGGGATGTGGAAATAGGAAGGGGAGTACAGAGCGGTAGGAGTACCGCTTTTCGTAGTTGGGTAGCACCTTTGAGAGCGTTTTGCCCGGAGAGTAGTGGGACGAGTAATGCAGAGAGAGAGGGCGGAACTTGATGTAATTTTTTTATTTTTGGAATAAAATACAAGGTTCGGTTTGTTTGGTTTTCACCTTTGCTTCTGTTGCCTGAATCCCTGCACACACCACTGAAACAAACAAATCAGAATTTCTGTTCTGACTTGGCCCCTTGCTCAATAAGCAAATGGTCATTGTGACTGTCCTTGATAACTGGTCAAGGGGCCAAGCCTTTATTTAAGGAAGGCAAGAGAAAGATGTAGTGATGATAAATGCGACATGCAAGCACACGAATGCAAGCGGTATTAAAAGTGAGATGCTGCACGCAAATGCAATCATGCAAAATTGATTTATTTTTTTTTATATTTGGCATTTTTTTTATTTTATCATAAAAAGATTTTTTTGTGTGCAAATATGTACATTTTCTCTTTTCCATTTTTTTTGTTGCTTTTATCATTTCGATTTTTTTGTTGCTAACGCCCGGCAAGCACCCACATGGCACCTAATCTACGTGAGAACATGGGTTTCTTACTAATCTCCCAGGTATCCTAAGTGCACATCTAGGTTGATTTGGGCCTCTAGACCCCTCGAATGATGATCCCGCCGGCTAAGGCTTACCTTGATGACAATACCGTCAAGCCATGCTTAGGCTCCCAGTCGCTTCCGACCACAGGGATTCACCCAAAAGGTGTTTGAGGTAAGAGATTTGCCCGACCCGGGTCTGTTTTCTCATAACTCTAGATGGTATATGATGGAACACCCTGGAACCCTAACGACCAACCGCGCGACGCTGACCCGGAATCAGACGCCGTCGCACCCATAGGTGACGCGCTTGCATTGGCCTAAGCCCAAGGTTAAGCAAGAAGACATCAAGGTGGTAAATAGGGGTCTTGACCAGCCAGAAATACGGAGACTACTTCGCAGCGATAACTTTTGCTTTTCAAAGTAGGCAACCAAATGTGTATATTAAAATAAGGTCGCAGACCCTAGGCAGTTTTCACCCATCAGAAACTCCATCGAACCTTCATCTTTAGAGGGAGAAGGAAGAGTGTAGGGGATAAACCTCCTGAGAGGACCGACAAAGCCGTTAACCCGGCGAGCGAATAAGGGCCCATTAACTCTTTCCTCTCGGACAACTTCGGACCAAATCTCGAGCATTTACATTCCACGGCCCCTCCCTTTTTGTGGATTTAAACTTTTGCTTTGAGGGGTTTCATTTATCGCATCAGGCACGGTCACGACCAGGCTTTTCTCTTGATTTTGATTTTGTATTTCTTTTTGTGAGGGAGATATAATCGTTTGACGTTTGTGGGCTCCCTTTTCGTATACCTGCGGGGACACTGCCCTCTTCTCGTGCTCTGATCGATGCTCGAGGAAATGGATCCTACTCTTGCCTTTGGGGTTTGAGTTTCGATTTCTCATGCTCAGCGTTTTAAGGGCGCCGACTGTCTCATTTGGTCGAAGAGAAAAGAATAAAGATTACAGCTTCCGGAGATCTTCTGGGTGGGACCCCACCGTAGGTGATGCTACCGACTTTTTTTCTGAATAAAATACATAAGTGAGCACATGTTAGCTTCCTTCGAGCGAGCATAGGCCAACGTGGCCGGACAGGGATCTCCACGGTTCTGGCAAACCAAGACCCGGTGCCTACCAAGCCTTAATGGGCCCTATCCTAACATGAAGGTTAGATGCAGGGACTTAACTACATGGTGACTGCCAGGCATCGGCATTTGAATCTTCCATATTTTTAGTGGTTTTCGGTATTTCTTTGTTTTTGATGTTTTTTATCTTTTCATCATTTTTTTTGTTTGTTTTGTGCTAAGGGTAGTATTTCTTAAGATAAAGCCCATTCCAAGGGTGGGATAACTCGGTCCCTTCGGCGTTGACTAGCTTGTAGGCGTTGCTAGGGTACATGGCTTGAATTACAAATGGTCCTTCCCAATTGGGTTGGAGCTTAGAACGCGGACCTCCAGGTTTGACAAAAATTCTTTTTACGACCATCTCACCGACTTTGAATTTTCTCTCAATGACTTTCTTTTGGTAAAAGCGAGCGAGTCTATTTTGATACACACGCGCGTGTTCGGCAGCGGCCAGCCGCTTCTCATCCAAGAGTTCCAACTGGGTGAGGAGTGAATTATGACGATCATCGAGGGGAAATTCCTCGTCCAATTGTACCCTAAGAGAAGGGATCAGAGTCTCGTACGGGACTACCGCTTCCATACCATAAGGAAGGGCAAATGGAGTCTGCCCGGTGGGGGTACGGATTGAAGTGCGATAGGCCCATAGGGCTTCGATAAGTTTTTCTGATCAGTCTGAAAACTTACTAGACTCGCAGGTTTTTTTGATGATTTTGAGCAATGTTTTATTGGTGGCCTCCGCTTGGCCGTTACCTTGTGGGTAATAAGGCGATGAATGATGCAATGCAATTGCGTACCTTTTGCAGAGGTCCTGTAGGTCCTGAGAAATGAACTGTGGCCCATTGTCGGTGACGATCGTGCTTGGGACGCCGAATCTGGCGAGGATGTTCTTCATGATGAACTTGCAGACTGTTGATGCCTTGATTTTCGCGTAAGCTTCGACCCATTTGGTGAAGTATTCCGTCACAGTAAAGATGAAAGATTTCTGCTTGGTGAGGGAATTGGGATCACCTAGGGGACCAATGATGTCGAATGCTCACATGGAGAAAGGCCACGGGGAGGATATTGGATGAAGTGAGGAAGATGGTGAATGGATTTTATCGGCGTGAAGTTGACACTTGACACACCTACGGACATAGACAGCACAATCTTCTTCCATAGTGGGCCAATAAAAGCCTTGGCGAATGATCTTCTTGGCGAGCATCTGACTATTCACGTGGCCACTGCACACACCCGAGTGTGTCTCCTCTACACATTTCCAAACCTCATCGTCACCAAGACATCTTAACAGAATACCAGTAAGGCTCCTTCTATAGAGTAGACCTCCAACCAATGTGTATTTCTGAGCCACCCTTCTTATGGCTTTCTTGTCCTCTGTGGTGGCCCCTTCAGGATAAGACTGATCTTGGAAGTATTTGACGATTTCATAGAACCATGGTTTCTCTTCATCAGCCAGTTCTTCTTCGGCCTCTGCCAACATGATCTCCCTCTTCTCAAGGATATCTTCATGTAGGATTTTTCTTGCTATCCTGTCTTTGATGTTTACGTAGGAAGCATCATCGATTGCAGGGGCGTGAAGTTTGTAGATGGAAATGGACTCAAACCATCTTCCTAGAGGGAACCTTATGGATGATGCCAACGAGGCGAGGGCATCGGCGAGAATATTCTGATGACGAGGGACATGAACAAAGATCAGTTTTGTGAACAGTTTGGCAAAGGCAGCAGTGAGTTCTTGGTATGGCTTGAGTTTGGGATCGCGAGTGCGATATTTAGTGAGCACCTGGCGAAGGATGAGTTGACTATCACCTACGACTCGCAACTCAGTGATACGAAAAGAATGAGCGAGTTCTAGGCCAGCTAGAAGAGCTTCATATTCGGCTATATTGTTGGTAACTGGAAATTTGAGCTGATATGCCAATGGGAATGTGAGGCCTTCAGGCGACAGGAGGGCGACGCCGATTCCTCTCCCTTGAGAATTCAGAGCTCCATCAAAATATAGCGTCCACATTGGTTCATCTGATTGGTTGACGGACATTAGTTCCTCATCTGGAAACTCTGATTGGACGGGATCGAACTTGGGAAGAGGATGATGAGCGAGATGCTCGGCTATGGCATAGCCTTTAATCGCCTTTTGCTGGATGTAGGTGATGTCGAACTGAGAGAGAAAATTTTGCCAGCGTGCTAGCCTATCCGTAAGGACGGATTTCTCCAGAAGAAATTTGATAGGATTCATTCGAGCAATCAAGTGGACCTCATGAGCCAAGAAGTAGTGCTTCAATTTCTGCACTACCCAAACGAGGGCAGCACAGGTTTTCTCCATGACGGTGTACTTCTGCTCATAGGGATTGAGAAGTTTGGACAAGTAATAGGTTGCCCGTTCCTTGCCTTCTTCATCAGCTTGTGCGAGGACGGCTCCCACGGAGTCATCCAAGACTGAGACGTAAAGGATCAGAGGTTTTTCTGGTTTGGGTGGAATGAGAACGGGTGGACTAGCCAGATATTCTTTCAACCCTTCAAAAGCTTTCTGACATTTAGAATTCCAGTGGAATTCTACTCCTGGCTTGGTCAACTCGTAGAGAGGTCTACACCTTTATGAATGTTGGGACACAAATCGACGAATAAACTGCAACCTCCCGATTAAACCTCGGACTTCCCTCAAATTCTTGGGAGGCGGCATATCCCTGATGGCCTTAGCTTTGTCGGGATCTATCTCGATCCCTCTTTTACTCACAATGAACCCCAGCAATTTACCCGATGACACACCAAACACACACTTTTTCGGGTTCATTTTCAATTGGAACTCCCTTGACCTCTGCAAGACCTTAGCCAAAACTTCTGGATGTTCCATCCTGGTCCTTGATTTCACCAATAAGTCATCCACATACACTTCCAGATATATGTGCATCATGTCATGAAATATGGCCATCATCGCTCTTTGGTAAGTAGCTCCAGCATTCTTTAACCCAAACGGCATGACCACGTAACAGTATGTTCCCCAAGGGGTAGTGAATGACGTTTTTTCCTGATCCTCTTCTGCCAAACGAATTTGATTGTATCCTGAAAATCCATCCACAAAAGAGAGGGTCTCATAACCTGCCGTGTTATCGATCAACACATCAATGTGAGGCAAGGGAAAATCATCCTTTGGACACGCGCGGTTAAGGTCCCGGAAGTCGATGCAAATCCTGACTTTCCCATCTTTCTTCATGACCGGAACAATGTTCGCCACCCATTGAGGATAAAGAACAACTCTAATGAACATGGCTTTGTGGAGCTTATCGACCTCTTCTTTCATTTTCAAAGCCATCTGAGGGTGGAAACGCCTTAACCTTTGTTTTACCGAGACGGTCCCTGGTTTTAGGGTTAAACGGTGTTCGACCAAGGTTGAATCCAGACCCGGCATATCCTCGTAGCTCCATACAAACGTGTCCTTATATTCCTTGAGAACCTCAATTAACGCATGTTCTTCAGAGGGTGGTAGGTTGTCACTTATGAGGATGATCCTAAGGTCTTCCTCAGTTCCCAAGTTGACTTCTTTGGTGGATTCTTCTACGGCGGTTGACGGCTCGTCGAATCTCCTCATTCCACTAGCGTATGCGCCCGCCGCATCCTCATATTCTTCACCCTCATCTTCAGTGGTGCATTCTTCATCCGTGATCTCGTAGACTCCATACCCTTCATCAAATGCACAGTCGCCCTCACATTCTATTTCCGGTAGCCGGATGGGATTTTCTAACAACTGGGGAATGGCAAGAAGGGCCTGACACCTGGCGGCTAAATCCAGAAGGAATCGACGAGGGATCTGCCTACCCTTGGATTTCTTCCTAGGTACTACCCTTGGCCTATCATTCCTAGATTGACTGACAATATTTACATAAGAAGAGGAAGATGAAGAGGATGGTGTAGAATGTACAGGAGAAGACCCCTCAGAGGAGGGGTAGAAAAGGTCGCTCATCGGACCTTGGACGGGTGGTCCGCAGGGCGGTACGCACCCGTGGGAGATGTAGGAGGTTTCCTCAACGAAGATGTGTTGTTGAGGAGTTTGAAAATTGACGTTTTTTTTTTCGTTTTCATTTTTAATGACAAAGCAGTGAAAAGAGATTGGAGGAGAGAGAAAAGTGGTTATGGCTAGAGGATTGTGAGGCTCATAGAGCAGATCATGGTTGAAGACCTGGCGCGGGTTGAAAAGCCCGCGCAGGTATGTAAGCAAAGAAGGGGACCTGGGAAGATCATCAGACAATTGTCTGACCCAGGAAGATGATATCAGCAAAGGCTGAGACGAGTGGATGGAGAAGATGGCGGCTAATGAGCCGTTGACGGTAATGTTGAGGACGGATGAAGATCCGTCGATGACAGGGTCCTTCTGGCGAGGACGAGGATAGTTTGGAACCTTGGCAAGAGTGGTAATATTCTCTGGTATTCCGGAGATCAATGGTGGTCCTTCAAGCTGCGGAGACGAGAACATCCTTTCCAGTGCAACGGAAATGTCCCGTATGTCGAACCATTTGTTCCACTCGCATTCCGGATCTTTGATCTTGCCTCTTTTGGTGATCCTCGGACATTTTTCAGCCAAATATACAGCATGTGATCCCCCATATGCTTCTCGTGGGTGATCTCCCATCTGAACAACGGGCCCTCTGTTGAAGTGGTTTGATAGAGTCCATGTGAGGGGCTTCCAATCCACCTTGAACGGTCCTTTGAAGCCTAGGCCAAACCTGCGGTTCGGCCTAATTTCCTTTGGCGGTTTGAGCCTGCCCTGTAACTGTGCGCCCAGACCTTTACCTTGTTGGTAGTCGATGTTCCTCATAATCTCCCACCCTTTGGAGTGAAAAGGGAGATATGATGTTGCGGTTGTCCTGACCGGCTCCTTTGGTGCTAGTGGAACGTGAGATGAATCACGTACATCCAGTAGTGACAATATGGGTCGATGAGATGGCCAAACAGAGGGCAGAGAGGTGTTGATAGCATCCACTGTGTGAAGGACAGGTGTACTGACCACTTTAATAATTCTCCCATTGTAAGGAAACTTCAGGCACTGATGGTTGGTGGAAGGCACAGCGTCCATGGCTTCGATGTAAGGGCGACCCAGTATAGCCTTGAATGTGGGATCCATGTCGAGGACATGGAATTCTGTGAGAATTGACATGGGGCCTAGTTCTGCCTTCAGAATAATCATCCCCTGCGGCGGCCTTTTGCTATTGTCATAAGCCGTGACCGTGATCGAGGAAGGTCTTATTTGTTCCTCGTTGACCCCACACAACTGAAGAGTGCTCATGGAGATCACATTTATGGACGCACCCGTGTCCACAAGACACGGGTTTATGGATACCCCATTAATTTTTATTGAAATGCACAGAATGCATATTTTCGAGCCTCCTTGGGAGCGAGCTCGTAGTTGTGGAACATGATGGCCGGTTGTGTGTCTGTCGGGGTCAGGACGACCGAAATCTTCTCCATGGGGAGGTCTTCATTAACCATGACCTTTTGAAGATATTCCATCAAGGCCGCCTGATGGGATGTGGATCTTTGAAGTAGCTCCAGGATGGAGATCCGAGCAGGCGTCTTGTCCAAGTGTTTCAATAGATCATACTGTGTTCCAGGGATAGCTCTTTCTGGTTGTTCTCCATCATCCTTCTCTGGCTAAGATTGCTCAGGATTCTGACTGTTGTGGGGGAAAACCCTGTGGAAAATCCTTCCACTCCGGAGCACCATTGCCTGCGGCTTTTGTACCTCTGTGGGGGTAGCAGTGGGTTTTAACAGAGGTTTGAGGGGTAGTGGTGGAGGAATGGTCGATGAAGCAGGGGTGATGACGGGAGCAGGGATTCTGATGAGGGGTTTGTTAGGTGGAGGCATGGTGGAGGTAGAGGGGATATCGCGCGGATTATGAAGGATAAGGGGTCTGGAAGGTGGAGGTGGAGACGAAGTAGAAGTGGGTAGGGCTTGAAGCGAGCAATGATTTTGAGGTGGGTGATGGTTAATGAGTGGTTTTGAAGGCATTAGTGGTGATACGGTGGAGAAAGACGGGGTTATGTATGGTTGACGGATGATAAGGGGTTTAGAAGGCGTAGGGGTAAATGTGGTAGAGGTGGATGGTAAAGTGGGGGAGTGGGAGAAGATGAGAGGGTGTGAAGGCGTAGTGGAGAGTGTCGGTTGATAGGGGATCGGGGTACGGATGAGAGGGCGTAATGGTAGTGGAAATGGTGAAGGTGATACTGACGCGGGTTGATGAGAGAGAGGTGCTACCCGGGCAAGGCAAGGGTGTTGCGTGATGATAGGATTGGCGGTAGAAAGAATGGAGGTACTTTCCTGGTGCCACACATGCTCTCTCCCGACTTCCGGGAAGGAGGAGATGGGGTTAACCTGATGATTGGGCTGTTGGTGCTCCGGTAATGGATTCTGGATTATGCCCATGTCGGGCTGTTGTTGTGGGGCATACTGAGGCTGTTGTTGTTGTTGTGGTTTCTGCTGCTGCTGCTGTTGTAACTGCTGTTGTGGCCTATGAGGAGGTCACCTAGCCTTGAGAGCCGCGACGTATCGTCTCATTTCATCCCAATCTATTTGATGTTCATCATTCATATCGTGGATGTAATCTTTGAAATGGAAGCAGTAATCTACTGTGTGTCCTGGCTGCCTGTGGTAGACGCAGTATTTGGAGGTATCAACATTCGGGGGCCACACGGGCCTTTCTCTGGGTAGGGCGAGTTGGTTTGATGCCATGAGGGCATTAAAAATGTCTGCTAAGGTTTCTGGCAATGGTGGATAGTAGGCTCTCTTGGGACCGCCCGGCCTCCTTTGTTGCTGTTGGGGACCATAGTTCCCCGGGGGTGGAACTTGGTTGTACTGAAGTGGTGGTTGTTGTTGCTGAGGTTGTGGTTGTTGTTGCTGGGGTTGACGTAATGGAGGCATATTATTCTGGGGTGGATTATTTTGGGGTGGAGGACGAAGAGGGAAAGGACCTGGTTGGAGGGGAAGTCGGGGCATTTGTGGAGGCCTTGGGTTGACTGCATAATTGGAATTGTTGACCGCACCCACTTGCTCATTTGTCACAACCCCTTCTGTGGCTCCGCCCGGGACACCAGCACCTATCTTTCTGACCACTTTGGGCTTCGGTGACTCAAACATGTTCATAATGGGGGAGTCTTTTAACTGAGTTTGGATGTACCGGGCCCTTTCATAGAGTTCCTCCATTGTAGTAAGTTTATTCATGGCCAGGACGTGTTTGAACTGTGGGGTTGCATTAGACACAATCATCTTCACTTGTTCGGGCTCGGAGAGGGTGTCCCTTATTCTTTCCGCCAGAGACCTCCATCTATCAGCATAGCGGACAAAATCCTCGTCGGGTTTCATCTTTTCGGCCACTAGGTCGGTAATGGAGAGTGAGGGACCGACCCTATCTCTATATTTCTGCAAGAACCTTCTCTGGACTATTTCAAAATTCTCGGCCTCGCGGGGCTCCAAAGAATAGAACCACTCTAGCACGGGACCATCCAATGATCTCCGAAAGAGGTATGCCAGGGACCTCTGATCATTTTGCCAATAGGAGGATTCATACATGAAATCCTTGAGGTGAATGAAGGGGTTGCCGGTACCATTGTATCTGCGGTACGTGGGCATTTCGGAGGGAGGAAGATGAATGACGGGAAGGATTGGCAAAGCAACCTCCGGGGTGGCTTTCACGTCCACCATTCTTCTCAGATTTTGAAACTGCTCGTCCATACGATTGAACCTATTGAGGAGCGATTGAGCAAGCTCCTCTGGAGGTGAAGGTGGCACTTGCCACTGGGGGAGAAATTGTCTGCCGGAGACTTGAGGGGGGAACCCCGAATGAGAGGGAGCTGTCGGACCGCCGACAGTTGGCCCTGGCTGAAGCGGTATGTGGGGAACAACGGGAGTTTGAGATTGTGACGGGAACTGGAATGAGGGTGGTTGTTGGCTCGCTTGTCCTTGAAGCGAGGGAGACTGGATGGCTTACGCCAATGAAGGAGATGGAATGGCCTGCACAGACTCTTGGAGAGGTGCGATGATCGGAGTTGATTCCTGGGGCGTGGGGGAAACAGATTTCCCCTTTAGAATGGCCTGGAAGGCCCGGAGCTGTTCAGAGGTAAGCTCCGTGTTGGCGAGGACGCCCAGTAAGGAAGAGATATCCTGTGGTGGGGACGTGTCCCCGGTAATAACCTGCCCCTCATGCGAGGGCTCATGAGAAGGACCCGAGTCCATAGCATAGACTCGCGGGTCGGCTGACAAACCACGACTAGGGTGGTTCTCCTCAAAAGACTCGTGAGCCATGCTCACAGTTTTCCCAGAACGTAAAAACATACACTAGTAAGCAGGTAGCAGAGATTATCAAACAAGTGGATGCCTTTACACCTTTTTTGTGTTTTGATTTTGATGATTTTTTTTGTGTTTTTAGCGAGATTCGAAGTTCACACAAAATAGGTACCCTAGTTTATTTTTGTTTCACCGCCGTGTCAGCTAGGGTCTCTCGTCTCACCACGAATGGAATGACTAACTCCGGGGAACTTCAATGGTACAACCAGCCCAGTGAATGAAGAGGAGATTCTTCGATGTCGGGGACTTACGGAGGTCCCAGTGGAGAGATTCTAGTCCGTTGAGAGGAATTCTCAAACGGAGAGTCCTA